>CM053417.1:30497412-30528128 GCA_028644305.1 Xerus rutilus
GGAATTGGAGAACATTATGCTAAGTGAAGTAAGCCAATCCCAAAAAACCAAATGCTGAATGTTCTCTCTGATCAGTGGATGCTGATACATAAGCAGGGTGGGAATGGGGAACATAGGAGAAATGGAGGATCTCTGGATGGGGCAGGGGGGAGGAGGGGGGAGGGAAGGGGGAATGGGTGTAGTAAGATGGTTGAATGAGATGGTCATTACTACCCTAGGTGTATGTATAAAGACACAAATGGTGTGACTCTATCTGGTTTGCAACCAGATAAATGGAAAAATTGAGCTCTATATATGTACTATGACTTGACTTGAAATGCATTTAAATAAACAAATCAATTAATAAAAAAATTCTTTGGATGTATTCTGAGGAGTAGGATAGCTGAGTCAAATGGTGGTTTTATTCTTAGTTTTTTGAGATGAAATGTCAGTGTAGTTTTAATTTGCATTTCTCTAATCGCTAGAGATGTTGGACATTTTTTCATATATTTGTTGACCCTTTGTAATTCTTCTGAGAAGTGTCTGTACAGTTCCTTTGTCCATTTATTGATTGGGTTATTGTTATTTTTTGATGCTAAGATTTTTGAGGTTTTTATATATCATGGAAATTGATGTTCTATCTGAGGTGCAGGGGGTAATGATTTTCTCCCATTCTGTAGGCTCTCTCTTCACATTCTTGATTGTTTCCTTTGCTGTGAAGAAGCTTTTTAGTTTGATGTCATCCCATTTATTGATTCTTTGTTTTACTTCTTGTACTTTAGGAGTCTTGTTAAGGAAGTCAGTTCCTGGCCAATACGCTAGAGTGTTGGGTCTACATTTTGTTCTAGTATATGCTGGGTTTCTGGTGTAATTTTCAGGTCTTTGATCTACATTAAGTTGAGTTTTGTTCAGTGTGAGAGATAGGGGTTAAATTTCATTCTACTACATATAGATTTCAAGTTTTCCCAGCACCATCTGCTGAAGAGGCTATCTTTTCTCCAATATATGTTTATGGCACTTTTATGTAGTATGAAGTAACTGTATTTTGTGGTGTTTTTTCCTCTGTGTCTTGTATTCTGTTCCATTGGTCTTCTTGCCTGTTTTGGTGCCAATACAATGCTGTTTTTGTTACCAGAGGTCTGTAGTATTGTTTAAAGTCTGGTATTATGATGCCTCCTGATTTGCCTTTCTTGCTAAGGATTGCTTTAGCTATTCTGGGCCTTTTATTTTTCCAGATGTATTTAATGACTGTTTTTTTCTATTCATACAGAGAATGTCATTGGAATTTTGATGGAGATTGCATTGAATTTGTATAGTGCTTTTGGTAGTGTGACCATTTTGATAATATTAATTCTGCCTATCCAAGAACATAGGAGCTGATCTCATTTTTTGCCTCATCCATTCCATCTCTTCTGACTTCAACTAGGAAAAATTCCCTGTTTTAAAAGCTCATGTAATTATACTGGCCTGCCTGGATAATACAAGATAATGCTTTATCTGAAGGTTTGTAAGTTTAATTACACATGCACAGTCCCTTCACAGTAGAACCTTCACTAGTATGTGATAGAATAGTCAGGGAATCTTGGGTTGGAAAGAGAGGACTCTATGTGGAATTCTGCTTACCACACCTAGAATCTTAAAAGATATGCTTGATTCTTAAAAGATCATGGTAGGGAAATAAATCCAAACAGCTTATGGAACCCTCAAATTATTTATGGAGAAGAAAAATGAGTAAAAATATGGAACTGATGCCCATTTTCTTTCACATTGATAAGGTGAGGACAGAAGAGAAGGTAGAATCTGAGATGACAAAGGGATGAAAGAAAGGGCTGATGGAGAGGTGAAAATTATAATATTTAGTAACCTGCATGACATGGTCATCAACCAATCAACATATGTAGGTTAGCACTCCACTCTGGTACATACCCACAACATCACTGTTTTTTTTTTCTCTTCTGTACCAGGGAATGGGATGCTTAACCACTGAGCTCTCCAGCTCTTTGTATTTTTCATTTTGAGATAGAATCTCGCTAAGTTGCTTATTGCCTCACTAAGTTGCTGAGGCTGGCTTTGAACTTGCAGTCCTCCTTCTTCAGCCTCCTGAGTCACTGGAATTGTAGGTATATGCCCCAGTGCCTGGCCAACATCACTGTTTATGTGTCCAAAATAGCAGTGTGTTCACTAACTTTGTATTTGATCCTCCCAGTAAGGAGATGGTGAGACCAGTTCCTCTTGCCCACATAGGGCCCAGTCTCAGAGTGAATATCTTCATACATCATGAAAACTATCTTAGAAGCAGGAGATCAGCCTCTAAGCAGGGATTAGAAAAGTCAATAACCATGTAGTGATGGGAATCTGGGCAATGTTGTGATGTGAAAAGCTAGGGAAGATGAATCCAGACAGACAATAGAGTTGAGGGAAATGTATATGGGACCAATCTTGGAGGCAGACAGTTATGAACATGTGTCTGAGAGAGGTCTACATATGGTACATCATCATTCCAGGGTGAAGGATGGGGAGATTCATGGCAAACCAATTAACTAATCAACTAGTCAACAAACCAACAAACACACACAATATATCCAGGTCCTAGAATGTCTTCCCAGGCTGGTGTATGGCAGGAAGTCAGTGGAGGTTGGGGTAGATAGTACTTGGTGTGAAGAAGTTAGAGGAGTGGCATTTAGGGTAGTCAGTGTAAGAATTTAGGACCCACTGTGAAGACTGTGGACTAGGAGGCCATATATTAAGTCACTGTGAGAATTGGATTTCCAGGTAAAGTCTTCTTGTTTATATAGAAACAAGATGCAGACATAATTACCAAGATATTGGAATCTCAAAGTCAATGCAATTAAGAACACAGCAGACCAGATGCTAAGTTACTGGAGTAGAGCTGTCTAAATGTGTGATAATTGGCACCTCTCCAAAACCACAGATAGGATTTTCTCCAATCCCTTTCATTTGTAGAAGAGAAAACAGTTCTGGAGAGAAATAATTTGCCTGAGGACATTCAGCTAAATTGCAGTAGATCTGGCACTAGTACTTAGATCCTAGAGGTTTATCTAGTTGGTGATTTTTCCTTCCCACTATTCTGCCCTTCTACCTTGAGGCAGGTCTGCTTTTGGATTATGGGTTGCAGCTGATTGTGTGGGTAGTACAGGAGGTTAACCTAGCTGATCGTTTGGATGACTGTCTGTAGGCTTTAAGCCTAACCATGGTGTCTTAGTGCAATCTTCTGCCCAGTATCTGGCTCCAGCTTCACTGTTCTATTCTGGTTATCAGTAGTGTAAGCATAGCTTCTCTCTTAGATTTATGATAAACACATTGGGCTATACTGCTTTTAACTTAAAGGAGAGTGAGGACTGGACTAGCATTTTACAAAAATAGCCTCATTTGGAATGTTCTATCACAGGAAAGCACAGAGTAACCGAAAGCAACTAATAGACATCAGAGGGTTCCATGACACTGGAAAAAAAGGATGGTTTTACAGGGAGTAAAATTAAAGTTAAAAAGAAATATCTTCTTGGGGCTGGGACTGTGGCTCAGTGGCAGAGCACTTGCCTAGTGCATGTGAGACACTGGGTTCGATAGTCAGCACCACATACAAAAAATAAGCAAATAAAATAAAGGCATGCTATCTATATACAAAAAAAATTTTAAAAAAGAAATATCTTCTCAAATTCATAATGCTACCCTTTTGGTCAGTCTAGCCAGGGCCTCTACTGATTGGGAACAAGTGTAGGCAGCCTTTAAAAATTATAGATGGAAAGTTGCAAAGCAATAGAATGGGTAAGTGTTCAAGGAAAAGGGCTACAAGCTTCTCTTAGGCTTGCATGTTCAAACTTGCTTACTAATCTATTACTGAAGAACATGCTCACTGCTCTCAGGGATGATCTTGCAAAAAAGAGATGCTTTTCACACAATCCAGTCCACCCAACATGCAAAGAATAAAGGCTCTTGGATAGAGAATTTTATAAAGTGTTTTATGGTAATGAGAAACTCATTTAAAAGGCTCCTTCAGCCTAAGAACATTTGGGAATTCCAGGTTGGTGCAGCTAAAGTGGCTACTGCACAGTTTAAAGAGAGGTGGCTGAGGCCTGTTTGTTCTTTTAGCCAGGAGGCAAGAGCTCTCTAGCTCTTACTGTCTGAGGCCTTGCTCATTTTGAACACACCATAAGCACAGGCCTTAATGATCATTTGGGGATATGAGTTGGAATTTTCAAGCTTATCAAAAGCATTTCTAATGTTCCATGCCTTTTTCTTGGCCAGGGTTTTAAAAATTACATCCCATTGAAATTAAATTCCATTGAAAATAAATTCTCCTAAACAACTGACCATACTCAACATGTTTTCTTAATTAATGAAATCTTTTTTTGAGTCACAGGCCTAATGTGGCTTTACAAGAAACTTAGATCTAACATGTTCAATGATTTTATTGGATTTTCTTTTTTACTCATTCAAAACTAGAAAATAAAAGGTGGTTCACAGGATAGATTTGAAATTTCATACTTAAATACCTAATGATGTTACCCAATTAATCATTGAATGTAAATAAATTAATAGCCATTTTAATCATCAGGAGATTGATTGCTTCATGGTGTTATGTTTATACTCAGAATTCTACATGTTATACATTGAAAACTGTTTTAGCTTGGGGTTAAAATACCTTGTTTTTAGTCCTAGATCTACTATAGATCCACTGTTTCAATTCTTCACAGGGAACATTTGAGAAAGTCTCATAATATTGTTGTTCTCCATCTCCTCATTGGCAAATATAAAGTAAGCATAATGATAATAGCTAATGTTTATTAGATGTGCACTGAGCAGCCCCTCTCTATGGGATTTTCATGTATTAACCCACTTGTTTTTTACAATGAGTTCATGATATAGGTATAATCATCATCCTCATATTACAGATAATGCAGCTGAGGCACAAAGAGCTTCAAGGTGACCCAGCTGATAGTAGCAGAGGTAGGATTGCATGCCAGGAAAACAGAGTTCCAGAGTCTATGATTTTAACTCCTACCTTCTTGCCTTGAAATGGTTTCAGAGCTCAAATCAAATGAAATCATGTGTACAAAAGTACTCTGAAAACTCTAAAATGCTAGATAAATAGGAAGTATTATAAAAGTTACTCAGCCTGGGAGAAGGCTTTGGTTTCCTTTGAGGAAACATTTTCTTGGCAGAAGGAAATTGTTGGTGTGATGAGTGAGGAAATTATAATGTACTAGGAATGATGCTTTGGGTTGAAATGCCTTCAAAGACCAGTGTAGCAGAAAGCTCACTGGACTGAAAGGAAGCAAATAAGAGTTCTGCTGCCAGTTGAGCTAATAAACTAGTTGACCTTCGATAAGTCATCTAAACTTCATTTCTTGAAACTTCAGTTACATCGAGCATGAGGCAATCTGTTTGGTGTCCACAATAGGTTCTTAACCTTTCAGGGGCTATGGACCTCCTATGTGTTAGAGTATAGATTCTAATAACAGCAGTAAATTTTTCTCCACAAAAATTTATACATACTTTAAGGCTTCACAAGCCCCCTGAAGCCGATCCATGGTCCCAGAAACTCCAGGTTGGAGACTACAAGTGTAAATGTTGGAAGTTCTTTAAAGCTCTCATATTCTAGGATTGGATTACATTTTGCTTAAAAAAGTTCTTTATAGGAAAACATCCTTCATAAATCATGGAGAGTCTGTATGGAATTTCTGTGCTGAAATGGTTAGAATCACATGATTTAGTTTAGGAATGGATCACCAAAGTGAGGTATACCCATAATAGCTCACAAAAGAATTCTGCATTTCAATTGTATTTTGCTAAGGAAATTTTTTTCAAAAGGGAGGAGAGAGTCATAGCAGCAATATCCAACTTGATATATTAATCATATATTTAGCTTTGCGATGCATTTCAAAAAGTGCTGGACTTACTGCTTTTAGTTCTGGTATCAGCAAAAGATAACGGCACTGTTTCATGCTAGTCCACAGGGAGTAGCAATATTTTTTATAAGAAGCAAGCTTTGGCATGGAAGCCATAGAGAATTTTATATCTATAAAAGTAGTCAACCCCAACTGGGTCCAAGATTTGTGGGTGGTATGTTTGTGAAACATTTCTAATTACTGTGGTGAGTCCTGCTGGGGTTGCTAAAATTAAGCGTCTGTCATATCAGTTTCCTGCTGTTTTGAAACAGCTGCAAGAATTGTCAAAGAATTCCAAAGTCCATAGAATGGTAGAGCAAACAGGAAATGTTTATAGTAAGCATCCAATCCACCCTCTTGTTTTACAGATGAGAACTACTGAGGTTTTTTCTTTGATTTGATCCTTTGGAATCAAACTGAGACAGAGGTTTGCATGCAGGAAATTTATTGGGGAGCATTCTCAGGAAAGAATCTGTAAGAGTGAAGCAGAATTGGGTAGAAGAAACAGCTGAACTGTGACACAGGTGCAAAAAAGTCTTAGCTAGTTCCAAAGGGAGCTCATGAGCTGAGGCGGTCTTTCAAAGTTGTCTTGAGTTGGGGTGAGAGTTGGGCACAGGTCTTTGCCTACATTGCCTAGTGTTGGATGTCAGCTGCCTACACAAAGGGAACATGGTATTGTAAAAGTCAGCTCCTGTTTCTAAGGGATTTAGCTGTGAGCTGTAAGAAGCCTAAATTCTAGGCAACTGTGGGAGTGAGTGGCTGAAGGTGGGTTGTTGGTGGTGTACAACAACCACTACTAGATCCGAGAGTTTAGTTGGAGGTATCATCTTTTGCCTAGGTCATTATAATAACCTTTAAACTAGCCTCCTATCTTAAGTCTCATCATACTTCAATCTATTTTCTACATTGCAACCAATGATATCTTTATAAAAACTCAACTCCTATCATGAGTCTATGATATACAACTCTTTAATGGTTCTGCATATCTCCTAGCCTAAATACATTGCAGGATTTCTAAGAACCTTCATGATCTGACTTCTATTTTTAACTGCAGATGCCAAAATTCTTCTCTTAAGCTTTCCAGACCAGTCATGGAACTGTTTTCTATTCCAGAAATATATAATGCTCTCATTTACCTCTGAGTCTTTTCATATGATATTCCCTTTGTCTGCAACACCCCCCACCACCACCACCAAGTCTAGGTAACTTTTGGTTTGGATGTCCCCTCTTTTATGATGCCTTCTCTGACAATTTTCATAGTATCCTGTAATCACACCTATTGTAATTATCATCAATTATACTTCATTGTCATTTTCTGCTGACATGCCTGTTTCTTCTCTTGACTATAAGCTCCTTGAGGGTAGAAGAATGTCTTTGATATCTATCTCCTGAACTTAGAACAGTGATGGAAACTTGTCAAATGTATGAGTTAGATGTCCAAATCACACTCTATGAGACAAGAAGTAGACTGTTTTTGATGTTTATTCTATTTCTCTGAGGACATACCATTTGACCACCAAGTTCCTATGCCTGTGTCCACACAGAAATATATGAAATCAGGCCATTGCAAATATAAAATAGAATCACATCATAGATGAAAAGCTTTAGCTGAGGTACGAAATGCAACATCTTTAAAATGGATGTGACCTGTGTGTCAGATTCTTATAGCTCCTCTGAAAGGAGATTTGAAAGACACTGTAATCCTCTAAGGGATGTGTAGTGACATGTGGAATCATGACATAGCATTCAGAACTGATAGGCTAGAATATGGAAGTGTTAATCATGGTCAATAGGATTAATCGTTGATTATAGACATGTCTTCTTTCTGACAAATTTGCAGATGCTGCAGGGATTTGCCTGTGAGAGATTTTAGCAGCATTGCTGCAGAAATAGGGCCAGATTAAAATTGCAATGCTTAAAAATTATTACCAAGAGACTTTAACAATTTACTAACATTTCCAGGAAGCCAAAGGCTTCTGGGTAATGCTTGAATTCCAGACAAGTATTATGCCATTTTCTTGGCCAAAGGTGGTCTCTCTAATGATGCAGTTAGGCCATGGTACCTTCATTACATAAGCTGACCTTTAGAATGTTATAACAAGGCATTAATCAGGACTACCCTCTGTGGAGCCAACAAGAATTAGACAGAAAAAAATATATGTCACTGCTGTTTGTGTACACTCTTGCTGGGTCTGCTCCCAAAACAGGTCTCTCTGTGACCTATCTTTCATCAATCTCTCCACTTTCTCTTGGCTGCCAATACTTAGCAATACCAAGTGCTGTTAAGGAGGTAAACAACATGTTGACAAGACACATACTTTGTGGCAATCAGTCTCTATAATTAATAGTCACATTGTGTAACTAAAATTGATTAATTAAGAAAATGCTTTATGAGCAGCTAATCTTAAATGTTTGAGGTGGTTGCAGACCTCTGAGAATCTGATTAAAAGCTAAAGGCCTTCTTTCCAAAAAATGAGTTCACAAAATTTTATATTTCATTTCATAGGGACCATGGACCCCAAAGCCTATCAATGGACCAGTGATTAGTAGCCATTGGTTTAGAGATAAGAAAAAAAATTGACTCCCATTAATTGAGTGCTAAGTATGTCCCAGGCACTGAGCTAAACATTTGGTATGCTTTATCTCATTAATCACACAATGACCCTATGGAGAAAATACACTTATTATTTTACAGATAAGGAACATAAGTTTCCAAAAAATTAACTACTTGCCATGAGAACACAGCTTAGAAATTGTAGCACTGTGATTCAAACACAGAATTTCTGCAAATTACAGAGATTATAATCTTTATACCATTCAGTTTGTAGTGATGCTTATAAGCTTTCATCTGATTGGCCTCTATACTTAAGTAGCACTGATCTTTAATTTTGTTTTGTCTTCTTGTTTTCAGTAGCATACTTCTTTAAGTAGTTGTTCATGGACTTTGAGTTTTAATATTCTGCCCTTTAAATTTTATTGCCTGTTAGCATAGCTGAACATACTACTGGCCTATTGAAACTATTAGATAAACAGAATGTCCAGTTTTTCACTCTGTAGTATATCTGCACAGAAATACAAATGGTAGAATATCTTTTGAAAGCTAATTCAAAATTATATTCTGCCTTTACTTCATTTGGTGTATTTTAGGAGTGTGCTATAGCAGAGCTCAGTCATGATTCCTTGTCTACATTGAAAAAATCTAATCAAATTTGTGACTATTTTGATTGCCTTTATTCACAAGTAGAATAGGCAATAATCAATATGGTATAATTTCAGGACTTTTTTGTTAGATGAATTATATTATGTATAGCATAATATTTTAACCATAAACTTTTGGTATGCTTCTCTAACAATATTTTTCTTTCAATGTCAAAATAATACCAATATACTTATAATTAATAACATGATTAGTAATTACTTAATATTGTTTAATATCTATGCATACTTAAATTTCAGTGGTACCCCAAATATTCTTTATCATCTATATGTTCAAATCAGAATTCAATCCAGTAGCATATGTTGGATCCAAATGTTATAATAACTATCTTTTAATCTAGAACAATTCCTTTTCTCTATTACAAACACTTTCTGGGTTAAGGGTATAGCTCAGTGGTAGAGTATGTGCTTAGCATGCACAAGGCCCTGGGTTTCATCCCCAGCATCAAAACCAAAAAAAGAAAGAAAGAAAAAAGGAAGGAAGGAAGGAAGGAAGGAAGGAAGGAAGGAAGGAAGGAAGGAAGAAAAGTTTTTGAAGAGACTAAGATACTGGTTTTGCAGGCTTCCTTGAACTTTGAGTGCTACTTAGCTAGTTCTCTATCCCCTTTATTTTTGGTAATCTGAAAAATGGATGTAAAGACTTAGATCAAGCCAAATATTTTTACAAGATTATACTATCAATAACTTTATGTACTCAGTGCTACATCATGTCAGGAAATTGTCCACAATTAATGATACTGATTGACCACTGGATTAAAGTTATGGCTGCCTAATTTCAGGAATTTGGGGAAAATTTTCATCAATCTAAATCTTTATTCCTGCCCCAGATTCTCCTGCCACCAATTCCCTGATGTCTCACATCTTTTTAATAAGCATCAAGTTCTTTTATTTCACTATCAGATATAAAACCAAGTAGATGACTGCTTTTCAAGGCTTTAAATCTTTTTCTAATAGTTCAAGTAAGGAGAGGAAAAATAGCACTGTCTGGAAGAGAGATCCCAGAAAACGGCTCTTAGAAAAACAAGCTGTTATCAGCTTTAAAACTTTCTGAGAGATGACCTGGGCCTAAGCACTGTCAAACATGGGAGACCTATTTCACAAAGGGATTTTTCATTTTCCCATAAGAAGCATTGCTGTGTTTCAAACATACATATGAGAGGAAATGTTTTAGGCTAATGTTCTTAGGGAAAGGTGAGACTAGACAAGTTCACCTATAGTGATACTTTGCCTCCACCACTGAGTTCCCTCCTAACCTACTCCCACTTACTTCTCTTTACATGTTATGTACAACTTAAACTCTTCTGCCTCCATACAACATACAGAAACACTCATATATTCTCAACTATTTTCTTTCTTCCATGTAAAGTTGTTCCAAATCCAAAATCATATAATTTTATTCACAAAGACCAGAGCTTACTTTTCCAGATATTTAAGTTTTTTATAAGTTTTATTTATTTTATGCAGTGCAGGGTTGGAACCTAAGGACCCATGCATACATGCTGAACATGTGCTCTACCATAGAAATATACACTCAGATGCAAGATATTTGATTTTTTACCTGGATGAGTGGTGCATGGCTGTAAGATGGGGGAAGGAATATCAAATGGTGAACTTGTTGGCACTTGGTACTGATACTGGGAGAGAGATTTTTGAGAGCCTATATTTGTGATGTTTCTTAAATTATACAATATAGGTTGCTGTGTATGTTGCCTCTTGGTAAGGATAGGAATGGTTAAGAAAAAGCACACTTAGAAGAATTATCTGTTTAAAATACTTTCATACTGTAGATATGTTAGTATTATGAAACAGTTTCAAAGGGAGCCCATTTCTGACTAGGATTTCCTAATGAAGAGATGTGAACATTTTATCTGTGGCATCCTATTAGTTACTAAACCAATATACCTAATAAAAGTCACCCAATATGCAATGTGGCTGTTTGTTAAGTGTACTAACTTTACCACTGTAATTGAAAAGCATCTCTTCTGATGTGTTTAGAAAATAAAGTCATTGATCTCAGTAGGGATGTTCTGGATTTGGTCATTTTTGATGCACAAAAGGGCTACTAATTATTTTCAAGTAAATGCCTCCAATACACAGTGACAAGTTTTATTGGAAGTTGGCAACTTTTCAGAGCTGTGTGCCAGGACTCCATTTATTCATTCTCTTGGGAGTGAGCAGCTGCTTCAGTGAGATGAGGCCTGGCTATTCTTATTATCAACAATGGTGTTGCCGACTATGAGTTGGGAGAGGTGGTTAGACATTATCTCTGAGCTCCTTTGCCACAATCTTCTTTCTGCAATTGCCAACACTTATGCTTAGGGCTATCTCTGCAAATAGATAACATTCTTCTGGATACTAATTAAACAAAACATATTCAAGAACGTATTAATTCCCTAAATACTTATTAATAGCTCACACTGTAGTAGACATTGTGGTAGATGTTATAGATACAGATCCGACTTGTCCACCTTAAATTTTGCCTGGTGGGGAAGATGAACAGTAAATACAGAAAGAAATGCAGAATAATAAGTTACTGTAAGTGCTGTGAAAGAAATGGACTGTCATTGAAAATACAGTAATCAGAAGTTCACTTAGACATGGTGGTCAGAAAAAAGTGTCTATTATGTGTAAACACTGTACTAGATACCTGTCTAAAAATATGAAGATGAGACATGGTCCTTGTACCTGAGGATCTGCCAATTTATAATAAATTCAATAAGAAAAGCATGGGAGAAACATAATAAAGCTGAGAAGGAACAATTAATTCTGCATGGGGTGGAGGTGGGTAGGGACAGCTAGAGAAAGGGTCCAGTTGAGGTGGTTCTTGAAGGATTACTAGAAGAATGATGGGTGAACTTGAGTGTCCTGAGAAAAGGAGTTTAGATAGAGGTAACAGCAAGAGGAAAGGCATTGAAGCACATTTGAGGGAACAAGGCAGGCCATCTTAGAATCCTAATTTTAGGCAGACTTTTCTGTACCCCAGTATGGAAAATATCTAAATGTTGAGCTGCTCTGTTTGAAGAACCAGAGAACTATGGTAGTATTCTATGGTTGCCATAGAAAAAGGACAGCACATTTATAGTGGCTTAAAACAGCACAATTTTATCATCTTAAGGCTTTGCAGGTCACGGGACTAAAATCAAGTGCCAGAAGGACCATGTTCTTTGTTGTAGGCTCTAAGAGAGAATGTTTTCTTGCCTTTTTCAGATTCTAGAGGCTACCCACCTTCTTTAGCTCATGGTTTACTTCCTTCATCTTTAAAGCCAGCAACTTTGCATTTCTTTGACTTTCTTCAGTCATCATGTCTCTTTCTGATCACAGCTGTGAAAGGTTCTACACTTCCAAGGACCCATGTGATTAAACTGGACCTATGAGGATAATCCTTGCAAATGCTTCAAGATCCTTAACATTTAATCATATCTGCAAAGTCTTTTTTGCCATGCAAGGTAATATGTTCACAGGTTCTGAGAATTAAGATCTGGACACCTTTGGGGAACATTATTGTCCATACTAGGAACTTAGACCCTTGCCTTCTTGAAGTCCCTTTTATTACTCACATGCACCCCTGGGGCATCTCTGAAAATTTCTAGCTTTTGAAAGATATTTTAAATCACTATTACAAAGTACTGGTGTTTGCCTATATATAATCATGCATGTGGGCTTGTTTGGAAGTTATTTGTGGTGTCATATTCACAACATTTAAACATCAGTTCCTCAGATAGACCTGCTATGATAAACTCAGATTAAGTTAATATTCCCTATTAATTATATTCATTGCACCCTGTATTGTGTGTGTGTGTATGTGTAGGTGAATCCAGAAAGATCAGGGGAAGCTAGATTATGAATCAGCTTTTATTCATTTAGCAGCCATTTTTTGAGCCAAGGCACAATGCTAACTTTTAAGGCTGTATCAGTGAATACATTAGTGAATATATCCTCAAAGTGTAGCATTATTTCACTAGCAAGAAAGTTGGACACTGAATAAATGATTCAAAATACATGGCAAATGTTTTAAAATAGGACCTGCAGTAGGAAGCAGCTGGTAGTTTTCCAATAGGCCACTGAGAATCTGTAGACTTGGATAGGCCTGTCAATCATGGCAAGGGGATACTGGGATGGAAAGAGACATGAAACACATGACCTAAGGACAGATGGGAAGATTTCTAAGTAAGTAGATGATAGTCCAAAGAGGGGAAAGCAGTCAAGAACTTGACTAGGATTGTATGTCCAGCATTTGAAAGATGATAGATTTTGTATCCTTGTGGCCCCTCTGTCATGAAGATAAGTAAGCCTCTTATACTTAGATCAATCCTAGAATAAAATGGAAAAGCAGAGAAAGTTGAAAATCCTGAATTGTGTTTAAACCTAAAATGACTAAGAATTTCATAAGTGACTGAATTTTTGTGAAGCTGGCTAAATTTAGTTTTCTGCTCTCTGGTGGAATGTGGTCTCAAAATAGCAATTCAGCTGTGTTATAAAACAACAAATTTACATTTTTACAGACTTGAGAATGGAAACTTAAAATTCCTCCTTTGTTTGCTATGCTGAGGGGTTTAGATTTTACTCTATTCAAATATAGTGTCTTAGTTTATAATCCATTGCTGTAACAGAATACCAAAGACTGAGTCATTTATAAAGAAGATAGATTTATTTGGCTCATGGTGTTGGAGGCTGTGAAGTCTAAGACTCAGGGGCCTTATTATGTGAGGATTTTCTGATTACATCATAACATGCTGAAAAGCATCACAAGTTGAGAGAGTGCATGTACACCAGAGGAAATGGGTGCTGAACTCCTCCTTTTTACAACCCACTCCAAGGACAATGAATCCACTCTTGAGATACCTAATTCACTTGTGCAATACTGAATGTAATCTGTCCTATCTCTCACCATTACTACAGTAGCAACTGAATCTTCAGCATGAATGTTTTGGGGGACATTCTACTCGTTATGTGTAGCTGGCTGAGTTAGCCATTAGAAGTCTCTTTTATTACTCACACATACCCCTGGGGCATCTCTGAAAAATTCTAGAGAAAGACAAAATCAGGTGTGCTTTATAAAAAAATAAATTCAGCAGTTTGAAAGAAAGCTTGAAAAGTATGGGTAGCAGACAAAATGGTAGAACACTAGGTTAGTCATCTAGGTGAGAGAGAACAAAGATCTGGGAAAAGAAAATGACTACTCAAAAATGAAAACATGTGGGACTGGGACTGTAGCTCAGCGGTAGAGCGCTTGCCTCGCATGCATGAGGCCCTGGGTTCGATCCTCAGCACCACATACAAAACAATAAAATAAAGACATTGTGTCCATCTACAACTAAAAAAAATATTAAAAAAAAAATGAAAACATGTCTGGAATGGATCACACCAAAGAATATTTCTAGGGATTAATTGTTTACTGTGGTTGGACTTCGGCAAAACACTCAGTTGTGTATTGTCAACTTCTAAGACAGGTATAGGGAAGAGAAATAATTCGTCATAAAAGACAGATAATGTTTACATCAGGAGGATTGAACTCTCCTGTGTATGGGGGCCTGGCAGGGAGCATAAGTGACTTAGGTAAGCCAGGTAGAGATTGGCAGTGAAGAATACATGCAACATCCAAAGAGGGCAGCTACATTGCAGCTACAGACCATGTAATCTCATGATAAGATTTTTCAAGACAAATTTTTTTTCACATTGAATATTGACAACTATGAAATGTTTAAAGAAATAATGTAGGTATAGGTACAACAAAAGGTGTCTCTAGGCTGATTTGACCTATGGGCTACCCCTTGGTAATTCTGAATTAAGGTTTATTTGGCATTGAGAAACTGGTGAGCAGAATGAAGTATGGCTGTGTGTCTGTGTAAGCACACAGAAACTAAACTTCATACTCTAAGAATTGAGTTTATTGAGTATCTACTACATTCTACATATTGGTAGGAACTATAAATAAGATTTTATTTTGGTAAATTACTTATAATTTTTATTGCTACATACTATATTAACACATATTACATGTATCATTAAAAATGGTTTCTTCAAAATATAGTTGACTTACTCACTACCAGACAGAGTAACAATTTCACTGCATTTGGACCTGTCCTTTGAACTATTGGTAATGGTCACTGTAGGTATATTTATGCTACTCTTTACCAAAAGAGGAATCATTGATATTAGAGCAAGAAAAGAATGCCAAATATCTTTATCAACATATATTTGCTAGATAAAAGGTTATTAGAGCTAAACTAGTAGCCAAGGCAGTGTTGTGCCTGTTGTCATTCGAGGCAATAAGAGAAATGAAGTTTTTTGTAGAATCAACTTAGCAGCTTTTAATTTTTTCTTAAAGTCTTGACACGTGGTCCCTTCTGGAATTCTACTTCACTAGATTATACTCTAACTTAATAGTGGGTACCTGCAAGTGTGGGCACAATGTTTTTCCTGGGGTTGAGTGTTTTCTATGGAAACTCTTTGTATTATCAACTACCCTTGGAAAAAATTTAACATGGTTCTTTTTAATATTATAGTTGTCATAATAGTGGTTTTCTTGCAGGTGATAGATATATATATGTATATATATACATATTATATATATGCACACACATATATATAATTAAATCTTTGGAAATTATATTTTATAGATAATATGGGTTTTTAATGTATGATAATTTCTTGGAGGGTAGATAAATATAGTGTATAAGTGACAAACTACCAGGATTAAGTCTGGAGGAGTAAATATCAGATACTTCCAACCTAGATGTAGCTTCATTATAAAAAACTCTTCTACAAGTAAATGATACTCTTAATTGCCTTTGTGGTTTCTCTCATCATGATAATATTGTATTAATAAATATTAAATACCTATGTGGAGAAACCACTGAAAGGTATTTTAAAACCTAGTTCTGCTCTTTCTTAATCACAGAAATCCATACTTTAGAGTCGGAAAGTACCTCAGATCCTTTGGTTCCTAGGATTTCTGTGGGGGCAAGTAACAACTTTATGCCTTTTTCATTGAAGTAATAGAGGCTCAGGTACAAAACGAATTTAAAATGACTAAAATTGAGGAATAATTTTTATACTAATATCAGAGTAATATCTATCAAGGACTAAACATAATTATTGAAATATTCTAAATTTATCACTATCTACATTCAGTAACTGGAGTTTGTTGCAATAACAAAGTACAAAAATTAGTTATGTGTCTTATGTTTAAAATGAGTAAATTGTAGTCTCAGGTTCATTTGTTATGCCTGTGAGGAGCCTTGAACATGAATAAACCCAGACAAATACTAACCTCCAGGTCATGATGACCTGAATCCCATACATAGATTTTATAGGGAAATAAAAAGGGCCTAGGTGGTGAAGCTTAATGACTTGAGCCTGTCATATAACAGTTCTATTTCTATTGATCCCAGCACTGAGATGGAAGGTTAATAAATAGGAAAACTGTGGTTGGAGTGAATTTTTTAAAAACTCCCATTGATTGATAGCTATTTGAATTTACCAAAAGATTGCCATATGGCAAATAGAAAGTTGATGTTGGGTATAAACAGATTTCAAGAAGAGCACTGCACTGAAGAGAATTCTGGAGGCAGGCATTAGCCTGGGCAATACTTAGGTGAAGAGGCCTGGGGAGGTGAGTGGGTACATTCAACATTTTAATCTATTTCTTTGTTATTTCACAGACCTAAGTTCAAGTCCTATACATATTTTTAATTAGATTAATTTTCCCAAGAACTTAGCAATTTCAAAACATTTTTACTTGTCTACTTTGAATATTTTGAGTGCTATAGTTTTAACAGGAAGACAATAGATGTAGTTTCTAAATACAGTCAGCTTAATGATTTAGCAACAACTTCAAGGTAATCAATTGCTTCTCTGAGTTTAATGACTTTTAGTACTGCTTTTTCTAAGTGAGGGATCTTTCTCTCTTTAAGTAGTGAACACACTATGCTGATGACATACAAATTTTAAAAAGGAAAAAATTGTTGAGTCCCAGTACCTTAAAATTAATAATGATTTTAGTCTCATATATCATTTCCCATTCATTTCTACATGAATATACCATTGTACAGTTGTAATCATAATTGTATGTCCTGCTTTTGCACTTAATATTGTTACACAGTTTTCCACATTTCTATACAATAATTGCAATCATTTTTTAAGACTAAGAAGTGCTTTCCAAGGTTCTGCAACTACCTCTAGTTCCTTACTTTCTACCCTCATTTAGTATTTTGAAATCTCTACATTTTCATAGTTTTTGCTTTTGTTTTGCATCAATCTATGTAAAGATTGGGGGATAGATTTTATTCTGCCTACTGGCTTTATGCTGCTTAGCTCAAGTCATCAGAGACAACCTAGCTTTGCATTTTGATCAGCCTTCTTTCAAAATGTTGTGTCACCGTGGTTGAATTTCAATGGCATCGATTTCACTTACTAGATTGGAGATTTGTATTAGGGCATTTAGAAATGCTGGTTTCCAGTTCTTTCCTGTTGGTGAAGTGCCAGATAACACAGCTTTTACTGTAATAGGTCTGCACAGACTGCAGCTGGCATGCCACGTGGGGCTGGAGAATTGTGAATTCAGTCACTTTTCTCCATCCCTTTTATTACCACAGACAGAGCTTGTTCCTGGGAAATATCCGCACAAGAGTCAGGAAAAGGGCTGTCTGGGGGCTGCAGGGTAAGGAAGTGATTTAGGAGTTGGTTGACAGTGAAGAAGAGAAAATAGTAGGAGGGGGCTGCATTTATGACAAAAATTCTACAGATTTCTAGAAAGAATTTAAATATTCATTTAAATAAAAGATGCTTTTCTCTTTATGTCATAGATCCCTTTTTGAATCTTATAAAAGATTACTTTCTCCCATGCAATTCATCTTGAATATGAAAAGTTGCATTTAATTCCTCATAAAACATTCCTAGCATCCTTAGGGTAAAAACTGGATTCTCTAAGGAAGATGTTGTAGGCAAGAAATGGTTGTACAGCTAGTTCCCAACACTTTGCCACTGATTTTTATTTCTTTCTTGAGAGTAATTTTGTACTTTGTTTAAATAAAGTTGCCAATTTCTAATGAATTGTGGTGGGGTGCTGGATCACAGTGCAGACCTGGATAGTGGGAAAGAGTTCAGGCTGGGTAGGGCATGGTGAGGAAACAATCAAAAGATAGAAAAGGAAATGGGGGAGGGGGAGAAACAGAACAAGAATAAATGAATGAATGAATGAATATATGTGAATGTGTACGTGTGTGTATTATAATTGAAGTTTGCCCTTTCAGTGGATCTAAAGCTGGTTTTCAATGATGTGCTTTGACTTGTGTACAAAAATCAACTCCTCTGATGTGTGTGATACTCAAACACTTGCCAAGAGCAGGCCATGTGCTTAGTACTTTCCCACTGCTTGCCAGTGCCTTCAGTGGTTAAGACTCTGGGCTCCATATTCTGACTCCTTGGATTCAGATCCAGACTCCCGGGTAAGGTACCTCATCTTTGTGAGTTTCAGTTTTCTCATCTGCAAAATGGGAATTATAATATTTAATTGTGAGGATAGAATGGGATAACACTTAAACACATTGCACAATGCCTGATGCACATTGCATTCAAGGATTATAGACATTAATATAGCCATCATTATAAAATTTATTGTGATTCCAAGATAGTTTCTGTCTCCTCAGGTTAATGGGACAAATAACTGCGTATGTATCAATGGAAATGGGCATTTCAGTGTGAATGAAATTAGAAAGGGACTTTTATTTTTAAATAGATTTTTCAAATATTACCAAAGAGAATCATCACTGTACATCACCCTTATCTTTTTGAAAAGTTCCATGATTTTGCTAACATTTATAAAATACAGTTTGATAATTTTTGGAGAATATATGTACTTAGGTTCATATGCATATTATACTAGTCAAGTTACTAGATTTTTCTGAGAAAGGAAATAGTTACTATAGTCTCCATTTCCTTAGTTGTATGTTTCAGGAACTGTCTAGAATGAGGATAGTGTCTAGTGTTATCATGAGGAGCAGGCAAATGTCTATTATCTAATGAAGATTGTACTGTAAAAAAATCTACCTGTGTGTGACCAGTTTGATTCATTAATTCATTCCTTACATAAACTGATGCATGCACAAAATTGATACAGGTTTATCCAACCAAGGGATGAGTTTAGGGGTTTCCATTTAAAAGTGTTTGCTCTGTGATCACACACAACCTCTTCATTCAACATCATAGCAGTTAGCATATTGCTCTTGCATGTTTCATTGTCTTCTCTGCTGGCATATAAGCACCATGAAGGAGATTCTGTCTTGCTCACTATTTTATTCCTACATGCAGCACAGAACCCAGGCTTTGGCATTCAATGAACACTTGTCAAAAGAATAGTAGTCCAACATCAATGTGTTAGTGAATAGTATAACATAAGGTTTAGGAACTTGGATTTTGCAAGGCTGTGCTTTATACCCTGGACCTGTTGCTTATGAGCTATGAATGCCTTGGGCAAGTTATTTAACCTTTGTGAGATTCATTTGCTCATCTGTAAACTGCTGAAAATGATAACTAACTCATAGGGTCATTGTAAGCATTAAATCAAATGATATATCCAGAATGCCTTGAATCGTAATATATGGCACATGGTAAATATTCTATTTATTATAGTTATTATAGTACTTTTGATTATTATTAATCAAAATATTTATTGTTGGTATTGCTGTTGACTGAAAATTGGGGGAAGAAAGGAAAGTTCAAATACTTTGTTTAAATTATATAAAACTTCAACTGAAGATTGATAGAGCAATTATACAGGAATAATTTAGAGGCATCTGAGTGGAAATTTAATAGAATTAAATAAAATATTACTCTTCTGAACTATATGGTACCCTCAGGTCTGAAAGTGTTAACTAAATATACCAAGGAAGTGCCTAATTTTATACAAGATATATTCATCCTAATCACAGAGCAGCACCTCACCCTATATGCTTTAGGGAAGACTCTTTTCCTTAATTCATTCTACATTTTGGTCAGGGAGCTATTTTTCATGTGTAGTAAATGTGCCACTGAATTTCGATAGACATAACTTGAGTGTCTCCATAGATATTTCTTTTCAAGTACAGGGACTTCCATTTCAATTTTCAACATGTTGAGACTCTTTCTCTGTGTTAATTCACTAAGACCCTTTCTATTATGTGGGAAGAAACATTGTATATAGTTTTAATTGTATTTAGATGTTCTTTGTTTCTTCAAAATGTTTTTTGAATGTCCACAACTTGCCACACTCTGGGTCCTTGTGCTTATGGACTTCGCACAAATTTAAAGGTGAAAATCACAACTTGGGGCTTCTGGCTCTACCAGTATAGTTTACAGGTTGGTAAATAGTAACATAGACAAGTCTGTGACTTGTCTGAGGCCAGAGTACTGTTTAATTACAGAGTTGGGACTGGAACCTAAGTCTCTGTATGTCCTGCCCAGTCGGTGTATCTTATAAAAGTGCTAGAATTCAAGAAATACTCCATTGGTTTCCATGGACTCCCTTGGTTTTAGCCACTTTTTTCACAAAGGAAATGCTACACTGTGCAAATGGAAGAAAAAGCCACTCCTGTGTCTTTAGCAGGACACTGCTGTATCAGGTTAGTCCTAACAACTGAGGGTTACAGTGTTGGCTCAAGCTGATTATTATAAACATGTATAACATTGTGAGCAGAACTTCGAAAACAATTTGTTTGGATTATCTGGCATTTTAATAGGTTATTTTCCCAGTCTGAATATAAACAAGTTTGTGCATGTGATATTATAGAGATGAATGTAAAATTTCTATGAAAATGTATAATATAAAAACAATGTCCTCATAATGTCACAAAGAACACATAGTGGAGTAAAGCTGCTTACCTCATGGTAGTCAGAGGTGGCAGGGGATAGAGTGGGACTGAGGTTAGGATTATTTTTTAACTTTTAAAATTTTTAGAATTTTTTTGTAATTAGTTATGCATGATAGCAGAATACATTTCATTTCATTGTACTCAAATGCAGCACAACTTTTCATTTCTATGGTTGTATATGATGCAGAGTCACACAATTTGAGCAATCATACATGTACCTAGGGTAATGATGTCCATCTCATTCCACCATGTTTCCTATCTCCTTATGCTCTCCTCTTCCCCCTCCCTTTTGCCCAATCCAAAGCTCCTCACATGCCCCCTCCCCCCATTATGGATCAGCATCTTCTTATCAGAGAGAACATTTGGCCTTTGGTTTTTTGGGATTGGCTCACTTCACTTAGCATGGTATTCTCCAACTCCATGCATTTACCTGCAAATGCCACAATTTTATTCTCTCTTATTGCTGAGTAATATTCCATTGTGTATATATACCACAATTTCTTTATCTATTCATCTGTTGAAGGGCATCTAGGTTGATTTCACAGTTTAGCAATTGTGAATTTGTGCTGCTATAAACATTGAAGTGGCTGCATTACTGTAGTATGCTGTTTTTAAGTCTTTAGGGTATAGCCTGAAGAGTGGGATAGCTGGGTCAAATGGTGGTTCCATTCCAAGTTTTCTAAGGAATCTCCATACTGCTTTCCAGATTGGTTGTACCAATTTGCAGTCCCATCAGCAATGTATGAGCGTGCCTTTTCTTCCACATCCTCACCAGCACTTATTGTTGCTTGTATTCTTAATAACTGCCATTCTGACTGGAGTGAGATGAAATCTTAGAGTAGTTTTGATTTGCATTTCTCTAATTCCTAGAGATGTTAAATATTTTTTCATATATTTGTTGATCCATTGTATATTTTCTGAGAAATGTCTGTTCAGTTCCTTAGTCCATGTACTGATTGGGTTATTTGGGTGTGTTTTTTTTTTTGGTGTTAAGTTTTTTGAGTTCTTTATATCTCCTGGAAATTGTGGTTTGGATCTTAAAAGTCCCCCAAAGCCTCCTGTGTCCAAGGCTTGGTCCCCAGGTAATGGTGTGATTGTGACATGTGGAACCATCAGGAGGTAGAACTAATGGAAGTAAGTTAGGTCATTGGGGAGCATGCCCTTGAAGGGGATATTGGGACCTCAGTCCCACTCTATCCCCTGCCACCTCTGACTACCATGAGGTAAGCAGCTTTACTCCACTATGTGTTCTTTGCTATGAGGTTCTGCCTCATTAGAGTCTCAGAACAACAATGCCAAGTGACTATGGACCCAGACCTCTAAACTGTGTGCCAAAGTAAACTTTTCCTCCTCATAAGTTGTTTATGTCAGGTATTTTGTCACAGCAATAGAAAACTGACTATTCTTATACTTAGGGGACACCTACCATAAACTGAACATTAGACCTACTGAAGTCAATAAGACAAGGCCCTCATTATCAAAGAAGTTAGAATCAAGATTTCAAGATAGGATGGAATAGAAAGTGTAGGCTTGAGTTTGTGATTTATGATATTCTGAGGGATGATTTTCAGTGAGTAAGCATGCTGTCTACATGGAAATCTGAAATGATGTCACATTTTACCCCACTTGGAAGCTTTTATCTATGTCAGTTAACCTTGCAAGTTAGGCAGATCTCTTTGTTTCTTTAAGGGCTAATGAATCATAGAACTATTAGGGTAGGTTGTAATTGTCAATGAAAGAAAGTATATTTTCTCCTTTCCAGGAACATTGTGCTTTCAATGAATTTGTAGTTTGACTAGGGACAGACGGTTATCAGATTTCCCACAGGTTTGATGAAAACTGATTGCTTGTTTGGGCCTCTGCCATTGTCATGTTCCACTAAAGCTAGGGAATATCATTTTATTAGGAAATCTTGTCTACCACTGGATATTCCCAATGACACAGGTCTTAACTTCTGCTTGTTGTATATTGACAAGTTCTTGGAACATTTTACCCTCTTACCAGGATTACTTTCTATGATTACTGCTGAGTTGTTCTCCAATGGTCTACCATATTCCAAGAAGTCTACATGTCTCAAGATCTAGGCTTTCTTCTGATTGGTCTGTCTCATTGTCCAGAGGACAATTCTCAGCAGAGGACTCCCCATTGTGATTCTGGCAGCAACTATCTCAACTACCAAACAGTTGCAAATCTTGTGTACTGTGTTTTGGTCAATTGGCTTTAGTTACTGGGTTTTTGATTATGCATACCAGTGAATGAATGAAATAGCCTTTATTTACCAATGGGAAAAAATCAGCCAGGTGCAGTGGCATACACCTATAATTCTAGCTACTAGGGAGACTGAGGCAGGAGGATTACAAGTTTGAGGCCATCCTGAACAACTTAGATCCTGCCTCAGAATAAAAGTAAAAAGGGCTGGGGATGTAGCACAGGGGTAGAGTATGCCTGGGTTCAATGCCCAGTACCACAAACACAAAACAAATCAACTACTACAGAAAGATATATAGAAGGAACTGAAGATTATTTATAAATCCAAAATTCATATATATTTACTGTTAATATTTTATATTAGTATAAATTAATATGCATATACCCAATCCTGTTCATTCCATCTTCAAAAATTATATTAGTCCTTACTGCCTTCACTATTGACAATCTTATCCAAACCACTATGTTCTCTTGCCTGGACCAGATAAATAACCTCCTAAGTGGTCTATAGTCTATTCTTTATCCAAAATCCAGAGTGATCCTTTAAAAATATTCATCAGGTGTGTCAGTTGGCTTTCCGTTGCTATTATCTAAATACTTGACACAAACATCTTAGAGAAGGAAACATTTATTTGGGACATATGGTTTCAGAGATTCAGTCCATGGTCAACTGACTCCATTGCTCTGGGCTTGAAATAAGGCCATGGTGGAAGGGCACTGAGTTCATGGCAGCCAGAAAGTAGAGAGAGAGGATCCAGGGACAAGATATATAATCCCCAAGGCCATGCCACCAGTGACCTACTTCTTCCAGGTTCTCCCCATATGCTAACAGTTACCATAAGTAATCCATTCATATTATTAATCCATCAAATGGATTAGTCCACTGATCAGATTACAGCTCTCATAAACTAATCATTTCACCTCTGAACATTCCTACATTGTTTACCATGTGAGTATATTGGCAAACACCTCATATTCAAACCATAATGTCAGGTTTTATCAATCAAGAGCCAAAGGAATTCACTTGGCTCCTCCTTTCCTCTATTGTATCATCAATTATCACACTTTTTCTGATCAGTGGACTAATCCATTTGATGGATTAATAATTTGAATGGATTACTGGTGGTAACTGCTAACTTTCTATTTTAACCAGTGTCCTCTTTGCTATTCCTCAGACAACTAACTCAAGCATGATTCTGCTTCAGGGACTTGAGCTTGTTGCATTGTCTGTTAGGAATGATCTACAGTATATATTCACTTGACTTCCTCTTTGACCTCATGGAAGTATCTGCTTATGGTATCAATCACTCTTACATCTAAAATAGCACCCCATCCTGATACTGCCTGTTCCATTTCTTGCTCTATTTTTCTTTCTAGCACTTATCCTTACCTGACATCATACTATATATGTACTTTATTTGTTTATTGTCTATCTCCCTCACTAGATCATAAACTTCATAATGACAGGTACTTTGGTTTGTTTATTGCTTAAACAATAAACAGTACCTAGCACATAGTAGATTACTCAGCAAACATCTCTTGAATAAAAATTTTTGAAAAAAATATATAAATACTAAACTATAGACGTCATTCAGTAAATGGATTTTTAAACTTAATGATGTTAAGTAGATTCTTCTATATCCATGAATACTAATATATGTAATCAATTTTATGTTTGAAACTTAGATATTCATAACAGTGGTGAATCATGATCTTGTGGGGAATGGTAAATTTGGCTACAAAACAGGAAAAAGCTTTGAACCAATGTCTTGCTATCAAACCAGAGTCAGAAAATAGAGACTATGAAATTTTCAGGTGACTTTTTTCATATGTCAGAAGATAGCTTCTAAAGAGGAGACGCAAGCAGGTTTTGAGCAATGAAATAAATATGTAGCATCTTAAAGTTATTCATTTGGAGGGAAAGGTACTCATTAAGAGAAAAATGATATATAGCATGTTAGATTAAAATAGTCACATTACTTTATAATCATACTTCTTATAAACAAGGGATGACACTGAAACTTAGAGAATACTTGGCAGCTACTCTGAAGGTACATTGTTAGAACATGTAACAGATGCCAAGAATCCAAGCCTGAGTAACATGTTGATGCTATTTCATTTAATATAGTTTGATTTTCAACCTTTTTACATCTTAATTGTTTTGAAGTATTTTATGGTACATGACCCCCTTGCTCCAGAAGGTAGGCTAGACAGACTATATTATTTTCTCTTTGCTTTTAGATTTTAGAAGTCTAAGAGGCTGTGTGTCTTGGGCTTCTAAACTCTTTAGTTTTCTCTTTGACTCTGAATCAAAGTTTTATTCCATAACCAAATGTTAATGAGGGAATCATTTTGTTGAGTAAAATCCATTCTAAAAGGTAGTGTGCTCCAAAATCAGTTTTGCCTTGACAAAAGCTTACATATCTGTTTAGAAGCTGTCTTGTCTTTGATATGGTGTGTAATTTAATACCTTACAAACAGGCTCTTCAGCAGACCCAAATACACAGTATGTTTAAATAAAATGTATACACACTTTAAAAGCCAATATTTTTTTGTAAGTAAACTCATGATGTTAACACACTGCAACACATAGCATAAATATGAAAATGTTTACCATCAGCTTCTCCTACTCTTCAAGCATGACTTATACTCACATGGTTTTTCTCTTGTTTACTCTGCTTCTCTTCCATGGGAATAGAGATACAGATAATCTGTTCCTTTAACTTTTGGCACCTTGAAATGGTTGCATGGATTGGTTCAGTTTCAAATTCATGTCTGCATACTGATAACATCTTTTTTAAAATATTTTTTTAGTTGTTGATGGACATTTATTTTATTCATTTATTTGTATGCGGTGCTGTGAATCGAACCCAGTGACTCATACATGTGAGGCAAGTGCTCTGCCACTGAGCCACAACTCCAGCCCTGATAACATCTTAGTAACATTTCCCAGTACAATTTTATTTTTCTACTTTCTATTGTTTTTAATTTATTATAAAATATTTTAATATTCATTATAGAAAGATTGTTTAAAAAGAATATTAAACCTGAAATGCACTTGAAGCTGTATGTTCTTCCTGTAAAAGAATTTGACATTGAGGGGGCCATTCTTTGTTCTAGAAATATGGCCTAGATCTCTGAGATTTTTATTAGTTACTACGCCCATTCATTATTTTGTTTTCTGTTTTTAAGAGGTCAGTGTGACCTACACCTTGAACAGTTTAGAAAATTTAGAAATGTGTAGGGCAAAGGGTAATAATTACTCATAAGCCCATCTCCCAGAAAGAAATAATGCTAATGTTTGGCTCATGTCCCCAGCAGTCATTTATTGATAGAGCTGAGAAAAAACTATATAGTTTGATATCTCACTTTTAAATTAATTGTAAAGAGTTTCTATATTATTCAAATTATTCATAAATATAATACTTAAGGCCTGCATAGTATTTTAGGTTATAGAAGTATTATAAATGGGTATTCTTCAATGAATATTTTGGTTTAGCAAATTTATCATTTGGTTGACTTTGCAATGAACTTCTTTACAGATTTGAAAAATGAAAAAATACAGAAAAATACAAATGAAAATCATTTGTAGTACATGTGAATATAAATATAATGAATTTTCTTTTATATACATATATATTATACACATATATATTTCCTTTCTCATTTTATATAATTTTTAATCATAATAGATAGAATGGTATGTATATATGTATATACACAAAAACACAGTTGATTCTTATCATTCATGGATTCCATATTTGCAAATTCCTCTACTCACTAAAATTTATTTGTAACCCCTAAAATCAGTACTTATAGTACTTTAACAGTCATGCTTAGAGTAGCAAAATAAATTGAGTCAATTGACACACATATTCCAACAGAGGTTGAAAAAAGCAAAGATATGCCTTTTTGTTTTCATGCTTATACTGTTAACAAAGTGTCTTTTATGTAATGTATTAAGTGCCATGTTTTTCGAATTGTTGTGTTTTTTCTCTTATGATTTCAGTATTTAAAATGGCTTGCTAAGTGCTGTCTAGGTTTCCTAAGTACAAGAAGGTTGTGATGTACCTTGAGGAGAAAATATGTGTGGTAGATAAACTTCATTTAGGCATGCAGTATATATAGTTTTGTTGGCCAAGGGTTCAGTGTTAGCGAATCAACAATACATATTAGATAAGGTACCTTCAAACAGAAGCATATGTTAAACAAAATTATATATTAATTGGCTGATGTAAATATTTTGATCAGAAGCTCACAGAAATCTAACTCTTTAGTTTTCCTAGGAGCTGTGCTTAGTATTTGCTAATTCAGTATTTGTGGTACCTTTATAGCATATAACTGCTATAAGTAATGAGAATTGAATACATATATTTGTGTGTATGACTACATATAGCATTGTATGTATGTGTATTATATACAAAATGGTATTGTGTATTTCTCTTTTTATTTTTATTATAAATTATCATTTCCCTATGTTATTAAATATTTTGGAAAAACTTGATTAGTGGCTTCCTGATACACTATAATTTCATCAGGATTACACTATTATGGGACATTAGTTTTCACAATTATTGCTGATAATTCTTGTAATTTATCATATTAACAGGAATAAAAATCATGTGACCATATTAATGGATATAGGAATAGTACTTGACAAAACACAATATCCATTCATGATAAAAACTCTCAGAAAAGTAGAAACTGAGGTGAACTTTCTCACCTTAATAAAGAACATCTGCAAAAACCTATAGTTCATATCATATTTATTGGTGAGAAATTAGAAACTTTTCCACAAAGAGCAGAAATGAGGCAAGTATGCCCCCTCTCACTACTGTATTTCAACATCAGTAAGATAAGAAAAAGAAATAAAAAAAGATATAAGATTGGGAAGGAAGAAATAAAACCTGTGTTTGTTCAAAGATGACATAATTATTTATGTAGAAAATCCCCCAAATACCCTTGGAAATAGTAAATGATTATAGCAAGTTTGCAGAAGTCCAAATTAACATAGAAAAATCAATTGTTTTTCCATTTACCAATAATGAATTAGGGAATTTTAAGATTTTCATTAAAAAATTAACTGATACATAAAAATTTACATGTCTATGAGGTGTCATGTGGTGTTTTGATACATGTACACATTGTATAATGTTTTTTTAAAATATTTTTTTAGTTGTAGATGGACACAATGTCTTTATTTTATTGCTTTGTATGTGGTGCTGAGGATCGAACCCAGGGCCTCACGCATGCGAGGCAAGTGCTCTACTGCTGAGCTACAATCCCAGCCCTGTATAATGTTTTAATCAAGATAAATATCTATCTCCTCAAACATATATCATTCCTATGTGGTGAAATTATTCAAGATCCTTTTTTCTAGTTTAAAAAATATATTTAGTACATTATCATTACCTAGAGTCACTTTCCTATTCAACAGAACACTAGAACCTCTTGCTCCTACTTCAGTACACATGGAGCAAACTTTCCTCATCCCTCCCTCAGCCTCTGGTGGCCACCATTCTACTTTCAACTTCTGTGAAATCAACATTTTTATATTACACTTATGAGTGAGATCATATAGAACTTGTCATTCTGTGTCTGGCTTATTTCACTTATTGATCTTCTGTTTCATCTGTTTGTGTAGATGATAGGATTTCATTCTCTTTTATGGCTGAAGAGTATTCCACAGTGATTCCACAGTGTATATGTGTCACATTTTCTTTATCAACATATCAGTTGATGGGTACTTAAGTTAATTCCATTCCTTGACTATTGTGGTGCTGTAATGAACATGGGAGTGCAGATATCTTTGACATACTGATTTTTATTCAATTGTATATATATCCAGAAGTGGGATTGCTGGATATTATAGTAATTCTACTTTAGTATTTAAGGAATCTGTATACTATTTTCTATAAGACTGTACTAATTTACATTCCTAATAACATTGCATGAGGGTTCCCTTTTCTCCACATCCTTGCCAACACTTGTTACCTTTACTGTTGATAATAGTGATCCTAATAGGTGTGAGGTGATATCTCATTGTCATTTAATTTACATTTCTCTGATGATTAGTGACTTAAGTATATATCACCATATAAATGGATTAAGAAAATGTAATATACATACAAAATGGAATATTATTTAGCCTTAAATAGAAGAAAATTCTGTCATTTATTACCACATGGGTGAACTTTGAGGACATTACACTAGGTGAAATAAGCCAAGCACAGAAAGACAAATACAGCATGTTCGCACACGTGTAATATATAAAAGTTGAATCATAGAGAGTAGGTTTCCAGAGGATGGGGAAAAGGAGTGGTTAGGGAACGCACAGCACAACGAGTGCATTATAATGAAAATTATAGAATTCAGTGAAAATGGCCTATCAATATTGACACATAAATTGTAACAAATATACCATAAGATGTTTATGCATGAGTATGGGGGAGGCATTGAAAAAGTATATAGAAGCTCTTGGTATTTCCAATGTTTTTGTATACCTAAAACTCAGAAAATAAAGACTATTAATTTTAAAAAAGTTGCTGAAACATCAGACAACTCTGCCATTTTGAAGTTTTGCTTTTGTTATTCACAGGGCAAATGATACCTGAATTACATAAGGAAGAGCCTTATTGTATATTTTAAAATGTGTATATAAATATCTCAACAACCTAGCTGTATGTGCATTTTACTAAATGATTCTGAGTAAGAAAAAGTCATTTCTCAGTTTCTCCTGAAGTGTTTGAGGTGGTGTGGTAATACAACCGGGGTTGAAATTCCCCACCCTTTTTTTCTAGCCTTTGATGAAGCAGAAGAGGCTATCTCAGGCTTTTTGGAGGGGAGCTAATCAAAGGCATATGTGGCCTAAGGACTTTGCGCTTTCTAAAGGGCAGACGCTTGCTAAGATGCAGCACTTGAGCTTTAATCAAACAGCCACTAGTGCATATGCTGTTTCTTATTCTCCAGGGCTGAGTGGGCTTTTGCTGTTGAAATTACTTTGGCACTATGAGCAGCTGGGGAATTGGTATGCAGGGCTTTGTCTGTTGGCTTGAGTAGAGGAATAAGAGGGATCATAAAGAAAGTCTTTGGTGGGTTACTTTTGTTCTGGGTCACCTAGAGTCCAAAAGGTATTCCAATTGCTTGAAGCTGTGAAAAGCAGATTCTTTTTTTTCCTATACAGCTACCTTTCTCAGATGGGGGTGGTGGTGAAATAAGGGTCCCTTTGTTGTTACCCCTCTGGGTTTTGAAATTGTGTTTATAACAAATAATCTGTGAGAAGTGACAGAAAACCCTGAGTAATGTAGAGGTGTTACAGAAAAACAAGGTTTTATTGTTTTCATTCATCACTTCTGAAAAACAAAATAAAGACAGCCATTAAAATATTGCTTCTGACTTTTGGCATATGTTTTATGTCAGGATTTGTCCTTACTTTGGAGACATGCAAGGCATGTGGACAAGCTAATTAACAGATGCACTGTTAGATTATAACCAGTAACTGACCAACAGAAGGTAAAAGCAAATGTCTTGAAATACCTAAATCAAGAATGCAGGT
>CM053417.1:30528228-30551793 GCA_028644305.1 Xerus rutilus
AGCCTGTAATCCCAGCACTTAGGGAGGCTGAGACAGGAGAATCGCGAGTTCAAAGCCAGCCTCAGCAATGGCGAGGCGCTAAGCAACTCAGTGAGACCCTGTCTCTACATAAAACACAAAATAGGGCTGGGGATGTGGCTCAGGAGTCGAGTGCCCCTGAGTTCAATCCCCAGTACCAAAAAAAAAAAAAAAAAAAAAGAATGCAGGTAGGGTGGGCCCGAGATTGCTAAATGCATCTTTAGCAAACATGTATTGGGCACATACTAGATATTCACTTTTGTATGTGTTGACTTTGACCTGTCTGATTAGACCTCATTTTGGTTTGGATTTCTGAATTCTTTGTTTTCTATCAAGAATCCAGAATGTGCCCTATGCAAAATGGTGATTGTAGGTAATTTGTTATTATATCTCTCCTCCCAGTGGATCCCCATTCCTCCTTTCTGTTGCTCATTCCATGTATGTGGGCCTTCCTTTCTTGGATTCCCATAGTGTTAAGGTGCCTGGCTTGGGTGCGATTTCTCACTTAGCTGCGTAAGAATTTGTTACTACATTGTTTCCTGATTCCCTCAAAACACAATTTTGGTTCTCATATTCTCAAGTGCAAAATTCATATCTTCTTATTTGGCAGTTGGCTAATTTGAGAAATCATGTGGCCATCTCTTAATACTAGAGGACAGAATTATAAGAATGGAGATTCACTTTTCCATTACTCTGTGTGTGTGTGTATATATGTATATGTACATATATATACATATATATATTCACTCAACTCTTAACTTTCTAGAGAAAATTTTTTTAATTGTTTTCTATTTCTTTTCCTGAATCAAGAGATAACTCTCATATTGGGAATTTAGGGCAGACATGGAGGAAAATGATCAGTATCATGAAAGATCTGTGAAGGTGATGTTTGAGAGTAGTAGGGCCTTTGGGGTGCATCTTTCGTGAAACTACATGGTTGGGCCAATTATGCTTTTGTTTTGAGTTTTCTCTCTAGACTCAACATCCAAGGAAGTTAGTGAAGTGATAAATTTGAGGTGGGGATAGCACTGGCAACAAATGTTTCATTTGTCTAATCCCCAAAATGCTATATTTCAAGTCACATAATTTAAAAAAGACTATAGAAAGATGCAAAATTTGAGGTCAAAACACATGCTTACATGTCATTATTCTCTGTTATGGACTGAAATGTGGCCTCTAGCATTTTGTACATTAAAACCCTAACCTTCAATGTGATGCTGTTTGGAGAAGGGAGGTAATAAGGTCTAAATAAGGTCATAAACTGGAGCTTGAATCTGATGAGAAGGAAGCATAAGAGCACCCTCTTTCTCTTTCCTCCCCCATCGTCACACACAGAAGAGAGGCCTATGAGAAGACAGTGAAAAGCAGCCTATCTACAAGCCAACAAGGGAACCCTCACCAGAAGCCAAATTTGTCAGCACCTTGATAGTGAAATTCCGGCTTCCAAAAATATGACAGAATAAATGCCTGTTTAAATCACTCAGATTATGGTATTTTGTTATGGCAGACTGAAAAGGCTAATACATTCTCCAGTTCACATTACATATCATAGAACACTTGCATTCACCTGCTTAAAGCAGAGTCTTCAGCATCCTATTCAGTTTGAAAAATACTTATTGTACCCAGGATACTAGACAATGATAGCTGTCAAGAGTTAGAAAAATTTCCTTTTGGAGCTATTAGACATCACAATTTCATACAGACATGGTTGATGCAATCAAACTAAAACACAGGTCATGATTTGGCTATGTCTCTATCCTCTATACATGAAACTAAATGTAACAAAAATAGTTATTCATCTACCTACTGGTGACCAGTATTACACAATTCTGAAGCCTACAATGATCTGAGCTTCAAGGAGTCAATTTTAAAACTTAGAGATTCTTTTAATGTGTATACTATTTATCTGTGTGGTTGGTGATCCTTATTGAAGTTAATCAGTGGCTTGGTAAAGACAACTTGAGGAGAGAGAGAAGAGATGCTTAGTTGAGTTTAATTGTGTCATGTTATACTTTACTATATGGTAGAGCTATAATCAAAATGGAAAAAGCCATTAAAATAGTACCTATGACGGTTGTTTCCCCGCCCCCCCCAGCAATGGTTTTCAACTGTGAAACAGTTGTGGCAGCAACATCTTCCTCCAAACTTCAATTTATAGAATAAATATAAGTGAAACAGCTTTAATGAAAGTAGATGTGAGATACTTGAGCAATGATGACTTCTGAGACACTCTTATAGAACCCTAAAGCTCTGAAGAATTAACATTAAAAACCATTGCTTACTTAAACTATGTTGCTGTTTATAAGATTTGATTATTTGGGCAAAGATTGAATTATTATACTGGAACAGGATGTAAAGGGTGCTAAAGCTGTTGCCAAAGTGTTGCTAAGAAATATGAAACATTATTTTAAAAACAAGTAAGGTGTAATCAAGAAGAGGAAGGAGAGATGCTAAAGATTCTTAAAATATAAGGCTCTCAGACTTGGCCATGCCACTCACATGATGTTGTAAATAATAAAAACCAAAGAGTTGTGGCTTTCTTCAAGTTCCTTTGTCATTAATCCCAGTTCAAGGTAGAATTTTCAGTCCCTATCCATGAAAGCCTGCCAAAGAAATAATATCAAACATTACACTTTTTATATATAGCCTCTCTTGGCAAACAGGTGGGTGGGATCTGAGAGACGATTGATAGTATAGTGAAACAGGCCAGATACAAGCCCTTTTATTATTAATATTAAAAGGTCTATTAGAAGAGTGCTTACTGGTTGTCATTTAAGCAATATTCCCTTTTATCCCTCAATAAATTTTAAGTAGGGACTAGGAATTTTTAGCCACTTTTAATAGAAACTGCAGTTGATTCTGTTTGGAAAGATTGTGGTTTGGTTTATATCTAACCACTTATGAAGATTCACTTGCCAATTCAGTTTTCCTGGCTGAGTTTGAATAGGTGGTAGGTAAGCCAAAGTGCAATTCTTTGGGACATCAGGCCCTGTCAAACTCAAAGGCAGAATTGACCCTTTTGGAAGGGAAAACTAACTCACACAAATAATTTCAGAGCAAATTATATGGAATCTTCAGTTCCATTGAGGAGGACTAAAGGATTCTACTTCTACGCATTTAGGATTCACTTCCACTCCTGATTCTAGGGTGAAAATGGACAGAGTTACAGAAAAATTCCTGCAATTTATATTGCCTCTGCTCTTAAAAACAGATATATTTGCCTCTCAAATGACTTCTATGCCTTCTGAAGTCTTCCAAGAAATGAAATACCTCCAGGAGAGAAGTAACAGAATTTATTATCAATAGATATCTTGGGGAAGTGATAGTCAGCCGAGAATAAGGATCAGTGGAAAAGGAAACACAATTGGTATCTGGGTAAAAAAAGTGGGGCATTGTTAGGGGATATGAGGGGGCAACCATGTTTCCATCCACTTTGTTGGAAAGTATATAGTCAGCTCACTACCATGGCAGTCTTGCATACCATTTGGGTCTTTTATTCCTCTTTTATTCCCAAGCATGAAATTAACTTTATGAAGGTGATTCACCTAGGAATTTAGACCCTCTTATGGCAAGGTGAAACTGATTATGCCCTCACATACTTAGTGTGAATTCCTGAGTTATTAGCTAAAATCTTATAGAAAGTAAAATTTGCCTTGCATTGAATTCATATGCTAAATTGCTGAGCTTTTGTTTAGAAGCTCATTCTTTGAAATGTCAAAGTTTAAGGATTGGTTTGAGTTACCTTTGAGGACAATGGAATGACCATTTTTTTTCGATTATCAGATGATGATCCTACTATGTATTCTATATTTATTATTCTTAATCTTCATGAATACCCTACCAGGTAGTTGTTATTTTATCTCATTTATGCATATAAAATGCTGTGCTCATTCATTCTATCAGTCTAGCTGCAAACTTGTCAATTTGAAAAAGTCTTATTTCACTTCTCTTTAGTGTTTTTTATATTGAATCATTATGTAAATCATGTGATAAAAACAATTTACATTAAATAATGTTATATAAATGTAAGTAGTTTTGGAAGGATCTCCTGGTATTTGGGAATTTTTGTCATTAGTTTACTGCTTTAAAGAAGAGCACATTTCAGTTTGTAACCATATCAGTCTTGTGTACCATTCAGGTCTTTTATTCCTGCGTTATTGCCAAGCATGGAATTAACTTTATGAAGATGATTCACTGAGGCATTTAGACCATCTATGACAAAATGATTATGTCAACACATACTTAATTGGAAAAACAAAATGTGCCTTTTCTTTCAAATCAATCAGTAAACTCTTATAATCAAACACCACACATTCATGCAAACACACACACATACACACACACACATGCACACACTTTCCTACTAACAGGCTTATCCATATTCATACATTCACATATGTATTTTGTGGACATTAGTATATTCATTTACTACAGGAAAAAATGAACTCACAGAGGAAAGTTACTTTTTAAGAAATCACTTTTGGTATGAATCCAGTTTCTTATTAAAGTGAGACATATGATTTTTCTCCCTTGGATGTTTAAAACATTTCCAGCAAGAGCCATAGAAATTCAACAAGACCTTGAAAAGAATTAGTTATTGTTCTGACTGGCTGCTGTAAGCTAGCTTGTAACAAATTTCAACTTTAATCATTGTGAAATTAAAGAAATAGCCACAGTTACAGTAAAGATTTTTACCCAGATCACAAACCTATTGAAATTCTAAAAGTAATCTATTATATTTCAGAGTAAAATGTGGAGGATAGAGGCAATGTAGTAGAGTGGAAAGTGCATTGTACATCAGTGTGAAGAATAATACACTGCAAGGCTTCTTTCTAACTGTCTTTTGTTTGATTTCCTTATCTTTAAAAGAGAGTTTGTTTGCCAGATCCTTGTGGGTACTTATATTTCTAAAATTCTAATATGTATATGTGAACTTAGAAATTCTTAGATGAAGGCGAGGTTGAATAGTAGTCTACTTACCCAAATGATGATCTCTAATTCCCTCTATTCATATCTAAAACTACCACTCCACATTTAAAATTCCTAAGGAGATAGGCAGAATTATTTGGAATTTTATTTTATTTTTCTTTCCAATAGAACCTTCTTCCTCTGTGAATTTTGGGAACCACACTTGACTATCTTAAAGAATGATTTATCATTATCATCATGAGGAAACTGCTTCACTAAATGAGATGGGTAAAAAAATGGGAGAAATAAGTGAGAGTCAGGCAGAGAGAAAAATACTAATAGTGTGCAGATTTTTTTTTAAGTTAGAAAACAAAGGAAATACCAAGAAGGTGTTGGAGAGTCTCACAGTGCTGTTTTCTGCCCCTGGTGTTTGCATTGTTAAGACTGGAAGGCTTTGCCATCCTGTAGGTCCCCAGCATTTTGCATTAGTTGGTGAGAGTAAATAATGTATATTTATAGAATCATGTTTCTAAAAACCAGTTTAAACAATCTTTGAGGACAAGAGAATGGCAATTTATTTCTATTATCAGCTGGTGATACTACTATGTGATTTACATTTTTTTACTCTGAATGAATTTTATGGCCAGTTATTATTTCCGTGGTAAAAGAAGAGGAGCCTCATGTTCAGCAATTTGTGCTGGAATTTCCTCACATTTCCAAACTTGTATTCCTTTCATCTTTTCTTCTTCTAATTAAAAAATCTCAACTTCATCATGAATACAGTGCTGTGCTTAACATTTGGAGTTGTATTTGTACTTACATTCTGAGTTTGACTCTGTTCACCTAAGACACTTTTTTTTTCCATTTACAAGTACAGATGCCTTGAATAGGCTACCAAGTCTCAGTAATCTTTAACACTAGACAGTAGGATAAAACCCTATCAGGGTACTTGGCCTCCTTTTAGGCTCTTTCTATGCCTGTCCTAGAGAAATAATAACTTCCTACCCATACTGGTCTGAGATTCTTTGTCTGGTTATATTGCCTCATTAATATTTTCTTACTGACTCCAGCTTGTGAAAATTCAGCCAGTTCTTGGGAGTAAGCAGGATACCCTCTTGCCAGTAAAGACTATTTTTAGAGTGTCATGTATTTGAACCATCACTTAGTCAGTGTGCTAGCAAAGAGGGAAATAAATGATAGCTATGTGCTGGGCTTTGATAACATATTTTTCTTTACTTTTTCTTTTTTTTAAATTAAATGCTCATATAAGCTTCCTAAGATAACTACTATTTTATGCTACATTTTATATATAGAGAAACTGAAGCACAGAGAGGTCAAAAGACTTGGCCATGGTTAAAAAACTAGCAAAGGACTGTGGTAAGGTAATTAACAGCTCATTGGATCCATGTGCTCTTTTACATTACCCAAGTCTTTTGCAATTATGGAGGACTGCACAATTAATTGTGGGCTAATGCGAGCTTAGGGACTTTAGAACTGGGGCAAGTCCATCCCCTCCTGAGGTATAATCACTGATCCAAAACAACTAATGAGGCTAGAGATTTTCCAATGTGTTATCTACCTTCTTCTCATTATGAGAGGTTATAGGGCAAAGGATTTGATTACTTGTCAGCATATTTTCATGTTTGAGAATATATATGTAAATATACAGATATATATGAGTGTGTACATATGTGTGTGTATGCAGACTACACATACACACACATACTAGTCTTAGGCACTATGCTTTTACCTTGCAAATATATTTGGGCTGCTGTACATTTTTTAAAAAGTATATTGGTACTTTATAATTATACATAATAGTGGTATTCATTGTGATATTCATGTATGGTACTGTACCTTTTGTACATTTAAAAAAACTGCTGCATTACAGAAAATATAGCTTTGACAGTTTTAGAAAGCCTCCACTTTGTGCCTTTTACTAGATTCTTTCCACTAGGTCTAAATTAATCAATATTGGACTGGGTATTGCTTGTTCAAAAAGGAAGAAAATGTATATGCTAGTTAGAAGCCATTTTGGAGCATTTCTAATCTGTACTTAGGCATTGCCCTGGCTATCTTCATTGTTCAGAATTGCTTCATAGTACTAATTCATTATTAGGGAACATTATTCTGAGTGAAACTAAGATGTGTATTTGCATAATTTCTAGATCTGTGTTTGTTATTTACTCAATTATATGTTGGCTTAATCACAAAGTTGTTAAGCTATTTTCAGGAAGTATTTGAGAGCTGTTTTTATGATGTGTAGCTCAATTTTATTCTGAAGAAATTTGGCTATATTGGCCATTAAAACATATAATTCAAAGTTTCCATAGTGGGTTGACAAAACAAACTTATTTTATTCTTTACTGGTGAATTGATAATTTGTTGGTCCACTAATTGAAGTGTCATGAACAGCTTTATGTGGGGATAGGAGTGAAATATGAGACCCAGTTCTTCCCTTTGTAGAAGATGCCATAAAAGAAAATTTCAGAATTTAATAATAGTGCTTTAGGCTTGTGTTACCTACCAGGCTCTTCTTAGAGCTGAAAAGTGCTAACACATTTCAAACACGGAAATTTGATTTGGTTATAGAAACAGTGCTCTAGTTTTACCTTCTGGGGTGGAAATGATTTTTCGATAGTCTTCCCTCCTCTGTAGCACACTCCACTGTATGGACACTTTTAGTCCATAAAGATATCCTATTGGAACGCCAAGGATAATTGTCATTGAAACAATCCACCTGAAGGGCATCTTCTCAAGATCCAAGTAACACTCTGGTATAAGAATATAACATCTTTCTATTTAGCATTTCTCATCCTCTCATTGTGCCATCTGCAGAGTTTTAGACAAGTATAGTCATGAAATTTCTAGCCATGATTAGTTTACCATAGCAAAAATTCTTAATTATTTCTGGCTCCTTTAAGATATGTGAACCTACAAGTTAAATGATCCAATCAATGATAACTTGAGTTAGTGTTAAAAGTATACTTAAACCTTGCTCAGTCACTGTCCAGCTATATCATGTGGATAAGTGTTTCTGGGTCTCAGTTTTCTTATTTGAAACACCCAAGGGTTGGAGGAGAGGATTCCTAGGATTACAGCTCTAAAATGCTATGATTCTAAGGAACACTAGTTGATAATCATGTATTATAACTTAACTGTCTGTACACAGACATGAAGATTTTAGATAAATTCAGTTTTAAAACTGAATTTGTTGATTACTACTCATTATTTAAATTCACTCTTCTGGGCTGGGGCTGTAGCTCAGTGGTAGAGCGTTTGCCTAGCATGTGTGAAGCACTGGGTTCGATCCTCAGCACCACATACAAACAATAAATGAATAAAATAAAGATCCATCAACAACTAAAAAAATTATTAAAAAAATAAATAAATTCACTCTTCTGTTTCCAAATTCCTTTATGTGTGTTGCCTTGGTTTTTTGTTAAAACTGATTTTCCTAGAGACATGTTTTCCTTATTTTAAAATCATCTCACTAGTAATGTTTTTATAAACCAAAATTCATGGCACAAAATGCATGGGCTTTTTTTTTAAAAAAAGGGAAGTAATGAAAGGAAAAGGAAAAAGTTTAATGCAACCATGGTTGAAACAGACACTATTCATAGTTTTGATTTTATTGGGTGCACTCAGAGAAGTTCGTAGCTCAATCTATCTTTTAAACCACATCCTCTTGGTGTTCAATGGAAGAAGTAGATCAAAAAGCAAGGAAAAAATGAATGAAGGGTAGGTAGTTGGTTAACGATAACAGACCCCATTTAGAAATAAATGTTAAAGGAACTAAAAGAGAATTTCTGGTCTCTGGTGAGAAGCCCACCCTTGGCTTGCATCCCCTGTCCAGATGCTACTCTAAACAATAGCATTATGTTGTCACTCTGCCTAAGGACATAAATGGGCTTGGGGTTTAATATGACAGGGCATAACTCAAATGGGATATCTATTTTCTTTTTCACTAGAATTTTTAATGTAAAGAAAACTTGGTACTTTATATGAAAACTTTTGAGGCCTCTTATTCTATCATACGTACATGTGTTCTCTCACACAGTTCACAAAATAATATCATGGGTAACTGAGGCGAAGGTGGGGTTTCTCATGACTTACAGCTCTGACTAGGGACATAGGGCTATACTTTCTTGCCCAAAACTCATTCATCAGTCTTTGAGTCACCATAATTGTTCTTTTTAAAATACTGAATCCTGTTTCAATCTATTAATATAGTCTGAGATTGCCAGAGCATCCCAATCTCTTTTGTGCTACATCAATAATTTTCCAAGGTATTTGTTATTGAAACAACTCAGAAGAATAATGTGATTTATAAGACATACAAACAAATTGCCCTTTTAAAATTCTTATGCAGATATGACCTTAAAAACTGAGTAGATAATTAATTTATTTATCAAATATGTATTGATTGTCCATTATGTACCTGGGACTATGTTAATTTAATTGCATCCAGCTCAAATTTTCTACTGCCTGAAATGAACAAATAAATTTAAGGGTAAATGGGTTTATTTTCTAGTCACTCTAAGAGACACCTTTTCCATTTACTGCCAGCCCTGACAATAGTCCAAAGAAGTATGCTTTCCATAGAAAGGTCTTACATTTGTATCTTTGGCTAAGATCCCAAATGTTCCTTACCTAATTAGAACTTAGTGAACCTAAAATATTGCAACATATATCCTAGGGATATGTGTCATGTATCATTTCCAATAGAAATGTACTTCTCCTATGAATAGTTTCATAGCAATTAATAAGTATAACTTTATTCTAAAGGATTTCCTGATCACATGGCAGCCATCACACATTGAGTTCAAATAGGCATCTCAGTTTCCCCAGCAGAAACTAATGGACTAGCATTTAAGGAAGACAGGAACAATTAGAGGAATGGTAGGAAGGTAGAAACAGTTCGGAAATGTGAACAGAAAGGGAATTAGATGCCATAGATTTAATTAACTTAGATTGAGGAAAATAGTGTGAAAAATCCAGACGCCCATGTCAAAATCAGGAGACATAAAAGTTCTGAAGTTCATAAGGTGATTGTGCAGAAGCCAATACCAAATGGGTTAAACCATAATCATAATGTTGAATTCACAATTAGAGACTAGGTGGGACCAGCAAAGAGACTTATTAGGACAGATTTTGTTATTAGATTTAGTGACAGGTTACACCTAATCTAGAGAGCCAGGGCATAAAACCAATTATTTCCTGACATTAAAATATTTGGCATTTTCAGGTTATTAGCTTATGTTATTGATAATGATCTTTTAGTTTGTCTATTGCATTTGTCTTTACAAGGCCCTTTCCCATTGATTTCTTCATTTGTGATTTATGAAAATCATATGAGACAGAGTAATTATTATTTATTTCAGTTTACAGGTAAAGAAACACACAGTTTTACTGACTGAGCCTAGATCACACCACTAGGAGGTGGTGTAATTCCCATTTATTGAGTAGCAAGTACTTGGTATGTATCTACTTTCTCAATTCTCATAATGGTCCTATGAAGTAAACAGATATTACTTGTATTTAATAGATGATAAAATGTGAGTATGGGAGTTTGGGAAAATTTACCTAAGGTCACATGGTAAGAGGCAGAGTTGGCTGTGATACCCAGTCTGTCTGGCTCTAGAACTTGTGCTCTTAACCTCTAGGTTGTGCTACTTTCTGTTTTCATTACTACCATTTTCACTTGAAAACTTTGTTTACAAGATAATTTTGTGTTTCACTTTATTAAAACTTCTAGCCTTATGAGGCCCTTGAAATTTAGTGGTAGCTTGGCTGCTACTGTCCAGGTTAGTGGAATCATTTCACAGATGTTGTTTTCCTTCATAGTCTCCATTCAGGGAGGCAGATGTTCCAACAGTGCATTCCCTACATTGTTGTACACCTCTACAACTGTCACAATCTGTGTATTTTTCCCCTGGAATGTTTTTCTGCAGATGTGTATGAGACTGGGATTTTGTTAGAAGGAGGCAGAGAAGAAGAGCATGCTAGGACTTGCATTTTTTTCATGGTATACCTAGGGAACTGAAATTCGATCAATAGCGCATCATTCCTTAAGTCTGAATGCTCTCTCTAATATGTGGATGGTAATACAACAATAAGGAAAGGCGAGGGAAGAATAGAAGTTCATTGAATTAGATAAAGGGCAATGGGGGGAAGGGAGGGGAAATGGGAATAGGAAAGACAGTAGAATGAATCAGATATAACTTCCCTATCTTCATATATGAATACACCAGAGTGTATTCAAGACCTAAATAGGACTGGATATGGGAAATGATCCCCAGAAGTATCTCTCATAGACATGATTTGCTTTGTAAGACTCAAAGCATATTCTCAAACAAGCCTAACCTCCAACCCTAGGAGCTGGCCATTAACTATAAGGCAGTTAGTGAAACTCCACATCATGTTCAACCACAAGAATTGGATCCTAATTAGTACAAGTTATCCTCCATGTATGTATACTATGTCAAAATATACTCTACTGTCATGTATATCTAAAAAGAACAAATTAAAAAAATAAATATAAGACCTTAGTCAAAGGAGAGAAAGAAAGGAGAAGACAAACTCTCTCTACTCATAAATTTTGTCTTGGGACAGCCTTTCACAGGAATCATTTGCTTTTCAGTATCTCTTATGGGATATATGAAGGGATGAAAGAAACAAGAGTCAATGACATTGATATCACTCACAAAACATGACTCTAAATAATGAGATCTTTTATCTTGGAGAAGAATCTAAAGAGCATGGGAGAAACCCATATATATTTCACTTAAAAAATTAAAGCTCTATAATTTCCTTTCTGAGTTTGTAGTCTTTTTGGTCTTTTTTAGATGTTGTGCCAAGAAATAAAAGCTGAGGGTTTGATAGAAACATCATTTGTTCACCAGTGAACAGCTTGATGGTATAAGTATTTGCCATTAGTCTTATGTTTCTTTGGCTGCAAGGGCCAAGAACATTGACAAATATTAAATTACTTTTAAAAATTAAAAAAATCTCTCTGTTCAATTATCATAGCTTCTCTGGAAATGACACCATTAGTTAGATAACTATTATTTAGAAAATGAGTAAATTATTGTGTGGAGGGAGCAAATGTGAGAGTGGGTAGGGAGAAAGTGGATGAAGGTAGACTAGATTTAATCAATGTGGGCTGTATGTATATGTTGAAATCCACATTGAACCCAATTAATATGTACAAATAATACATATTAATTGATGACTTTCTTAAACCAAAGTATCTTGATTAAGAGACTTTGGAATGTGGACTCCTATGTCTTTCCTAAGTAAACGAAGAGCTTCATCTTATTCATCTCAGTCTTCATCCTCAGATTTCAACTATCTACAATGGTGGCAATTTTCTGTTGGCTTTCAAGTTTATTTGGATCAAGAATCCATGTTTATTAAGTCCCAATAATGAAACCTGGGTAAAGATGATGCAATGGGATGTTTGTGGTAATGGTGAGGTGATAGTGGGGTGATGAAGGTGTTGCAGAGAAAGGCATGTCAGAATGCATATTAAGAGTAAATATGTGCTCTCAGTGTTCAGGTAAAATACTATAGATGTTGGGAGTCCTGGAAGCAAAAAAAAAAGATACAGGATAGTGAATAAATCACTTCCAAGGAACTTGGCCTTAGGATTTGAACTAAACTGATCCAGATTATCCAATGACTGTTTTAGAAGACATAAACTGCCTGACAGTTAATGGCCAGCTCCTAGGGTTGGGGGTTAGGCTTGTTTGAGAATATGCTTTGAGCTCTACGAAGCAAAGTATGCCTATGAGAGATACCTCTGGGAATCATTTCCCATATCCAGTCCTATTTAGGTCTTGAAGGTCATATAGTCTCCTTCAAAATTTTCCATTGGCTTTATACTAAGTCAGAATTTAGCTTTATGTTAAGTGTAATCAAGAATATTTCCATGTTTCATACTGTTGTAATATAGATCTTTAATGTCCCCTGAAAAGCTCATGTGGTAGGTAATGCAGGAATGTTCAGAGCTGAAATCATGGGATTATGAGAGCTGTAACCTCATTGGTGGATTGATAGAATAATAATTTGAATGGACTACTGGTTGGTAACTGTTTGCAGGTAGGTATGGCTTGAAGAAGTAGGTCCCTGGGGGGCATGCCTTTGGGGACTATATCTTGTCCCTGGCTCTTCCTTCTCTATCACTCTGCTTCCTAGCTGCCATAAGCTGAGTAGCTTTTCTTGGCCACACCTTCCTTCCATGACGTTCTTCTGCCTCACTTTAGGCCCAGAGCAATGGAGTTGGAAGATTGTGGTCTGAACCTCTGAAACTATGAGCCAGAATAAACTTGTCTGCCACTAAGATGTTCTTGTTAACTATTTTGGTCACAGTGACAAAAAGCTGACTGACACACATACTCTGAGGTCTGTCTTTAGTCTCTGACTTGCCTTTTCAGATATCAATGTGAATCTTTCAGGTCTGAAATTCCCCAAGTCCTCTTTTGATTCCTTACAAACAGAAGTCATATTTGCAGTCTACTGGACCTGATTATGTTTGATCATAGTTAACACCAGGATATAATGCATTTTGGATAAGAGTATACTAATCTTTTTCTTTCAGGGCCCGAGGGATTCAACCCAGAGTTTCACATATGCTATGCAAACATTCTACCAACTTAGCTATATTCCCAGCCCAAGTTTACTAATCTTAATCATAATTTCTTTCCAAATTCTTAGGTTAGAGACCATCTAGATCTGGTAATTTGTCTATTGTGTATTACCAGTTTGGATTAGGATATCTTTATTATTGACCATTATTTGATTCAGTTCTACTAGCTCATACATTTTAGAAATTATTTAGAGTTTATCTCTCTAGGTACTGATTCAAAGAATTTTTCTAATTTTCTGCCCATTTCTCTAAAGCATCTACTCTGTCCATAATCATTAAGAAAATGCTTTGAAATTCTTTCTAGTTTTGTTTTCCCCTTTGAAATTTAATTTTTTTTATTGTCCTGGCAAACTTTCCTCAAAGTTTTATTGAGCATTATATTTTGTTTATATTTAAAATGCTATATTTTACATTCTTTCCTGAATCTTATTACTAGGTCATATTCTATTAAACTTGCCTCTCTTCCTTCCAAAGCCATTTGGATTATTCTAGTTTAGTGTCAAGGTCTAGAGTTGGTTGGTAGTATCTAGCTTGATCTAGACCAGCTAAATCATAGAGGTTCATACTTAAGGGTTAGATTTGAGAAGTGAGACAGTTTTGCCAAAGCATAGTAGGCAATTCTGGAAGGTCATAAGAAGACAGTTTGGAAAGACTATCAGAAAAATGTGGCAGCTTGCTGGGAATAAGAGTATACATAAGTATGTAGTGAGCACTCAGCCTGCAAAAGAATCTTCTATTAACCGGTAGAATCTGGTTGTAGGTCTTCTAGCAAAAAGAAGACAGAATAATCAGGTCATGATGTTAGAGGTTTACTAGGCCTGGGTGGAGGGAAAAAGGTGGGAAAGGTGTGCGCGCTACAACTAGGCCATATAGTTGAGGCAGTAGCAAGTTTTCTTCAGTGTGAAGCTGCCGAGCTAATTGTAAAGTAGTATTAAAATTTCCCCTGATTAAAAAGGATGGTGTTTCTCCAGCATATAGGCATAGGCAACAACCTTCTTAATAGAACCCCTAAAGTTGAAGAAAAATTGCCTACAGTTAATAGATGGGATGACATCAAATTAAAACCCTTCTGCACAGCAAAGGAAACAGGGATGTGAAAAGAGAACATACAGAATCGGAGGAAATCTTTGCCAGCTTCTCTTCTGACAGGATTAATATCTAGAATATATGAAAAACTAAAAGCTTTACACCAAAAAAATCAAAGAACCCAATTAATAAATGGGCAAAGGAATTAAATAGACACTACTCAAAATAAGAAATATAAAAGGCCAACAAATATAGGAAAACATATTCAACATCATTAGCAATTAGGGAGATGCAAATCAAAACTACACAGATTTCTTCTTACTCAAGTTAGAATGGCAGCCGTCAAGAATACAAACAATAGATTCTGGAGAGGATGTGGAGAGAAAGGAACACTTTTATACTGTTGATAGGACTGCAAGTTAGTAAAACCACTGTGGAAATCAATATGAAGTTTCCTCAATACAAAAGGCATGGAACCACCATATGACCCAGGTATACCACTCCTAGGTATTTATCCAAAAGAATTAAAGTCATCATACTACAGTTATACCTGCATACACATGTTTATAACAGCACAATTCACAATAGCCAAATTATGGAACCAGCCTAGGTGTCCATCAATAGATGAATAAAATAAAATGTATATATACACAATGGAGTTTTATTCAGCCATTAAGAAAAACAAAATTATGATATTTGCAGAAAAATGGATGGAACTCTAGTTCCATCAAGTTAAGTGAAATATGTGAAACTCAGAAGGTTAAAGGTAATTTGTTTTCTTTCATATATGGAAACTACAGAGAAAATGGAAAAGAAAGGCAGGGACAGATCTCATGAAAATCAAAGGGAGATCAGTAGAGGGAAGGAACTGAAAAGGGCAGGAGATAGGGAAGAAGGGGGAAAATCTGGAGGGTGATATTGGCCAAATTATATTGTTATATTGTATATTGTGTGCATATGCAAATATGTAACAACAAGCCACATCAGTATGTACAACTATAATGCACTAATAAAAATGTGGAAAAGAGAAAAAGATGGTGTTTGAGCTATTGGACTCTATGTAAGTTCACAGGGCCTAAGGGATTCTGTTTGTAATACTAGAGAGGTATGGGAATTAGGGCTGGACAATTTGGGTGGGAGAAGAGGAAGATGATTATTATTTTGTGCCCTTAACATAGATTATACATTCTTAGATTTTAAAATCTCAGGTTTTAAATTTCTTTAAAGTTATTTATTTATTTTCTCTACTTAGGTATACATGATAGCAGCATGCATTTTGATTCATTGTACACAGATGGATTACAACTTCTCATTTCTCTGGTTATATGTGATGTAGAATCACAACATATATGCAGTCATACATAAAGCTAAGGCTATGATATCCATCATATTCCACCACCTTTACTGTGCCCCTCTTTAAAGTTTTTCCATGTTTCTCAGCTATCAACTTTTTTCTCCCTCATATACATATTTTACCTTGACTCTTTAACTCTAAGGTTGAGAATCTGTGGCTGATTTCTTGTCTTCCGCCAGAATGTCAAATTAAATTGCCCTGTTATCTTTATTACATAGGAGCCCATTCTTAGTCACCTTTGTGTTTAAAACCAATTTCAATACAGTTTCTATTTTTTAGTGTTTTTAGTGCTGTGTGAACTACAAAAGGGCATTTGTCCTATTGAAAGAATTCTTTTTCATTTTGATAAGGCATTTTTTCATTCTTGTTTGGGTTTAAGTGGCCAATAAATAAATAGAAAAATGTTCAGCATTGAAAGCTATCAGAAAAATGCAAATTGAAACAACAATGATATATTATCCCCAGTTAGAATGGTTATTATCAAAAAGACAAAAATAATGCTGGTGAGAATATGGAGAAAAGGGAACTCATACATACACTGTTAGTGTTAATGTAAATTAGTAGAGTCATTTTGGAAAACAGTATGGAGGATCCTCAAGAAACTACAAATAGAACTACCATATGATGTAGATAGCCCACTTCTGTGTATATGTCCCAAGGAAATGAAGTCAGCATACCAAAGAGATACATGTACTCTTGTGTTTATTGTGACACTATTCACATACAATATCTCATATAGGGAATCAACCTCAGTATCCATCAATGGATGAATGGATAAAGGGAATATGGTGTATAAATACATAATGAAATATCATTTATCTATTTATTAATGAAATTAAAATTATTATTGGTAAAATGGCTGAAAATGGAGAACAATTTTGTTAAGTGAAATAAATCAGATACAGGCAGACAAATACTATATGTTCTTTCTCATATGTGGAAGCTAAAAAAAATTGATCTGCATGTAGAATAGTAAATACTAGAATCTGGGAAGAGATTGGAGAAAGGGGATTATTGGGAGATTATGTAATGGTTGCCTAGACACAAAGGTAATAAGTTCTAATGTTCTACAGAACAATGGGGTAACTATAGTTCACATTAACCTGATATATATTTTATGAATAATTAGAAGAGCTTGAAAGCTCCAAATATAAAGTAATGATGAGGAAATGGAAATGCTAATCACCCTGATTTGGTTAATGCATATCATAAGCGTGTACTGAATTATCACACTGTATACCATAAATATGTATAATTAAAATTATAATGCTGATAGTAAATAAATACCTGTATATTATAAAGTTCCTTAACCTTCATTTAACAGTTATTTAATAGTCAAGAAAATTCTAATATTTATTCCCCATCAGTCTCATTTTTAGGTCAAAACTGAAGCTGGGAAATTTTAGATATAAAGAGCTAGGATGTTGATAATTTATTCAATGAGACTGAGAATTAGCACCTTAGTATATGCTGGTATATACCCTAAAATCCTATTTAATTAACAAAAATAGTGCTTTTCACCAAGAATTTTCTAGGAATTTATTTTTTTCTAACTCATTAATTTCTTCCTTTTTTTTTTGTACCAGGGATTGAACCCAGGAGTACTCAACCACTGAGCTGCATCCTCAGAACTATTTTGTGTTTTATGTAGAGGCAGGGTCTCACTGAGTTGCTTAGCACCTCGCCATTGCTGAGGCTGCCTTTGAACTCGCGATTCTCCTGTCTCAGCCTCCGTAAGTGCTGGGATTACAGGCATGTGCCTCCACACCTGGCTTCATTAATTCTTAATTTTCCTTTTTCTGAAGTTGAAAACTTCAGAAATTTTATAAAAATTTTTATCCACTTCTTTGTCTTGCTCAAGCAAAGGAAGATTATATACAGGTAGTAGACTCACTAGCTAAATCAAATACTAGAAAAGTTGAAAAGTTCAGAAACTTTATAAAAATTTTTATCCACTTCTTTGTCTGTCTTGCTCAGAAAATTTTCATCAAAATGACTCTACACATTTTCAGTTTGCTTTTTAAATTGTGACAAAATATATACAATACAAAATTTACCATTTTAAGTGCACAGTTGAGTGGCTTTAAGTATGTTCATTCTATTGTGCAGCCATCGTCACCATCCATCTCCTATGTTTTATTTCTCAAACTGAAATTTCATATTCAGTAAACAATAACTCCCTGATACTCCTTTCCCCCAGCCCTTGGCAACTATCATACTACTTTCTGACCTTTTATATTTAATTATTCTAGTTTAGGTACCTCACAAAGTAGAATCATAAAACATTTATCATTTTGCGATTGGCTTATTTCACTTAGCATAATGTTTTTAAGGATCATTCATTCTATAATATCTGTCAGAGTTTTCTTGCTATTTCAGGAAGAATAATATTTCATTGTATGTAAATGTCACATCAATTCATCCATGGATGAAAACTTGGATTGCTTCCCTCTTCTGACTATTGTGTATAATGCTGCTATGAATATGGAGATAGGTATCTGAATCCCTGATTTCATTTATCTTGGGTCTATAACCTGAAGTAGAATGGATCATATTGTAGGTGTATTTTTTTTCATTTTTAGGAGTCCTGCCATACTGTTTTCTATAGTGACTGCAACATTTCATATTCCTATCAGTAATGTACAAAATTGCAATTTCTCTACAATTTAAATTTTGTTATTGGATGTCTTACTTTGGGCTCTTATAACAAAATACCATAGACTGCCTAGGTTATAAACAATATATATACTTACTTCTTATAGTTCCAGTGGCTTCAAATTCCAAGATTAAGATACCAATAGATTTCGTGTCTGGTGAAAGTCTATTTCCTGGTTCATAGATGATGCCTTTATAGTCTGTCTTTTCAATTTGGGAGTTAGAATTTCATAACAGAAATTGGGAGGGGGGATGCAGAATTTCCAAATGTACAAATAGCATCCTAATGGACATGAAGTGATACCATATTGTGGCTTTGATTTTCATTTCCCTGATGATTAGAGATGTTGAATGTCATGAAGAAATGTCTAAGTCATTTGCCAATTTTAATATCATGTTTTATTATTGGTTTACAGTACTTCTTTATATATTCTAGATATTGATCTATTATGAAATATGATTTTCAAATATTTTGTCTCATTCTAGGATTGGCTTTCACTTGGTTAGTTGTGTCTTTAAATTCACAAAAGGTTTTAATTTTGATGAACTCCAATTTATCTGTTTTCTTTTGTTGCCTGTGTGTTTTTTTTGTGTCATGTCCAAAAAAATTATTGCCAAATTCAATATCGTGAAGACTTCTCCTTGTTGTCTTGTGAGACTTTTAAAAATATTTTTTGAATTTTAGCTCTTCCCTTTAGATCTTTGATCCATTTTGAGTTGATTTTTGTGTGTGGTATAAGGGCCCAACTTAATGCTTTTGTATATGAATATCCAGTTTTTGCAACATCATTTATTGAAGACTCCTTTCTCCAATGAATGGTCTTTGAATGGTCTTAGAACTTTTATTGAAAATTATATGTCTATATATAAAATCATATGTCTATATATATCTACATATTTCTTGGTTCTCTATTTCATATGTTTCAAATTTCTGTGCTTATGCTGCCACTCGTTTGATTACTGTGCCTTTGTAGTGACTTTTCAAATCAGGAATTGAGTTTTCTAACTTTTTCTTCTTTTTAAAGACTGTTTTTCTTATTCAGGATTCCTTGAGATCTCATATGAATTTTAAGATGAAATTTTCTACTTCTCTAACAAAAGGTCATTGGGATTGTGAAGGGGATTGTATTGATTCTGTGGAATATTTTGGGGATTATTTAAATCTTTACATTATTAAGTCTTCCAATCCATGAACATAAGATGTTGTTCCATTTGTTTGTGTCTAATTTCTTTCAATAATGTTTTATCGATTTCAGTGTATAAGTATTTTATTTTTTGACACTATCTTATAAATGGATTAGATTTCTTAATTTCTGTTTTGGTTAGTCATTGCTAGTGTGCAGACACACTGATTTTGTGTTGTTTCTATGTCTTACAATTTTTAAAATTCATGTACAAGTTGTAGTGGGCTTTTGTTGGAATCATTATTTTTCTACATATTTATATGTACAGAAATGCTTCTGTAAAATAATTTTACTTTTTCTTTTCTAATTGGATGCCTTTCTCTTTTTTTGTCTAATTACTTTGGCTAGGATTTCCAGTACTATATTGGATTGATGTAGAGAAAGCAAGCATGATTTTGTGCTTTTTGATGTTATAATGTTTCAGTCTTCCACCATTGATTATAAAATTAGCTGAGGGTTTTTCATATATGGTATTTATTATATGGAGGTATTTCCCTTCTACTACTTATTTGTTCAATGTTTTATCGTGAAAATGTGTTGAATTTTGTCAAAAGGTTTTTCCTTAATTGAGATGATCATGTGCTTCTGGTCTTTCACTTAACTGATGTGTTTTATTGCACTAATTGATTTTCATATGTTGACTCCTTTGGCATTCCAGGAATAAAGCTCAATTGTCGTGATATATAGTCTTTTTAATATGCTGCTGAATTTGATTTGCTAATATTTTATTGAGGATTTTCACATCATTATTAATTATGGATATTGGTATATAGTTGTCTTTTTGTAGTGTCTTTGGCTTTGGAATTGAGGTACTGCTGACTTCATCAACTAAGGAAGTGTTTGCCTCCTCTTCATATTTTGAGAAAAGTTTGATAAAGGTCCATATTACTTCTTTTAAATGTTTTTATACTTTTAAAAATATCTGTCCATGTACATGCCTTCAGTGTATATTTTCATATAGCTTTGAGTTATCCTCTAGAGTACTTTCATTTTATCTTGAAAGACTATCTTTATCCTTTCTTGAAGGACAAGACTGATGATACTGAACTTATTCAACTTTTGTTCATGTAGGACTGTCTTAATATCTCCCTCATTTTTGAAGGAAAATGTTTCTGTGGGCAAAGCTATCAGCTGACAGTTTTTTTTCCATATATATATGGGAATATATATATGTATATATATATACATTCATCCCACTGCCTATGACTTGCAAGGATTGTGCTACAAAATCTCTTGATAATTTTATTGGATATCCCTTATAAGTAATGAGTTACATTTTTCTTACTGCTTTCAAGATTCATATTTTAGCTGGAGATAGTAGTACATGCTTATAATCCCAGAGACTCATGAGATTGAGGCCCTAAGCAACTCAGTGAGAACCTGTTTCAAAATGAAAAATAAGAAGGGCTAGGGATATAGCTCAGTGGTAAAAGTGTTCCTGATTTCAATTCCCAGTACCAAAGAAAACCACTTTTTTGGCTTTAAATAATTTAACTATAATATGTCTTATTGTGGGTCCTTTGGAGTTTTTCTATTTGGAGTTTATTTAGTTTCTTATATTTGTATATCCATGCATTTTCTCATTTAGGGAATTTTGAGGTCATTATTTCTCCACATAAACTCTTTCTCATTATCATTCTTCTCCTTCTTATATTTCTATAATGCACATTTTGGTCTACTTCATGATGTCCCATATGTCCCTTAGGCTCTTTATTCTTTTTTTTCCTCATACTTGGTAATTTCATATGACCTGTTTTCAAGTGCACTTATAATTATTTATAAATGCCTATTCAAGTTCACTGTTGAACTTCTTTAGTGACTTTCAATTAGATTTGTATGTTTTTAGGTCTATAATTTGTTTGTTTCCTCATAATAATTTGTATCTCTGTTGATATTCTCATTTTGTTTATATCTCCTTTCTTGACTTCTGTATTTTCCTTTAATTCTTTTTTTTTAAATAGATGAACACAATGTCTTTATTTTATTGGTTTGTATGTGGTGCCGAGGATCGAACCCAGGGCCTCACGCATGCGAGGCAAGCGCTCTACCGCTGAGCTACAATCCCAGCCCTCCTTTAATTCTTTAGGTATATTTAAGACAATTGTTTTAAATTCCTTGCTCTTTCAGGGAGGGTTTCTGAACATTAGTTTTGTTTCTTTGAATGAGCCATGTTTTAATATTTATTTGTATGGTTTGTGATCTCTTGTTGAAAATAAATTTGTAAAAACAGTGATATCTCTCAGTCTTTATAGACTATTTCTTTGCAGGGGAAGATCTTCACTAATTAGAAAGGTATGTTCTGAGCTTGGGATCAGCCTGGTGTCAAGGCTTAAAGTCTTGTTAGTGCTTTTCTGGGAATGTGTCTTCTATGAGCCAGTGTGTACACTTTTGTTGATTCTACATAAGCACAATTGATTTTAATGTCTTCATTTCTCTAAGAATCTCTCCTACTGCTTTTATCCCCTCATGGTTTTAGCTGTTTTGTTGTATCCCTATGCCCATAATCCTTTGCCTTAGGCATTTGTGGGCCTGCAGTCTCCATGTACTTTTATAAACTGGGTGCACCAGTTTCCAGAGCTTTTAGTAGCATGATATCAAAACTATGCCACTTTTAGGCCATCTGAGCACTGACTTAGGGGACATAGAGATCAAGCCTTCAGATAGTCTGCAGATAGGCTAGGGGTTGCATATTGTATTCTCTCTGCTCTCTCTAGTTTAGGGAAAGGAACTGGAGAGTTGGGATGACACTTTCTCCAAACTGCCATGCCAGATCTGGCAGAAGTCAGAGCAAGGACAAGTATAAATTCCATGAAATTTCCTACCATTTTGAATGTGGCTTTTTCTTGATATGGTATTTTCTTCGTTGCTATAGAGCTTAGATTTTTCACAGTTCATATAATTTTTTAACTAATGAGAATTTTTAATAAAATTGTTTCCTGAAAACATAATTTTTAATGGCTGATTACAGTTGTATCTCATGCATTTATCATATTTGATTTAACCAGTCACTTGCTTTTGGACACTTTTTTCTCAGGGGGCAGCATTAGAAGCAACACTATTGTGAAAGTACTTACACATGCATTTTTAGCTCTTTTTTTTTTTTGGATGGGACGATGCATTTTAGTATTTATTTTTGTTTTGTTTTGTTTAGGCTTACATGTTAACAGTGTAAATTGATTCATTGTACATAGAGGATAACATATCAATTCTCTAGTTGTAAGTTGTATAGAATCACAACATATATGCAGTCATACATAAAGTTAGGGTTATTATGACCATCATATTCCACCACCCTTGCTGTCCCCATGCCCCTTCCCCCTCTACACCCCTGTGAACAGAGATCCACCATTGTTCCCATGTCCTTCCCCACATTATGGATCAGCATCCACTTATCAACGAGTACATGCGGCATTTGGTTTTCTGAAATTGGCTTACTTCACTTAGTATGATATTCTCCAACTCCATCCATTTACCTGCAAAAGCCATAATTTTATTCTCTCTTATTGCCGAGTAATATTCCATTGTGTATATATACCATAGTTTCTTTATCCAGTCATCTATCGAAGGGCATCTAGGTTGGTTCCACAGTTTAGCTATTGTGAATTGAGCTGCTATAAACATTGAAGTGGCTGCAGCACTGTAGTATGCTGTTTTTAAGTCTTTTGGGTATAGACCTAGGAGTGGGATAGCAGGCTCAAATGGTGGTTCCATTCCATGTTTTCTAAGGAATCTCCATACTGCTTTCCAGATTGGTCGTACCAATTTGCAGT
>CM053417.1:30552293-30603867 GCA_028644305.1 Xerus rutilus
CTTTTGCTACTTGTAATTGCTCTCTTATCTCTTTGTTCTAATGATCGATGGTTACCTTTATTTTCTCTCCTATTTCTTTGTTGGATTGATCAATTTTTGCCTGTAATTGTTCACTTATGTCATTCTTTAGTTCGCTGATCATTTTAATTATGTACATTCTGAATTCTTTCTCTGACATTTCATCAACTGTGCTGTCAATGGGTTCTGTTACAGTCGTATCCAGGTTTATTTGGGGCACTTTCTTCCCTTTTTTTTTCATGTTGATTGTGTATCTTCCTTTCTTGAAATACCAATCTGAGGTATTGTGGCTTCTATCATATAATCTTGTATTGACACTCCAGATTACCTGTGTCTCACCTTGGAGCTACTTCTGTTTTCCCAGTGTCCCCAGATGGGCACTACTGTCATTAAAGTTGGTGGCGGAAGTAGTGGATGTACCTCTAGAGGGCAGTGGGAGTGGCTTGGCTGGGCTCCTGAGGTGGCCCCTGAGGGCTGTTTTGGCCCTCTCTTGCACTCCTGCTGGTGAATAGGAACTCTGGAGCAGAAGTAGAGGCAGGCTCAGGTCTCACTTAGGCAGAGTCACAAGCTGGAAAGTTTGTGCACAACCCTTACAGTGAGTATGAGCTCCCTTGGGTTTAGAGGCTAGCAGGCTCTGGTCTGCCTTCAACTGGGCACCCTGGCATTCCCACAGGATCTCTGGAGCAGAACTGAGGTGGGCCCAGAGTGCACTAGGTTGGGGCCTCTTCATGCTGGGGTCTCTGGAGGCCACTCTTTCCCTGGGTGTGCTTTCCTCTGTGGCTGGTAGCAATCAGACTCTGGTCAGCCCTTAGTTGGGCACCCGTGGAGTTTCCTGAGGGTGGATCTGGGCCCTCTGTAGCTTCTGCTGGACCCTGGGAACTCTGGAGCAGAACTGGGGCAGACCCAGGCTGCCCTTGGATGGGGCTGCCTCTTGCTGGTGTCTCTGGAGCGACTCTTGCCCTGAATTTGGGCTCCCCAGTGGCTAGAGGTAGCTGACCCTGGTCTCCCTTTGGCTGGAAAACTGTGGAGTTTCCTGAGGGTGGTTCAGGGTCCTTTGGGGCTCCTGCTGGTCCACAGGAATTCTGGTGCAGAACTGGGGCGGGCCCAGGCTGCCATTGGGTGGGGCTGCCTCGCACTAGGGTGTCTGAGGGGACTCTTACCCTGAGTTTGGGCTCCCCTGTGGCTAGAGGTAGCAGTCCCTGGTCTCCCTTTAGCTGGACACCTGTGGAGGTTCCTGAGGGCGGATCAGGGCCCTCTGCGGCTCTTGGTGGTCCCCAGGAACTCTGGAGCAGAGCTGAGGCGGGCTCAGGATGCCCTTGGGCGGGGCTGCCACCACTGGTGTCTCTAGAGTGACTCTTGCCCTGAATTTGGGCTCCCCAGTGGCTAGAGGTAGCAGTCTCTGGTCTCCCTTTGGCTGGACAACCGTGGAGGTTTCCTGAGTTTGGGCTCCTCAGTGGCTCAAGGTGGCAGTTCCTGGTCTCCCTCTTGCTGGACACCCATGGAGGTTCCTGCAGGCGGATCTGGGCCCTCTGCAGCTCCTGCAGGTCCACAGGAAATCTGGAGCGGAACTGCAGTGGGCCCAAGCCGCCCTTGGGTGGGGCTGTCTCCACTGGGGTCTCTAGAGTGACTCTTACCCTGAATTTGGGCTCCCCAGTGGCTAGCGGCTGGGGCCGTGTGTCCACAGGAGCAACTGCTAGGGGCCCTGTGTGGTAGGGTGGGCGCTGGAGCCAGGTACCCTGTGTAGAAGCAGTCCCCACCCGGGTTGAGCCCTGGACTGGGGCTCTGAGCCTCCACAGCTGAGCTCCGCCACCGCTTGCTGCTGAAGTCACGCTGCTTGTGGCAATGGCTGCTGCCTGGTGGCCCTGCTTACACGCGCAAGTGAAATTCCTGCGGGGGTAGCTGTAGGATGATGTCCAGAAGCTGGCTGGGAGATGGTATTTCCACAACTTCAATATCTGGCTCTCATTTTTAGCTCTTATGCAATTATGTTCTAAAGATTAATGCCCAGAATTGGAATTATTGGGTCAAAGGTTATACAAAACTTAAGTCTTTTAGCATATATTTCCAAAATTGCTCTCCAAAACTAATTTTAAATCAATTTACACTCCCATGAGCAATTCATGAAAGCATTTTCTGCACATTCACCAAGGCTAGACATTATAAATTTCTCTTTTTTTAAATTCTGATAAGTGGAAAATTATAGCCCAACACTTTTTCTAATCTGTTGTAATTAGGTATACATGACAGTAGAATGCATTTTGACACATCATGCAAAAATAGAGTATAACTTTTCATTCTTCTGGTTGTACATGATGTAGAATCCTGCTAGTTGTGTAATCATATATGCACATAGGGCAATAATGTCCAATTCATTCTACTATTGTTCCTACTAACATGCTCCTCCTCTCCCTTTTCTTCCCTCTGTCTAATTTAAAGTACCTCTATTCTTCTCTAGCCTCACCCTCTTATCATGAATTAGCATCCACATATCAGAGAAAACAATCAGCCTTTGGTTTTTTTGGGATTGGCTTATTTCACTTAGCATAATATTCTCTAGCTCCATCCATTTATCTGCAAATGCCATGTCATTCTTCTTTATGGCTGAGCAATATTTTATTGTGTATATATACCACAATTTCTTTATACATTCATCTGTTGAAAGGTATCTAGATTGGTTCCATAGCTTATCCATTGTAAATTCAGTTGCTATAAACATTGATGTGGCTGTGTCACTACAGTATGCTTATTTTGAGTCCTTTAGATATAAACTGAAGAATAGAATTTATATAATTTTGACCAGCATATTGTTTATTAATGTTTAAGCTGGCAAATGAATGTCTGAATTCCCTACTCTACCATTTTGTGGATTTCACACTCCAATATTCAAGGTTGACCTAAAAACTACTTGAATGTTATTGATCATAAATATCCAAAGCCAAAACTATGATTAGTTTGGGAAAATTTTTTCTATGACTGACAATGGCACAGTGGGACTAGGTTTTAACTGAAGGTATTATGGTTTAGATATGAGATGTCCCCCAAAAGCTCATGTGTGAGACAATGCAAGAAGGTTTAGAGATGAAATAATAAGGTTATAAAAAGTCTAAAAGGCACAAATACCCTGATATGGATTTATTTGATGGTAACTGTAGACAGGTAAAGTGTGAATGGAGGAGATGGATCTCTGGGGGCATGCCTTTGGAGTTGGTATTTTGTCCTAGAGAAGAGAGTGTTTCTTTCTCTGTCTCCCCTTCCCCGTGCTTCTAGCTGCTTTCCTCTGCCATAGTCTTCCACCATGAAGTCCTGACTTACCTTGAGCCCCAAGGAATGGAATCAGCTATCTGTAGACTCAGATTTCTGAAACCATGAGCCCCTCCCCCCACAATAAAGTTTTCCTCTTGTAATTGTTCTCATTGGGTCTTTTGGTCACAGTAGTGAAAAAGCTGACTAAAACAAAAGGGTAGAAGTATACACCATTTTCTAGGTGAATTAATTTCCCTTATGAAAATATCTGGAACAAAATGGATTGATACCTAAATTGTAAGATATTATAATTATTATGGGAGTCTGTCTAGCATGGGCTCCAAATGTTTGTGATCATGGTTGCTGTCAAGCTACAAACTTTAACTCTTCTGATCCTGAATAATTTCTGTGGTTAATCATATAGGCAATTAAGTTGATCAAAACCGCCACAGCATGTGATAATTGTTTGCTACCTGGAGGGAAGTGGAGGGACTGATTTGTTTATTGATTGCTCTAAAGGTGTTGAACTCTTAACCCTGACTTCCTTACGTGCAGTATTTCTACATGTGTTACTTATATATGGCTTATTCCCTCATCTTGTAGGATATGGAAATAAGAGAATCCCTACTACAAGGCTGATGCTCCTGTTGTTTTCTTTACTGTGAGTAAAACTATCTTATTCTGTTCTGAGTTGTACTATCTAGTTTAGGCACCTATGGAATAGTGGCAAGCTGTTTGCTTTGTCATCTCCTTGTTGTCTTGGTACTCCTTGCCAGCCTATATGAGGCTTGGATTTTTATTGGACAGAAATCTCTGCCTTTAATTCTTTAATCTTCAATTATAGGGTTTTTGTTGGTGTGTGTATGTTTTTAATGTGTGTGTGTGAATGTGTGCTCATTTTTTGAATTGGAGATTGATACTATGAAATAAGTAGATACCTTATTGGTCCCCTAGAGCTATGAATCCATATGGATTCATTTGTAGAATTAGTAGGTCGTCTACAGGTTGGAATCAATGTTGTGGTAACCTTAACTTTGAAGGTGATAGACCTGTCAGGGAGCATAGACCCTCTTGACAAAAAAGCACTTCACTAGTTCCAATGGGAAATTGTTTGCATTTATTGAAGAATAATCCTAGGCTCTAACTAAGATGAATAAACACAATAAACGCAGTGTGTTGTAGGGCAAAGATAATAACAACTTCCATGTACTTTCTTTTCTTTTTCTTTTTCTTTTTTTTTTTTGGTACCAGGTATTGAACTCAGGGGTACTCGACCACTGAGCCACATCCCCAGCCCTATTTTGTGTTTTATGTAGAGATAGGGTCTCACTGAGTTGCTTAGCGCCTTGCCGTTGCTGAGGCTGGCTTTGAACTCGCGATTCTCCTGTCTCAGCCTCCCAAAGTGCTGGGATTACAGGCGTACACCACCACGCCCGGCTCATGTACTTTATATTGTTCTGGCACCTTCCATAAATCACTTCTATTCTTACAATAACCTTGTTTTGAGGTATGTGTTATCATCAGTTCATAAAAGTGGAACTGCACACTACAAAATATTTAATGATACATCCAAAACTACATAACTAAATAAAAAGAGCAATCTGGATCCCAACTTCGGTTTAATGTGACTCCATGGTCTATACTCTTAAACACTATGCTTCATTTCCAGAATCATAATCACTTACCCTATGATATGGAATGTAGTGCAATTTTCTCATTTCATATAATAAAATTTTATGTAAGATTTCTTTTGAAAAAGAAAAAAAATGAGACTGCTGTATTGAAAAATAATTGAAACTACTGACTAGCATTGGCTTTGAACTACACTAGTTGAAGTGATGTCCTCATTCATATCAGAATCTTCTTGAGGCAATAGTAAAGAAAATCACCACAAAAGCCCAGAGGGTCTCAACTAATTACCTAATTCTAGTTGGTCCAAAAAGAAAAAATTGGGAACAATTTTTCCATGAACAATTGGTTAATACATTCTTAATACCAATTTCAAGAGTGAGGGGATAACATAACCTGGATTACCTTAGGAGTGGCTTTTTGATAAATGTCAGGTTTGTTAAGGTTTAAATTATATACAAAAAATTTACTTTTGTTAATATATACAGGTCTATAAGTTTGACAAATACAGTCAGGAAATCATCATAAAAATATATAGAACAGTGTAATTGCCTCCTCCCCAAATTTCTCTTAAGTGTCTTTGCAATCAGTCCTCCTGAAATGTAGCCTCTAGCAAGTACTCTGTTTCTATACCTATTGTTGCATCTTTTGTATAATGTAATTAAAGGGCTTCATACATATGTATCTTTTTGTGTTTGATTTCTTTGATTCAGCATTATGCAGTTGAAATCAATCCATTTCTGCATTTATCAGTAGTTTGTTCTTTTTCATTGCTGAGTAGGATTCCATGGTATGGATATAACATAGATTCTTTATTCACACAACTGAGTTTTTACAGTTTGGGTGATTATGAATAAAGGTGATATGAACATTCATGTGAAGACTTTCATGTGGATATAAGTTTTCATTATTCTGAGTTAAATACTTAGGAATAAAACTGCTGAGTTTTATATGTTTAACTATATAAGAAATTGCTAAATTGTTTCCAAAGTGGCTGTACCATTTTGTATTCTCATAAAAATGTATGTGTGTCCTGGTCGCTGTAAAATGTATATCCTCATATTCAGTTTTTGAAAATTTATTAATTCTAATGCTATACAGTAGTATATCATTGTACTTTAAATATATATATATATATATTTATTTGGTACCAGGGATTGAACTCAAGTGTACTCAACCACTGAGCCACATCCCCATCCCCAGCCCTATTTTGTGTTTTATGTAGAGACAGGGTCTTACTGAGTTGCTTAATGCCTCGCTGTTGCTGAGGCTGGCTGTGAACTCGTGATTCTCCTGTCTCAGGCTCCCAAAGTGCTGGGATTACAGGCATATGCCACTATGCCTGGCTTGTTATATTGTTTTGATGTCTAATTAAGTCGAACTATTTTTCATGTGCTTACTGTGTCATCTTTTGCAAAATATGAAAATTTATTCAAATTTTTTTCCCTCTTTGAAAAATTGGGTGTATATTTTTTATTGAGTTTCAAGAATTCTTTGTCTTCTCCATACTAGTAACTTTATCAAACACATAGTTTGTAAATATTTTCTCAGAGTCTATAGCTTGCCTTTTCATTTTCTTGACAAAGTCTTTTGAGGAGAACTTTTAAATGTTTTATTAAATCGGATTTATTAGTATTTTTCTTCTATGATTCATCTTTTGGAGTCCTATTAGAAGACTTTTGTTTATTCAGAAGATACAGATTTTCTCCTATGTTTTCTTGTAGAACTTTTGTATTTTAAGTTTTAACATCTAAATCAGGTAAAGTTTTATATGGTATAAGGGATGAGGTTATGGATCCATTTTTTCTTTTGGTATGTGAATGTTCAATTGTCCCAACACTATTGATTGAAAAGGCTATCCTTTATCCATTGAATAATTTGGATACCTTTGTGGAAAATCAAGTTAGCTTATATGTATGGATTTATTCCTGGACTCCATTGTGTTCCATTGGTGTATGTCTATCCTTTTACTAATGTATCACACTATAGTGATTGCTATAAATTTATAGTAAGTCATAACATTAGGCACTGCAAGTCCTCCAACAACTTCTTCAATTTTTTTTGGCTATTCTAGTTCCTTTGTATTTTTATATCCATTTTAGAACCAACTTGTTGATTTCTATTTTAAAAAGCTTACTAGGATTTTGATTTGGTTATATTATAGTTATTGATCAATTTGGGGAGAATTGACATCTTGGTGATGTTGAATCTTCTGGCTCATTGTATCTTTTCATTTACTTGGGTATTCTTGGTTTATTTCAATATTTTGTAGTTTTCAGCCTACAAATATCACATGTATTTTGTTGGTTTTATCTCAGTATTTTATGTTTAAATGTTAGATGTGTTTTTATGATATCATTGTATATGGTACTTTAAAATTTTAATTTTGCAATTATTACTTTCTTTTGGAGGGGTACCAGGGATTGAACTTAGGGGCACTTGACCACTGAGCCACATCTCCGACCCTATTTTGAGTTTTATGTAGAGAAAGGGTCTCATTGACTTGCTTAGTGCCTCTCTGTTGCTGAGGCTGGCTTTGAAGTCACAATCGTCCTGCCTCAGTCTCCCAAGTTGCTAGGATTACAGGCATACAGCATTGTGCCCAGCTCAATTATTATTTTCTTGTAAATAGGAATAGTATTGATTTTCATGTTGTATCTTATGGCATTGATAAACTCACTTATTAGTTCTAGGAACTATTTTTGTAAATAGCTAGGGATTTTCCAAGTAGAAAATACAAACATCTATGAATAGGAAAAGTTTTAGTTTTTCCCTCTTACTTTGTATGTTTCTTTATTTTTAATGTTAAGATCTTTTTAAAAAAATTTTTTTATTTGTCAATGAATTTGTTTTATTTATATGTGGTGCTGAGAATCAAACCCAGTGCCTTATACATGCTAGGCAAGTGCTCTACCACTGAGCCACAACCCCAGCCCCTATTTTATTTCTTTTTATTGGCACATTGCACTATTCAAGACCTCTAGCATAATGTTGAACAGGAATGATAGTAATGGACATTCTTACTTTGTTCCTTCAAAGGAAAATATTTAGTTTTTCACCATTATGTATGAGATTCTCTGTAGGAAAATTTTGTGGACAGTATTTATCATATCAAGGGAATTCCCTTTTATTTCTTGTTTGTTTTTATCATAAGTAATATTTGAATTTTGATACAAATTATTTGATTTGATGTGGTGAATTATGTTTTTTTTTGATACCAGGGATTGATTGAACCTGGGAGCACTTAACCACAGCCACATCCTCAGCCCTTTTTATGTTTGTTTTTTTTTTTAATTTAGAGACAGGGTCTTGCTGAGTTGCTTAGGGCCTTGCTATGGCACTGAGGCTGGAATTGAACTCGTGATCCTCCTGTCTCAGCATCCCATGCTGCTGAGGATTACAGGCCTGCACCACCACACACAGCCATACTAATTGATTCTAAACCTATTGAATTAACATAATGAAAATGTGTAAAAATGGGTGATAATGATAATAATAATTACTGTATTCATTATGCGCTTACTATATGATACTTTATTTGTAGTATGGTAATGTTGGTTGCTTATCCTACCTGATTTACTTCTTCTTCCATGGAAAGCAAACCTGGTAAGCTTCAATGATACCAAGTGACGCAAAGCCTTTAGGGAAGGAGTAAGAGATCATGTAAATATATTAAATAGAAGAGGCCATGGTGAAAGATATAAATCTACTAAAACTAGAGATTGTGCATAGGTAAAACAATATTCCACTCTAAGTAAAGAAAAAGATAACACATCCTAGTTTCTCCTATCCCTCTGTTTTTATCTTTGACAACCACAAATATTTTAAGCATTTTTCTACACATCATGTACTGGGCTAGATACTGGGCATAGAGCAATGAATAAAGCAGATGAGGCTCTTACCCTTATAGGTTTTATAGTCAGTGGGGAAGAGAAATATTTAATCAAGTAATCACACAAATCGCAAAAAATATAGCTGATAAGTAGGAAAGCTACATGGTACTGTATATAACCTTATGAAGGTCAAAGAAACTTTCCCTGAGAAGGAAAAGAGAAAAAAAAAATCAAGCTGTGTACTTTTCAATGGCAAGAGATGCCATTGTCATAGGCTATAACATGAATGGCATCCTTAGGAATTGTGTAATGTGATGGCACTAGAAAATTAATGATTGAAGTAAGATCAGAAAGATACTAGGAGTGGTGGTGCATTCCCATAATCCCAGCTATGCAAGGGGGCTAGCAAATTCAAGGCCAGCCTCAGCAACTTAGTGAGAACCTGTCTCAAAATTAAAAAATAAAAAAGGCTGGTGGTGTAGCTCAGTGATATACTGCCTAACATGTGTGAGGCCTGGAATTCAATCTCCAGTACTACAAAAAGAAAAAAAAATAAAAGAAAACTGAAAATAAAAAGAAAGGAAATAAGGAAAATAGGAGTGGTTTAACTTAATATCCTGGGGTATTCTTTTTAGGAAAAACAAGTACTAAGTTCCTATTGCAGAAGGGAAGAAGCGTGGCAAATTGAATGGCTTGCAAAAAGGCTTATGAGGGCTGTATGTGAAGAGAAAGAGCAAGAACATGCACAATAAATGGTCAAAAATACATGAAAAATGTTCAGCATTTATAGTAATTAGATAAATGAAAATTAAAACTACAGAATTTAAGCACATTTTAGGAGGTACATTTGATTTTACTTATGTGCGGGGAGATTCCAACTCACTCCGATCAGAATGGCAATCATTAAGAATACAAGTAATTTTTGGAAAAAAAAAAAAAAAAGAATACAAGTAATAATAAATGTTGGTGAGGATGTGGGGAAAAGGGTTCACTTACATTGCTGGTGGGACTGAAAATTGGTGCAACCATTATGGAAAGCAATATGGAAATTCCTCAGAAAAGTTGGAATGGAACCACCATTTGACCCAGCTATCCCACTCCGTGGTTTATGTCCAAAGGAGTTAAAATCAGCATACTACAGAGATGCAGACACAGCAAAGTTTACAGCAGCTCAATTTACAATAGCTAAACAATGGAACCAACCTAGGTGCCCTTCAACAGATGAATGGATAAAGAAATTATAGTAGAAAACACAATGGCATATTACTCAGCCATGAATAAAAATGAAATTATGATATTTGCCAATAAATGGATGGAACTGGAGAATATCATGCCAAGAGTGAAATAAGCCAATTCTCCCCAAAACAAAGGCCAAATATTTTCTCTGATATGTGGATTCTAACTCATAACAAGGGAGGGCAGGGAAGGGGAAAGTATAGAAGTTCATTGGACTAGACAAAGGGGAATGAAAGGAAGGGAAAGGGGATTGGAATAGGAAAGACAGTAGAATGAATCAGACATAACTTTCCTATACTCATATATCAATGCACGACTAGTGAAACTCCACATCATGTTCAACCACAAGAATGGGATCCAAGTTACAATGAATTATCCTCCATGTATGTATAATATGTAAAAATACACCCTACTGTCATGTATATATAAAAACAACAAAGAAAAAGAAACAAAAAATGCATAAGAAACCTGGACAAATGGGTAGACAAAGCCAGAACATCATGGTCTTGGAGATTTTGTAAGAGAATTTTGTTTTCATTCTTAAAAAAAACAAAACAAAACATGGGAAACCAGTGAAGACTTCTTAAGCAAGAGGGCAGGATTAAAAATTTTCTCTGCTCCATGTAAAAATAACTTGGGGCTGGAGAGCAGATGTAGGTAGATGAATTAGAGCCTTCTAGAATATTTCAGACATTAGTATTTAAGGAGTATAATAGTGATGGTAGTAGAACTGGGGGGAAAAGTGGAAGAATTTAAGCACATTTTAGGAGATACATTTGATTTTACTTATGTGTGGGAAGTGTGGAGAACATTTCAAGGATGTCACCTAGATTTCTTTTTTTTTAATATTTATTTTTTAGTTGTAGGCGGACAGAATATCTTTGTTTTTTTATTTTTATGCAGTGCTGAGGATCGAACCCAGTGCCTCACGCGTGCTAGGCGAGCATGCTACCACTGTGCCATAACCCCAGCCCATAGATTTCTGTGTTGTGTAACTGGTTAGTGGTTATACTTGCTCTAGGGAGTACTGGAAGTGGAATAGGTATGTGTGTATGTGTGAAGTGGGTGTGGGGACTGTTACCATCAATTCAGTTTTAGAAATGTCAAAGTTGAAAGAGCTAAGAAGTGACATGTGGGAGATTTGTTATACAGGTTTGGATGCCAAGTTTGTTAACTCTATGTAAGATGTTGCTAGTGGAACGGAAGACAATCTAAATATCAAAAGATATTTAGAAGGTGACATCAACACAACTTAGAAATGAATTAAATATTGGGAATGTGAGAGAAAGAAGTGTCAAGAATGACTCTTCAGTTTCAGAATTATGCAATGGATAACCAAGATGAGTGATTACTGTTTGGATTAAAAGAGTATATATTTGGCTGCAATTTCCTTTGTTCTATAGCTCTAAGGAAGCTGAGTTAAAGAAGGTGTGTATGAGGGGGAAATGATCCAAAATATGCATATGTGATAAGAAATATGGGTGCACTTTTGATGTTTTTCAGCATTAATTAGGCCCAAGAAGGAATCTCAATTGCTCATTACTTGTTCCCCCACCTCTTTGGTTGAATAAGTAAAAATTTCTAAGAGAAGCACTTAAAAGCTACATTATCACTTTACTAGGAGGGGTTTGTATACCTCCTTTCAGCACAGATACATCTACTTTGTGGGCAATTATGAGATCTGAATTCCCTTTTGTGGCTGACATTTTTCCTTTTATTTCCAGGGCGGTAGTTCTTTTTTATCAAAAGCAAAAGGAACATCAGTCCTGAAGTTTGGAAATTACTTTGACTAAACACCTGTTACAGCTTTTGATTCCTATGCTAGTCTGTCAGAATACTTGAGTTATCTTCATTAATTTTGCATCTCTGGCAATTATACAATGATTCTTCCTTCATAATGAAAATCCACTTGGGTTTGCCATGTAGACCATGGAGATAATTAAAGTGGATTAATCAAAGGTTCACATGATTAACGGTTTTTGACATACCTGCAAATCTGCTATAGGTACCAGATATGATTGCTGGCAGAGATTCTGTCTCTAGGACTGTTACCTTTTGAATAGTGATGAAATAAGATTAAAAATCATTTTTGAAGAGGAATCTTAAGAAAATATTTATATTTAAGTGGAACAACTTTTATGCAATGGAGTAATGCCCTTAAACCACTCATGTCTTCAATGAATTACAAAGTGGCTGGTTTACTCACATGTCCCTCTTTCAAATGTGGCCAGAAATCTCTGCCAAGATCTTTTTTATGATTTACAACAAGTTATATATGAAATGTGTATGTGTGTGTGGGGGTGTAGTGGTGGTGCTGGTGGTGCTGTGTGAGTGAGAAGCAGGCCATTTAAAGGACTACTTGCATAGAGGCAGACTGGGTAGCTGACAAAGGTGACTTTGCTTTCGTCTCAGTATAGATAGTCTATGTACTTGGCAGCATTTCCTACCTGCAAAAAGTTGCTCCTTGGACGTGTGAGTCCATTTCCTTATGGTATAGATCATTTTATCACAAGCATGAGAAACGAATACTACCTTGGGAAATTTGCACACAGCAGAAATTGCAGCAGTGTCTGATATCATTGCATTTTTGTGATTTGTACCTGGATTTTAGTTTTGTTGACTTTCTGAAAATATGGCAGTGGAATTAGCAGAATAAATCCAATAAATATTATTTTAGGGCATGAATTGAGTCCCTTTGATTAGGAACATGGCAATTAGATATAAATATCTATTACATTTTTGTCTTTTTTAAAATATTTTTTTAGTTGTAGATGGACACAATGTCTTTATTTTATTACTTTGTATGTGGTGCTGAGGATCGAACCCAGGGCCTCACGCATGCGAGGCAAGCGCTCTACCGCTGAGCTACAACCCAAGCCCACATTTTTGTCTTTTTTTAAAAAAAACTTAGTGTGGCAGAGATAGCCTCAATTTATTTCTGTCCTAACTTTGAAGATCATCCCATTTTATTCCTTCCCATTCCTTTGTTTCACTTTATTCTTCATCCTGTCTCTGGTTCCTACCTCATCAATTTTCCTTGTAACAGTGTTCTGAGTTATCTCTGCTTCTAGCTATAGCTTATCTGTCCTGGTAATCTTTCAGGAAAAATGTGGCCTTGGGCCTTACCAATATCTCTTCTAGTCTATCATCTGGCTTATCCATTCCAGTGACAAGTGACCTTTCCCAAAGCCATAAGCCATGAAAGCAGCTAAAATATTGGTATTTATTACTGGAAAGGATAAACTCACACTTATATTTCAAATAATGTAGAAGAATACAAAGAAGAAAATAACAAGCAACTCTAATTCTACTAAGGGACAATCCTTGTTAATAATTGGTGAAGATTTTTTTTGTACCAGGGATTGAACCCAGGGGTGCTTAATCACTGAGCCACACCCCCAGCCTATTTTTATGTTGTATATAGAGACAGCATCTCTCTAAGTTGCTTAGGGATTTACCAAGTTGCTGAGGCTGACTTTGAACTCACGATCTGCCTGCCTCAGCCTCCCAAGCTGCTGCGATTACAGGTATGCACTGCCACTGCACCCATCTAGGTAAAAATTCTGGAGTCTAATATTAAATACAAAGATGAATGCAAATTTACATGCATGAGATTATATAAATATGCCATTTGATAGCCTATTTTTGTTTACTTAAAATATTGAGGAGATTATTCCACGTCAATGTGTACAGAGTTTACATTTTAATGGTTGTATAAGTGGTGCATTGTGTATATTAATAGCATTTATTTAATTAGATTGGCAACTTGAACAAGATAAAAATTTGAAATGGCCAAAGCATGTATTTACCATTTACTACTCATATTTGTTTCCATCTCCCCTTTTGATGCCTTCTTTCATTGTTGCTATGCCTAGATCCCTCTAAGCTGAGGAAAACTTAAGAGCTCACTCCATTGGGAATGTCTGCATGTTATCAGAGACCTCTTAGCACCTGAAAAAAGACAAGACCCAAATATAGCAATTACTTACAATATCCTTCAGATGGGTGAGAGGACATATTATTCAGCATTCACTGTTTCATTCTTTCATGGCTGACTTTCTGGAATGACTGATCTTTTTGTCCCCATCCCCCTTCCCTTTATGAAAACATTTCTTCTTATCTCTTCCAGGTCCCAAATCTGAAATTGCAGTCTCAAAGGTTACCAGTGATTTTCTGATCACTAGATCCAAAGCTATCTTTTATTCCTTACCTCTATGCCATGTCACAAGGATTATCCTCTCCTTAGAACCCTTTCCGTGTAGTTTTATCCCCCTACATTTCTGATTATCCATCCTCTGTTCCCTTTGATGGCCTTTCCTTCTGCTTTCTTACCATGGGGAGCCTAGAGACTCAGTCTTTGGCCTTTTGTTCTTTGATCTTTACTCTTTTTCTTTTTCCCTTAAAGTTTGATCCTCTCAAACTTCCTATGTTTGTCAAAGGTGACACTATCTTTAAATCACTCAGACCGTAGAGTTTGAAGTTATCTTTGACTCTGCTTTCCTCTCCTAATCCAACCAGTCCTTACATCCTGTCAGTTATTTCTTCAAAATAACCCCTCAGGCACTGTTATACACTGTAAATTGGTATCACCTATTTGGCTGGCACTTAGATACTATCTACTAAAATCCAAAATGCATACATATGTTGACTTACTAATTCCAATTCTATGAAACTATCCTATGAGAATATTAAAGTATGCCAACATATTTGATTAAGGATGATCTTTGAAGCATTATTTAGAAGAGCAAATAAAACAGGAAACTACCTACAAAGCAACAAGTAAATTAACAGTACATCCACTTTATAATACATGTGTTTAAAAGGATGAGGTAGTTCTATATGTAATGATGTGAAACATGTCTGTGGTATATTATGAAGATAAAAATGTATCAATTGCAGCCCAGCATGTGTAGCATGTATAATATGCTTGTATATCCAGATGCACACACCAACATATGTATTATATATGTAGGGTAAAAAGACTGAACAGAAAACTGTTCAAAATGATTACCTACAGGAAAAAGAATTTGGGAGCATAGAGTCTACTTTCGCTTTCTAATTTTTACACTTACAAATTGTTTGGATGTTTTAATAATGTTCATGTATTGTTTTCATAAAGATTCAAAATGTTTCCTATTTTCCATTTTAAAGGCAAGTTATAATTACACATAATAGTAGGCTTCTTTTTGATATATTCATACCTACACATAACATATCTGATCTAATTGACCAGACCGTAGTTTAAATTTGGTCACTTGATATATGTATGTTGCTACAGCCTCTTAAAGGCCTTCCACCAGCTTCAATTACTTTACTGCCCCTCTTATATCGTACATAGCCCCTCGTTAAAAAGAAGAAAATACTTACCCTGGCTCTCTCCCAGAGTATTGAGTCAAAGGAAGAGGCTGGGGTTGTAGCTCAGTGATGGAACACTTGCCTAGCACATGTGAGACACTAGGTCCAATCTTCAGCTGCTACATAAAAATAAATAAATAAAATAAAAGTATTGTGTCCATCTACAACTTAAAAAATGAAAAAAGAGTCAAAGGAAATAATGCATGTGGGTGAAATTTGAAAATATTTTAAGCACAATGTACTTAACATAAAGCATCGCCTCTAACAGTGTCTGGCAGCATAGCCTAGGGCCTGAAGACTGGGCAAGGTTGGGAATTCATAAAAACAGCAACACTGAAATAATAGAACTGAAGCTCTAAGGGTAAAATATTGGAAAAGACAAATTATCCAATGAGTTTCTTCAGCTTTAGGGTATCAGCCTTCCCAAACCAACATTCATAATAGGTTTGATTTAAACTTGATTGGTTGGGAAAGCAGCCTCCTAAAGCAATCCATCTTTGCAATAATAAACAATGCAAGCACTTTGTTAGAGCTCAGCCATTAGACTAAAATTTATTTGTAAATCTAAGTGGTACTATTAACATTACAAGGACAAGGACACTATATAATCACATGGACACAGAGCTAGAAATGTATTTAAGATATTTAAAAGTGTATCAATTTCCCTTTAAATGAACTTCTTTAATAAAAGCATACGGTCTGCCTAATGCAAAAATCTACTTGCTTTGAGCTGTAATAAAGAAATTGCAGCTAGCATATATATGGTGTAGGTGTAACGTGTTTACTACTGCCCTCATCATTTATTTCATCTGAGAAGGCATCAAAACATTTGCATTAGTAAAATTTTTCAATTGATATGAAGATAAATTGAATAACTGAGAAATCTGTTATACTGTTGTTGTCTAGCACTTCTATTATTTGATACCTTGGCCAACATGGTCACAAGATTCTATTCTTTTGGCCAATGCACAGCTATTGAGCTTTGCAGTGTCGTGTGGTTATCACTGTTGCTGTCTGAAACCTTAGACCTGAGGTCAAATTATGGCCTCAAAGGAATTTTAAGGTCTGTCAGTTACCTACTCAGATTCTCATTCCTTGGGCCAAGAATCAGAGGAGGAGTAAGGATATTCCACATTTTTCCTACTGTAAATCAGTAAGTAATAGTCACTATGCATATAGTGGTTGACAAAACTCTGGAAAATTCTTCAGTCCACCAAATGCTTTGGATATTCCTGTCCAAGAAATATGCTAGTGTTGGTCATGGTTGGCAATTAAACTGAGGGGACAGAAAGGCCTATAGTGCTTTCCATACTAAAACATAAATTCCAGACAGTGATGATTAAGGAAGGTAAGAGTTTGTGAAATAGAGTTTATATGTACAGGTGAGCCTCATTCCAGCCTGAAGTTGTCAACATTAGTACTATGACAAGCTTGTATGTACTTCAGAATATGTACTGTTTTACTGTTGGTGATGTAGGAGTGAGGTATATTTTCTTAAGAAATACTTCATATTCTTTTAAATGGAGATCTTCTAGAAATAATCCAGTGTGTTTCACATTTCACTAGCAAAGCACATAGTTTATGTGGTAGGATATTATTTTAAAACATTAATCAATGTGATCTAACCCACCTTCTCTCTCACACACAGAAAATTATGCTCCTTAGCTCAATACCCATTGTGATCTGTAATTCACAAAATTTACTTGAGACATTTGTCCCTGGGTATTTGTAATTCAATTTAACAAGATTTTATTGTTTCCTACTATGGGCTATAGGCACTATTCTAAGCGCTAACTGGGATTATGAGACTGAATAAGGCACAGTACTTTCTCTCATGGAGCTGACAGATTTACTAGACAAATTGGTAGGGTGAGTTTTTGGAGTGGCTAAAATTCAGGATGTGTGTGCCACAAGCTTATTCTTATGTCAACAGAAAAAAGATATCTGTATTTTAGAAAAGTAGTAGGTCAAAAAGGTTTTGAAAAGACCACCCCTGCTGACCCATGTGGAAGGTAGGGGAGGGCTAGCAGAGAGGTGGTTATAAGAAAGGACAAGTGATGACCTGGCACTTATTTAACAATCTACAGAAGTTGGAGATAGATTCATTTGAAATAAAATCTCCAACTGTCTCGATTATTTTATGATACTTTCTACTTCTCAGTTTAAAAAAGCAAAACTTGTTTGTATCTTGCTTAAGAAAGTGAAGTGACTTAAATGATCCAAGGACATGTATTATGAAAAACAATAACAACTGAATTAATTATATAGCAGTTTGAAAGCATCTTGTTTACATTTATCATGTTATTATTTCACAGAAAGACATCAGTAACTCTTTTAAAAATTACACCTAGTGAATGACAGAGCGACTGAATTTGGATCCAACAAATGACTTATTTTAAAGTGGTAGATGATAAGTTCCACAGTAATAAAATGCCAAGGTGCCCGTGGGCTTTGATGAGTTTCTGGGTGATTACACTATGAAAGCATCTTTCAAAATGTCACCTGTCTATTCACATATTGGAGAGGTTTGCAAAGCATGTTCAGTATCCTACATGGATACTGAACTCATGGTATATGCCAGGTCCACACAATGGCAACTGTCAACTTCTATCTACCCTGTTGAACTAAGAGCGCAAAGTCTCTTAACCAAGAGGCTATTTTACCAGAAGATCATGAAAGCTCAAAGTGGCTTTGCTAATATATTGTTGAAAAGACAGGGCAATAAAGTCACTTAATTTTTGTATTTATTCAACTGAATATTTTCATAACTATGGAATGCTGGCAAAAATAGAACTGACAAAACCCCCCAGAACTGACAGATACTCCATTGACTGTCAGTCACTGTATTGTATAGAAGCTCTGAAATGTGAGGTTTACAGTATAAATTTGGTAGGTAAATATATTCCAGAATTTATAGAAAAGAGATTTAAATTTGAAGATTTACAATTTTATACAAATAGTACACAGCTATATTAATGATGTTTATAAAAACATTTAAAATACCACAGGAGAATGCTTTGAATAAATCAATAAAACAGTCAGTAGTAGTGTGTATTCAGTACAATCCCAAATATGAAAAGATAGACAAGAGATGAAAAGGATAATGGAAGGAATTTTGTCAAAAATATTTATGGAGATTTCCTTTAGGAACCTGATGGTGAGACAGTCAGTGGATTGAACTCCTGGACATAATAAAATCTTACTCTTTTTTTTCTCAAACTCATCTTATTAATTAGTAATGAAAGTGCATTTATAGGTTATTGTCTTACTGGAATCTGAGTTTTAACAGCTGCTGGTAGTTTAAACTAATAGAAGCCTGAATAGCCCATAATAATTTGAGTATTTGTTATATTTATGGATTGTTTATTTATTTATTTATTTATTTATTTATTTATTTATTTTGTTTTGAAACAGCAGAATGAATTTCAATTCACAGTACACATATGGAGCATAATTTTTCATTTCTCTGGTTGTAAACAAGATAGAGTCATACTATTTGTGTCTTCATACATGTACCTAGGGTAGTGATGTCCACCTTATTACACCATCTTTTCTACCCTCATGCCCCTTCCCCTCCCTCTTCCTACCCTTTGCCCTATCCAAAGTTCCTCTATTTATCCCATGCTCCCCACCCCCACCCCCATTATGGATTATCATCCACTAATCAGAGAAAACATTTGGCCTTTGGTTTTTTGGGGATTGACTTACTTCACTTAACATGATATTCTCCAACTCTATCCATTTACCTGCAAATGTCATGCTTTATTTTCTTTTAATGCTGAGTAATATTCCATTGTGTATATATACCACAGTTTCTTTATCCATTCATCTATTGAAGGGCATCTAGGTTGTTTCCACATTTTAGCTATTGTGAATTGTGCTGCTATAAACATTGATGTGGCTATATTACTGTAGTATGCTGTTTTTAAGTCTTTAGAGTATGGGCTGAGGAGTGGGATAGCTGGATCAAATGGTGGTTCCAGTCCACATTTTCTAAGGAATCTCCATACTGCTTTCTAGATTGGTTGCACCAATTTGCAGTCCCACCAGCAATGTTTGAGCATATCTTTTTCCTCACACCCTTGCGAACACTTATTGTTGCTTGTATTACCAGGCGCCCACATCACATGAGTGGGCCCCAAAGGAGATCCTTGGGGTGCAGTCTTCCCACTGGGACTGGCAAGTGCTATACCCCACCTCCAGGAGTTCTGCCTCAAAGACCAATCCTCCTACCTTAATAACCTTCACCAATTAAAATCTTACTCTTTATAGCATGCCATGTTGCTTTTTAAGCCTTGTACTCTTTTCAGCAAGATCCATGATGAGAATCTGATAAAACCACAAAAGTACAAAGTTTGCACAAGATGAAGAAAACCCAAATAAACCCTGTCATTTCACATATTGTTAGTCAACTTAAAAATTACTAATTTCAGAGGTCACAGAGTTGAGCAATACATTATTAGTTTATCATTATCTTTGTTGCAGATAACTCCTCTCACGTGTGTTACAATGGTAACAATTACCTAGGTCACATTTCAAGAACTTGAAGGCTGCTTTTGGTGAAGAACAGATTATTCACTTGGGCCTGCAAATATCTAATGGGTGACTGTAATGGGATCCATCTTCATATTATGTCTGTCCCATTTAATCCCTTTACTCTTCAGTCAGATTCTATGTAGCCCTGCATGTAAACATGTTGATTGACTGTTGGAGCTATTATGGGTTTCCTTCTACTCCACCCTTGTGTTTTTTTTAGCAGCTATAGCAGCACAAGAACCCAAAGTCCTCCCTCCCTATCATAGGGTACAAATTTAGACACAAGGCCAGAATATTTGTGCAGGATGATGGCATCAGCTACAAAAGTCATTCAGTAGTTCCCAGGACAAGTTGACTATGACCACTGGTGATCCAAGTCTCAGGCAAGAAGAAACATCTTTTGGAGTTATGCCTCTGGCCAATTGATAATTATTGGATTTTAGCCCACTTCCACCCCAAAATCAATAAAAGCTTGCATCTCTCTTTATTTGGGAAGAATCTTGGTCCCTCAGTCAGTGCTACCTCCCTTCAACTGAACCTCATTTGCCCTCTATGGCTGAAGCCCCAAGTATAGCCTTGCCTGTGTATTTGCCCTTGATTAAATTTTATTTCTACCATTGATGAGTAAAAAGTTTCCCTGTCTCCAGTATCAATGAGATTATTGATAAGACTTTAAAAAAAATTTTTTTTAGTTGTATGTGGACTCAATGCCTTTATTTGTTTTTATGTGGTGCTAAGATTGAACCCAGTGCCTCACACGTGCTAGGCAAGTATACTACCACTGAGCTACAACCTTGGCCCCTCTCTAAGTCTTTTAAAATTATAATATCCATTTGATGTGCCATTAGATTCACTTTGCTAGTATTTTGTTGAGAATTTTTGCATCTGTGTTCATCAGCATATGGATCTGTAGTGTTCTTTTTTTGTTGTGTCCATTCTTATGGATTTGGTATGGATTTGGTATTCTTATGGATTTGGTATGGATATGGATTTGGTATCAGGGTAATCATTGTAGATTGAGTTTGGAAGAATTCCCTCCCTTTCAATATTTTTGAATAGTTTTAGAATTGGTGTTCTTTCATAAATGCTTGGTAGAATTCAGCAGTGAAGCCACCCAGTCCTTGTCTTTCTTGGTTGGGAGACTTTCTATTACAGTTTCAATCTTGTTACTCATAATTAGTTAGTTCAGGTTTTGTATTTCTTCATGACTCAATCTTGCTAAGGTGTATGTATCTAAAGATTTGTCATTCCTTCTACATTTTCCAATTTGTTGGTATATAGTTGTTCAGAATAGTTCCTGATGATTCTTTGTATTTCTGTGGTGTCATTTGTAATGTCTCCATTTTCATCTTTGATTTAATGACCTGATTAAAAAATGGGCAAATGATCTGAATAGATATTTCTAAGAAGAATATATACAAATGGTCAACTACTATACAAAAAATGTTCATCATCACTAATCATCAGGGAAACCCAAATAAAAACCATAATGAGACATCATCTCAACCCAGTTAGCATGATTATTAAAAAATAAGAAAATGTGGTGAGGATGTGGAGACATATTGTTGTGGAAATATAAGTTATTACAGCCATCATGAAAAATAGTATGAGTGTCCCTTTAAAAATTAAAAATAGAACTACTATTGGATCCAGCAGTCCTACTGGCATGTATCCAAAGGAATGAAATCAGTATGTCAAAGAGATACCTGCATTTTCATGTTTATTGCAGCACTATTCACAATAGCGAAAATCTGGAATCAACTGATATTAAAATTATAAAAATAATTAAATCCTGTTATTTGGGGAAACATGGATGGTACTAAAGGATATAATGCTGAGTGAAATAAGACAGGCACAGAAAGACAAATACTGAAATTTCTTATGCATGTGGAAGCTAAAGAGGTTCATTTCACAGAAGTAGAGAATAGTGTAATGGTCACCATTGGCTGGGAAGTGAAAGGGAGAGGAGGGATGGAGAGAGGTGAGATAATAGGTACAAAAGTACAGGTAGATTGAAGGAATAAGTTCTAGAGTTTTGTAGTACCTACCATAGGATGACTATGATTTACAACAATTTATTAGACATCTCAAAAGAATTATAAGAGAGGAGTTTGTAGAAATGCTAATTACCCTGATTTGGTCATTACACATTGTACATGTGTATTGATTATCACGTTGTACCTCATAAATATGTACAATTATGTGTCAGTTAAAATTTTAATTTATAAATATAGTATTCACACTAGTTCAAAAATATCTTAAAGTAATCCTGCACGTTCTGTTTTGTAACCTACTCTTATAAAATATTTTAGTCATGCAGTAAGCACAGAGGATAATAAAATGAATACTTGTGTATCTATAACATTATCAAATAATTTAGATTATTTTCATTGTTTAAAAACATGGATCAAATGTTGGAGATGCATTTAAAATAAACTCTTTAGTCCTTCTTTATATTCCATTTGTTCCCTCTCTCCTTCACTCTCTCCCTAGGAGTGACTACTATTTTAATTTTGTTTTCCTCTTTTCCATACGTATTTTTACTGCACACATGTGTATTTGTAAAACATACAAGTATTCTCTGGCCAACTTTCACAACTGTCTGAAGAGAGAGATGGAATATAAACAATTCCCATACACTTTGCTAAGTGTTGATCCAGTTATCTACCAGGTGTTATGGGATTGTAGAAGAAGAAATAATTTTGCTCACAAGTATCAGGAAAAATTTTACTTAGGTTATAAATTTTGACTGAGTCTTAAAGAGTAATAGGCAGAGGCTGGGGTGGTGGCTCAGTGGTGGAGCCTTTGCCTAGCATGTGTGAGGCACTGGGTTTGATCCTTAGCACTGCATATAAATAAATAAAAAATAAAAGCCCATCAATAACCAAAAAATTATTTAAAAAAAGGAGTAATATGCTGAGTAGACAGCCTGAGAAAGTCCAGAGACATGTGATTCTGGCACAAAATACTTGATATAGTTGCATTACAGGTTAGGTAGTAAAAGATCATTTTGACAATTGTGTATAGGATAATTTGAAACAGGCAGAAAAATGTACCCATGGACAAAGATAGGAAGAGAGGACAGATGGAATCAAAATAATGACAGATGAGAAGAAATTCAAGAATTCCTAAATTTTTTGTCCCATAAATGGTAATCTCTTTCTTTTTCTATCCTTCTCTCCTTCCCTTCTTTCCTTCAACTCAACAAAAGCTGCCTATGTTAAAATCATTCCTGGGTGTTTGTTTCCCCTGTATTCTCTATAACGTCTATCAGAATGCCTTGTATATGATATTGCTCAATAAATATTTGTTGAATGTTTGATCTGAGCTTTTCAATCACATATTTAAGAGTGCTTAATAGAGTCAAGAAAATGAATGTGCTAGTCTAAGTCATTACTTAGAAAAGATTTAAACCTAATAGTGGATCACACTGAGCCCTTTGTTTTAATTTATCTTACTCAAGCAAAAGCTCTTCATTTCTTTCTGAGTTGAACAGAAAAATACATTGCTTTATATTTCTAGCATCTCCTCTTTTTAGTCAGCTTTCACATCACTGTGACTAATATACCTGACAAGAACAATGTAGAGGAGGAAAAAGTTTATTCTGGCTCATGGATTCAGAGATCAGTACATGGATGGCCAATTCCATAGCTCTTGGCCTAAGGTGAGGCAGAACATCAAGAGGGAAGTGTATAGAAGAGAAAAGCAGCTCAGGAAATGCCAACCAGAAAGGGGAACGAGAGAGAGAGAGCCATCTCTGTTCGCCAGGTACAAAATATAAACCCCAAAGGCATGCCCCCAATGACCTGCTTCCTCCAGGCACACCTTACTTGCCTGTAGTTGCCACCCAGTTAGTCCATCAGTGGATTATTGTACTGATTAGTTTACACCTCTAATAAACCATTTCACCTCTGAACTTTTTTGTATTCTCACACTTGAGCTTGGGGGACATCTCATATCTAAAACATAACATCCTCTCCAGTAAAATGGTGCCTACATTTTTTTTCTGAAAGTCTTTATGCAAAACTTTCATTTCTGAAGCAGGAAATTTAGATTTTTTTTGTTTTTTTTTTCACTACCATCACCAATAATAGTCCTTGATAATAATAATATCAATATTATTACTATTAATGATGACATTGAAAAAAATGCATGAAAAATTCAGAGCACTTCCAAGGCCTGTACTGGAGTTTCCATAGTCAGAGATATGAGTTTGTTGAAGTTAAATTTTACATTTAATATCTTCTTCAAGAAATAGAGCAAGACAAACCTTTTTGTTCCTTCTTCCTAATAAATATGAAAGGACTTAATTAGAATCCTTGTTTTACTTAAGAGGTGCTTTGGGTTACAACCAGAAAGACCTTTTAAAAATATATGACCAAAGCTTAAAAAGACACTGTGAATAGACAATTAAACAAAGGAATCACCGGTTTCTCACACAGAACTGTTGGAGTTCAAAGGAAGGAAATATCACTTGCTGGGATAAATTAGTAATATCTTAGTTCAGCACATATTGGCTTTGCTTTGATTGAGGGGTAGAAATGGATAGGTAGGGAAAACACTACTCAGGGTTACACCATAGACAAAAATGTGGAAGTTGGAATGAGTGAAAGAATTCAAAGGACAGAAAAGGGATTATTCTGGCTAATGGAAAGGATTAGAAAAGAAAAGAGAAGATAGATTAGTGGGGCAAATTATTTGCTTCTTACTTTTTTGCATACTAGTTAGGGTTTAGGGCATGCCAGACTAGCTATATAAGATAGAGTCCACTGTCCAGAAGTTGACTATCTTTTGAGCTGAATTTTGACTCTATCTTCCCTACTAGTGAACTATTATAGAGTCAGAGCTGTCAGAGCCCTTAGAGATCTTTTGTCCAACTACCTCATTTTACAGATTTGGAAACCAGAGTCCAGAGAGAAATAGCCCATTCAGAATCATTAGAGTGAGTCAGTCATTTTAATATAAATATAGCATTGGACCTTAGTGTTGTAATTAACCTGTCAAATATTTGAAAAAGGCACAGTATCAACTAGCTGAGTACTTTCCTGTACTTTCATTCTCATAAAAGTCTCTTGCATCTGGAAAAGTACTTCTTTCCAATTTTGGATAAGAGTTATTCCTCTGACCCATTGCATACTTCTGAGGCATAAGGTGAGTGTATTTGTTGACTGGGCTAGCATTTTTCTCTTATTCACTCATAGATTACTGATGCTATTTGCTTGCTTTTTTTCCAATATTTTTTATTGGGCATTATATTTGTACGTAATAAGATTTGTTGTCACATATTTGTACATGCACACAAAATAACAATATAATTTGGCCAATATCACTTACCAGTATTTTATTTATTGAGTAAGAAAACAGTCACTTAACAGCTTTAAAATGCTGAAAAGTCTTTTATTTTGGAGAAGTGGCTAGGTTTTGAGTTGTCATATATATCTAATAAGGTGGCCATTTTGTTCTGTAGCCTACAGCTAGAGGAGAAAAAAATTTTCAAAGGTAGAGAAGTAAAAACCTTTGGAGATTGGGGGTCTGTGTTTCCAAAGATAGGATTTCCTAAAGATCTTTTGCCCAGAAAGAACATCTTCCTTTCTTCTTCAAACCATCAAAATGACTCATATTGATAGAAAAGACCAGGAAAACTTTGACACTGGAGTTTTAAGAGAGAACATTGAGAAAAATGAGTTAGTACTTCTCAATAAGGCTAAGGTGGTGAGATATACTAGAATGATATTACCAATGAAATCATTGATCCAGTTACTACAGGTGAGACTTAAAAGAACTAGCAAGTCTCCAGACCTAATTTTAGAGATAGAAGACTAATGAAAACAAAGTTATTGAGATATGTGGGCATAGATAAACATGAGAAGCAGTGTTATTTTTGTATAACCCAACTCAGTTAATATTTTAGTCAGTTTTTCATTGCTATGACCAAAAGAGCTGACAAGAACAAATTAGAAGAGTAAAAGTTTATTATGGGCGCATGTTTTCAGACATCTCAGTTCATAGATGGCTAACTCCATTGCTCTGGGCTCAAGATGAGAGAGCATATCATGGGTGAAGTGTGAGGTGGAGATAGGCTGCTCCCCTCCTAGCAGTAAGGAAGGAGGGAGAGAGAGAAGGGGCCACAGGAATAATGTATCCTTCCAGGTCATGTCCCCACCTCCTTCAGTCATGCCCTATCTGCCTACAGTTAGTACCCAGTAAGTTAATTCAAACCAGAATGAAATGAATAGGTTACATCTCAGTTCAATAACTACCTCTGAACATTTGTGCATTAACAGGTGGTTTTGGGAGACACCTAATATTCAGACCATAACAGCATAGTAATAAGCTCCTTGTACATACTAATGCAGTGTTTTAAGGGCAGAGGGTGTTATGGTTTAGATCTGTAATGTCCCCCAAAAGCTCATATATTAAATGTTTGATCACCAATGTAGCAATGTCTGTAGGTGGGGCTTTTGGGATGTTCTTGGATCATGAGGGCTCTGACCTAATCAGTAGAATGATCCATTGGTAGCTGAATGGATTACTGGGAGGAGGTGGAAATTATAGGTATGTAGGGCATGGTCAGAGGAGCAGGTCCTCCTGGGCATGCCTTTGGGAACTATATCTTGTCTCTGGCCTTTGTCTCCTCCACTCCTTCCTGGCTGCCCTGAGCTGAGCAGTTTTTCTCCACTACACCCTCTGCCATGATGTTTTGCCTCACCTCAGTCCAAAGCAATGGAGTCACTGATCAGAGTCTGAAACCTCTAAAACCAAAATAATGAGCCAAAATAAACTTTTTGAAGTTGTTTGTCAGGCATTTTGGTCACAGTGATAAAAAGCTGACAAACAGAAAATTGGTACCAACAATCAGGGTCATTGCTGCAACTATAACTGACCATGTGGTTCAGAAACTTTTGGAACTGGTTTGTGGGAGGGATTTGGAAAATTTTGGAGATGAAGAATAGAGAAACCTTAGAACATTTTAAAGAGATGCAAGCTCAGTTCTTCTTGAGCTAGTATACCTATAGCATGTATCTTTGCAATTATGCATAGACATCAGCCTCCAGATTCTTTACTCTTCCAATGTAAACTCCTGTCAGCAATTCTCCAGGAAGTTTCTAGGCCTTCAATACTGGACTGAGACTGCATCATTGCTCCCTCTTGTTCTGAGGCTTTAGCTTCTTATATTGAGAACCTACTGGCTCCTCCAGCTCTCTGGACAGCCATTGATGTATGGATGGCCATTGATTGTATAAGCCAATATAACAAATTCCTTTTTATAATCATACATCTACATATCCTGTTGGTTCTGTTTCTCTAGAGAACCATAACTAATACAGAGGGCAAAGGACTTGATTATTCTGATGATACTAGAGGATAGGTTTCCACTCAGTGGGATAAGAGATACATTTAAATATACAAATGGAAATGACAGAAGTAGCTGAAAGCTGAGAGAAGTAGTTGTACAAAATAAAGAACAAAATTAAAATAACCACATTCAATGTAGTAACCCTTAGACATTAGAAAGTGGATCTAGGAAATGCAAAACTTTCCCTCATGATAGTGACAATTAGAAATACTGCCACTTCTGAGTCAAACAGTCTGATAACTCATGAAAAAAGCAAAACTCATTAGTGGAACAATATCGCATAGTGGTTAAGATTCTAGATTTTGATTCTGTCTTAATATAAATCTTCTAAACTTTTCTCTGCTATTTTCTGCTTACATATCCTTGGATAAGTTATTTTATCTCACTTGTTTTCAGTTTCTTCATCAGTAAAATAGAGATGATGATTGCATATATCTTTGGAATTATTTGGGGGATTTAATTGGGTTTATGGATGTAAGATATTCAGAATGTCTGGCATACAGAAAACACTAAAACTTTTGAAACTTTTGCTTCTCCCTTGTTTTTACTCCTATTGAGCTTGTTATTTGTTAAACTTTATTTTGGAATAACTGAAGAGTTGAAAATATGGTAGAGATAGTTTGCCTATCCATGCTATCGTTTGGATATGGTTTAAGTGCATCCTTCCAAAGTTCCATGTGTTGGCAGACTTTGTTCCCGTGGTAGCAGTATTGGAAGATTATTTGGACCTTTGAGAGGTGTGGCCTAATAGGAGGTCCTCAGGTCCATTGTAAGAGTTCCTTCAAAAGGGATTAAAGTATTTCTCTTTGGACTCTGGTTAGTTCTCATAAGAGAATTGTTATAAAAGCCTGAGCATGGTCCATTCCCAGTCTCTTTCTGGCTTCCTGTATATTTATATGATCACATGCTCCTGTAAATTCTCCCACCATTGCCATCTACCATGATGTGATGCAGTCAAGAAGGCCCTCACCAGGACTAAGCTAACGCAGGTGCCATGCCTTTGCATTTCCAAACCTGTAAGCTAACTAAGCCTCTTTTCTTCATAAGTAGCCTATTTCAAGTGTTTCATTATGATAATGAAAAACTGACTAGTAAAATACATTTTTACCAAGCTTCTCCAAATTTACCCTTGTCTAAATTAAAATATTAATATGTTACATTATTTTTAACTGAACTCCAGATTTTATTTTGATTTCCCCAGCTTTTCTATGAATTTCCAGTCCAGGATACCACACTGCATTGGGTCATCCTGTTTATTTACTCTGCCCTGATATATGATCATTTATCAGACTTTGCTTTTTATGACCTGATATTTTAGAAGAATATTAGTCTGGTATACCTTTAGAAAGTCATAGATAGACTTTTGGAGAAAAGAGACTAGTGATTAAAGTAAAAACTGCACTCATAATACATTTTGTAATCAGTCCTGGTAATTAGACCATGGTAAAAAGACCATGTTTTGTTCTGTGTTTAAAAATATTTTTAATTGTAGATGGACACAATACCTTTAACTAATTAATTAATGTGTTGAGGATCAAACCCAATGCTACATGCATGGTAGGCCAGCACTCTAACACTGACCTACAACCCCAGCCCCCCATGTGCTCTTCTAGAAATTGTTGATACAAGAACAAGACATGAGGGGTTGGGATTGTAGCTCAGTGGTAAAGTGCTTGCCTAGCATGCGTGTGGCATTTTTACTTTTTTTGGTACAGGGGATTGAACCCAGGGCACTTAACCACTGAACTACATTCCTAACCACTTTTTATATTTTATTTAGAGACAGGGTCTTGCTGAGTTGCTTAGGGGCTCACTAAGTGGCTGAGGCTTGCTTTGAATTCGTGATCCTCCTGCTTCAGCCTCCCTAGCTGCTGTGATTATACACATGTGTCATCATGCCCCACTGAGGATTTATTTTTTAAATGACACAAGAAACTGAATGGAAAATGTTATTACAAAATCAGAATGGACAAGTATTATAGAAAGTCAGAAAATAGAATAAGATTGTTTAGGGTGAGAGTATAAGTGAATGTGTGCACATACATGTGTGTGGGTGTATTTATATGTTCATGGAAAATGACTAGAAGGATGCTGTGACAGTGTGGATCTGGAATGTCCTTCTCCCCCAAAAACATCATATGTTAGGCAATGTAGCCATGTGAAATGAGTAGATAATGGGGACTGTAATAGTTGCACATTATGCAATAAATATATTTTTTGAACTTATTCCTCCTAGCTAACTGAAAAATTCTATCCTTTTACCAAAAGCTCCTCACTTCCTCAGTTCTTCACCCCTAGATTCTGGCAACTACCATTTTACTCTCTGCTTCTATAAGTTTTACTTTATTGGATTCCACATATAAGTGAGATCATTCACTATTTATCTTTCTGCTCCTGGTTTGTTTTATTTCACGTAATGTCCTCCAAGTTCATCATTCATCTATGCTTTTGCAAATGACAGGATTTCCTTTTTTATGATTGAATAGTTTTCCATTAAGTGTGTGTGTGTGTGTGTGTGTGTGTGTATCTTATTATCTTCTTTTCCCATTCATCTACTGATAGACACCTAGGTTGATTTCATATCTTGGTTATTGTGAATAAGGCTACAATAAACATGGATGTTCAGATATCTCTTCAGCATACTGATTTCATATCCTTTAGATACTCAGTAGTGGGATTACTAGATCATAAGATAGTTCTATTTTTAATTGTTTGAGGAACCTCCATATGGCTCTTCAATGGTTTTCCTCCTTCATATAGTTTTCTGTAATGGATATACTAAATTATATTCCCACTGACAATGTACAAGAATTCCTATTTCTCTTCATTCTTGATAACTCTTATTTTTATCTTTTTGATAATAGTCATTCTAACAGGTTTGAGGTAATATCTCATTGTGGTTTTAATTTGCATTTGCTTAACGATTAGTGATCTTGAACATTTTCTTATATACTTGTTGGTCATTTGTATGTCTTCTTTTCAGAAATGTCTATACAAGTCCTTTGCCCATTTATTACTTGGTTTATTTGTTTTGTAGCTATTGAGTTGCTTGGGCTCCTTATGTATTTTGGAGATTAATTCCTTACAGATGTGTGGTTTGTAAATATTTTCTCCCATGCTGTGGGTTGTCACTTCACTCTGTTGATTATTTCTTTTGTTATATATATATATATATATATATATATATATATATATATATATATGCCTTTTAGTTTAGTAGTGATACATTTTTGATGGGGATAAGTTTGAGAGATGGGTGTGAAAAATTGGAAACCACCTTTTTACTCTGCTATACCTTTTTTCATAACAATAAAAAACAAATAAATAAAACAACATCTTAAAAGAATTCATTACATGATTTCTATACATTACAATAGATAAAGCAAATAGAAAATAGATGATTTCAAGATTTTATTAAATAACTAAATTTACAATGAATGGTGTTTAGGCATATTTTGGAGGACTCTGACCATAGAGTTGTTGAATTTGTTTATGTACATTATATGCAAATGTCTACCTGTGGCAACTAAATTGCTCAGAGAGCTATGTAGATTCAAGAGTGAAATATCAACAAAAAATCCAAACTACTTCATGCTTTCATGTCATAAATCTGTAAACACTGATGGATAAAATTATGGGAACAGATGAGTACCCCACCTCCCATAGCTAAGACGTACTCTCAGGAGCTGTTTCTACATAGCCCCACATATGGCAAATAGAACCCACAGCTGGAACAGGCTTTTGTGACAGCATTTGAACCATTTACTGGCTATGTGCACAGACTGTACATGGCAGGAAGCAAAAGGAATTTGGATTTTGTTGCTTTCTGGCTGTGGAACTGACATGCAATGTATAGTTAAAGAGAGCACGGAAACAGTTATTATGTGAACTGAAGCCGAAGGCAATGGATTTGGAACAATTAGTTCTACTTCAGAGTAATTGCTGCTTTTCCCACTTGCTTTCTCTCCTGTGTCTGCTTTATTTTCTCCATGCCATAGTTAGACATTTTTTATACAAAAAGCAATTAATAGCGGAAGTCATGGTTAATGTAAATAGCTTGGTAAATGATAGGCTAGTGGTTTATTAAATCTGATTCTATTTTTTGGTTATATAATAGCCATAACTAGAAAAAACAAAGCAACTAATTTATAAAACTGATGAGTTTACAAATTCATTGATTCTTTAGACATTTATTGAGTGTTTGTTATGTCCCAGGTATTGTGTCAGATGTGACGGGAAAATATAATGAGAACATCAGACATAACAGTGTCTGGTGTACATTTAGAAATGAAGTAATCCCAAATAGGGCCAAAAAGATGGCAATATAAATCTTACACATTAATTGTGTTTTCCAAATAAAGAATAATTTGATTCTAAGAAGTAGAAATTAAGACAAATATTGCTCTTAAAAAGTAAACCAATGTATAAGATAATTCAGTCTGATTTACTTAGTTAAATAAAATTTTATAAAAGTGATGCAGAAATTCCAAACCCAAGACAGGAAGAGTTTTCATTAAGCTTCTCTTTCTACTCCAGAATATTATTTTGCCCTCTAAATTCACTTATGAATTGGCATGGTAAAATACCTATAGCCATGTCTTATTTCAGGTGTTTATGTGTTTTTTTTAGAAAAACTGCTTATAGTTGCATGGTGACTGAGGTTTTAGGTCTCCAACTGTTGACTTTATGTAATCTTACTAAGTATTTGGAAAGATGTGAAAATTCTCTGCTTGCACACTACAGTGGGGATCCATTTAGTCTTAAAATCCTTTCCATCTGGCTATTTGAACAGCATTGTGATTATTAAGTTAGATTACCTACAAAGAAAACTACTTCAAATATCCCTAAAACACAATAAAATATGAAGTACATTAAGCCACCTGCAACATCAGACTTTCATACAATCACTTCAGTTCTTTATAATACTTAGCCTTGAACCCCTAAGTTGGCAAGAAAAAACTTGTAAAGGCCAAGACATATTAATATGAAGCTCATGCATAAAAACTATGCATTTAACATGAGATAGTCAGGGTGCCATAATCTGAATATTTTTGTTTCTTTTAAATACACACTTCTTAATAAAACCTGGTTAACTGGTTGAGATGCATGAAATGAAATAGAGGAAAAAGACTATTAGAGGCAGGTTGAGTGACAGCAGAAGAGTACACAGTTGACACCCTGAGAGTAAGAAAGAAATATGGAGAGAGACAGAGAGCCATATTATAGCATACTGCAATAATTGTGGTTCATAATGATGGCCTTGAGTCATTGAGAAAAGATTAAATTATGTTCCATGTCATTTGAGATGAAAGGGAAGTGGCTAATACCATTTACCTCCAATGTGCTTCAAATTCCTCAGCTTGAGATAAAAACTTCAGTTACCTGGAAAATGTTACCAGTGTGAAGCATTTCATTTGAATATGAAAAATAAAGCGTAGTTATACAGTTATGAATTGTTCTTATAGATGATGTAGCCCATCGGTTGTTTATAGCTAAATGAAGTCAAATAATTCTAGCTCTGATTTTGTGACAACACTACTATAGTTTCACTTTTGTCAAGAGATATAAGAGGTTTTATAAAGTCCAAACTGATAGTAAGTAAGTATAAGGATAGCTCATTACCATGACATACTCTGACACCATTTGTGTCTAATGTAGTGCCAGGCACAGAGTAGGTACTCAGAAGTTTTGTTGAGAGCATGGATATGTTTGTGTGTGTGTGTGTGCACGTCTTACCAGAAAAAAGGGGAATGTTATAAAATCAAAGATCTTAGTATATTATACCTTCTTAAAAGTCACTACAGATTCAGCTAATACTGTATGTCAAGCAACAAGACATGACTTTCATACAACAGTGAGCATTAATTTTGCCCACATATCTGTAGGTTGGTTGAGTGTCAGGTGATCTGGGCTGGGCTCAGCTGGATGGCTTTAGCTGCAGTTTGGGTCTGAGTCTTGTCAATGTTTCTTGGACAGGTCAGTTAAGATATGACTTTCTTGTGGTGACATTAGAGGTGGAAAAAGGCAACAAGAAATTTGCCTCTTATACCTCCAGCTTAAAGCCGGCACACTGTCTTCTGCTTACATTTCATTGGACAAGGAAAGTCACATGGTCAAGTCCAAAATAAAGGAGAGAGAAGTACATTTTGCCTTTGGTGAGAGGAGCTGTAATAGGCAGGAGTAATAATTAGAGTTAATAATTTAATCTAGCACACTTAGAAATCATTGAAAACAGGTCAGCAAGGGTTAATTCAGGTATATACAATCACTGTTGTGGGACAATAATTAGCTCTTTGTTTCTGTTCTCAACAATAACATCACAGGTTCCAAAAAAGAACTATTCTAATTTTTTTAAAATATTTTTTTAGTTGTTGATGGATCTTTATTTTATTCATTTATTATTTGTATGTGGTGCTGAGGATCGAACCCAGTGCCTCACGCATGCTAGGCAAGCGTTCTACCACTGAGCTACAGCCCCAGCCCCCTATTCTAATTTTTTGACAAATGTTCTGATAGATCAGTAACAATATCAAGAATGAGGCATCGGTAGCCACATTTTTTCTGTTCCTAATGAATAGCCATAGCAAAAATGTTATTGTACCTAAGGAAATCAATTACATTAAAGAGATTGCTATTCAGCCTGTATGTCTAACTTAACTTTGATATTCAACTGAGGATTAATATGTTCTATTCAGTGGAAAGTCTGAATACTGGAAACCACCTCTTTGATGCATGGAAGTATGTCAGGGTGCATAACTATCTTTTCTGCTTGATTGCTCCTCATGCTAAGGATGAATCATTATCTTGCTGTTTAACATGTATCATCTGAGTTATTGCCTGGTGCTGGTGGGTCCATTAGTGTGAATTGGCACTTTGAGGTTGAGGCAGAATGTTTGATAATGTGTCTTTGGAACTAAATTGAGAGGGGAGGCAGGTTAGATTATTTCCTAGTTGAATTCCCACAAATCTGAAAATATGTATAGTAATTGTATCAGTATTTCCACCACAAGCTGATTATTTTAATAGCTTTGCTTTCTTTAGGAGGATGAAAATGGCAGAGCATATTTAAAGGGAATACAGTGAAAAGATCATCAGAAATAGTAGCCCTATTATGCTATAGATATATCTATAGTAGGGATTCTTAGTATGGAGTCCATAGGTATACTTCAGGGGATTGGTAAAATTACTGATAACATGCAAAATGTGAATCTGATTATCCATATCTATCTTTCCCTGAAAAATTTCCTTAGCTTTCATCAGATTCTTTAAAAAGTGCAAGACTGAGAAGACACTAATTTTTTTTTGTCTTCTGCTTAGTTTATTTGGTTTTTAGTATATCTACTGAGTGTCCTTTCCAATGCAAAAACTTATTCATCAGCTCACAGCCTTCCAGTACTTCACAATCTCATGAATCAGATATGTCAATGGCAGTTCTCCATTAGCTTTTAGTCCTCCAAAAATGTGTTGAGAACTCTCACTGTTTATTCTTTTTTTCATTTTTTAAAAAATGTATTTATTCTACTTAGGTATATATGACAGCAGAATGCATTTTGATTAATTGTACACAGATGGAGCACAACTTTTCATTTCTCTGGTTGTATGTGATGTAGAATCACATCATATATGCAGTCATACATGAAGCTAGGGCTATGATGTACATCTCATTCTACCATCTTTACTGTCCCTATGCCCTCTCTTCCCTCCCTCCGCTTTGACCAATTTCCTCCATTCTTCCCATGTTCTCTCCTCCATTATGGATCAGCATTCACTTATCAGAGAGAACATTCAGCATTTGGTTTTTTGGGATTGGCTTACTTGGCTTAGCATGATATTCTCCAACTCCATCCATTTACTGGCAAATGCCATAATTTTATTCTCTTTTATTGCTGAGTAATATTCCATTGTGTATCTATACCACAGTTTCTTTATCCACTCATCTATTGAAAAGCATCTAGATTGGTTCCACAGTTTAGCTATTGTGAATTGAGCTGCTATAAACATTGAAGTGTCTGTGTAACTGTAGTATGCTGTTTTTAATTCCTTTGGGTATAGACTGAGGAGTGGGATAGCTGGGTCAAATGGTGGTTCCATTCCAAGTTTTCTAAGGAATCTCCATAGTGCTTTCCAGATTGGTTATACCAATTTGCATGCCTTTTTCCCCACAACGTCGCCAACACTTATTGTTGTTTATATTCTTGATAATTGCCATTATGACTGGCGTGGGATCAAATCTTAGAGTAGTTTTGATTTGTATTTCTCTAATGGCTAGAGATGTTGAACATTTTTTTCATGTCTGTTGATCAATTGTATATCTTCTTCTGAGAAGAAGACACTAAAAATATTGCTGCATGTCTAGTAGAGCCATGTTCTGTTCTCGGTAATCCCATTTTGAAAGAGCAGTGGCCATACTGGAGTGTTTTCAGAGAAGAGTGTCCTGAGTATTTAAAGGTCTGAAAATCCTGCAGTGTATGTAATGTCTGGAGGAATTGTGAATCTTCATTGTAGAGAAAGGAAGACTAATTGGGAGATGTAGCTGTGCTCCACTAATCAAAGGGCAATCACATGGGGGAAGCACTTGCCCTGTATTGTTCTATAAGACAAGAGTAACAGATGTTTCAAGGCAGCAGGTTTCAACTCAACCTGAGAGTGAAGTTTAAAGTAATATGAAATTTTTAGGATTGTAATAGGTAGCCCGTTAATTATCTTTACAATTTTTCTCAATGTAAAAGGAAAGTAACTGATTGGCGTGTGATTAGAAAGTGCAGCAGGACAAAATTGCTGTTCTTATACAATGAATCCAGCTTCAATTATTTGAAGGGAGACCTAAATTTTATTTTGAGAAGGTAAAAGATAATAATAAATGTGTTCACTTCAAGTGTGGGTATGTGGTTTTTATTTTGGAATCTGTTGTTTATATCCATGAAATCATAAAATTTAAGAACCTGAAGCTATTTAAATATTATTTGTTCAACTCTCCCATTTCAGAGATGAGGAAACAGGTGTCTTGCTTTATATTCAAGGTTATAATAAGTAGTAGAATAAGGACTTGACCACTGCTGAGTCCAGTGCTTTCTCCATTACACTACGTTGTTGCTTTTTGTCCTCATCAGTGTTAAAAGAAATCAGTTCTATTAAGTGGGAATGCAAAATGAGATGATGTATGCAAACTATAATTAGTAAACTAGTTGTAAAATGCTACTATCACTATTTAATACTATTTAAATGCTATTTAAATAATAATAATAAACTGCAACAAATTTTTGTAATATAATTATGTGGTAGAGATAGGGAATCATTAGGAGGACACAGAACAGTCTGGAACAGAGAAGGAAGAAGATACTATCTTTCTTAATTGACTAATTTTAAACAGTTAAGATTTAAGCCACTGATGGAGAGTCTTGATATCATAAAGCCAGGATCTGAGCTTGGCAAGCAATGATCTGTTAGTTTTGTTTGTGTTTTAAGTAAAGTATACAGTACTCAGGAGTTCATGTATAAAGCTAGTGGACTGATCTGGAATAAATTTTATTGAAAGCAGTTTATTTGTGGGTTAAATGGTGGCTCTAACATTACCCACCCAAGACTACTTAGCCTGTAACCTTTAAAAAATATATAGTTTTTTATAGCACTTTGCAGGTTCTGAAATAGCCTTTGCATTCCTGAGACCACTTGAAGATTTTTGTTAAGAAAACTTGAAAATAAAAATCAAGACACCATGTAATAGGTGTTTGTGGTTTAAAACTATTCCAGGGTGATTTTACCTTTGTCTGTACTACTGAGACTGGTAGTATGATGATGAGCATTTGAGGGTCCCTTGCAAAAGTTCAGCAGAGAAATCAGAAGGCTAAAATTCAGGCATTGTCAATGGCCATAGAATATTAATGAGGAGGAATAGTCTGGAAGATATTTAGGGAAATTTGATTATATCAGGTGATAATGGAAAAAAGGGAGTCAGAGATGAAAAGGAATCTAGAATAAAGCCAAGGTTTCAAACTAGTATCTGATGTTCTTATGCTTTATTATTAATTACTTCTCATACCTTTAGTTAAATGAAGAGCAAAGAATCATCCTTTTTTGCAACCAATATGCATCAGGATTCAAAGCAGGAGGTAGAATCTCGTGGGTGAAATTGGAAGAGTTCAGATCACATTAATGGAGCAAAATTACAAAAGTAGTTAGAGAAAGTTTATATTCTTAATCATTCTGCCAATTTTTGAGGACACTTCTCTGGTCTCAGCTCTAAGTCCACATTTTGTAAATATTTAGACCTCTGTACCATTCCATCATTCTAACAGTGGTTGCTAAAATATGCATCAGTGTCCCAGAAAGCCTCTCTTACCTTTCTTTGGAGGAACTTACTAGACTGTTCCTAATGGAACTTCAGTCTATCTCTGCCTTTGTCAGAGAAAGAAAACTGTTTTTTTTTTTAAATAGTTAGTTTGCTCAGAGTATCAATCCAAATAAATGTTAGCATTATCCTAGCTATTTCATGACCTCTTTCCTCTAGAGTATATAGCATTTATGCTAAAGCATAGGCCAAGTCCTCATTGAGGGAGTCTTCAGGAAGAACCAGCACAACAGCTTGCTAATGGGTCTATCTTCTGATTCTTAATTCTGTGCCAACTAAGTTAATGAGAGAAGGGGTAGTGACCAAGTAGAAAGGGAGTTATGCCATCTCAAGCTGACCTCTTACATTAAGCATTCCCCTTTGTAGGAGGTCATCACTTCATGCCCTTCATGTCAATGGTTCTCACATTTTGACAGATGGTAATCATGTGTGTAACCAGAGTAAGGAACACACTGTAAATTCACTCTTTATTTCCCATTCAAAAATGCACATTTGAATAGAAGTGAATGAAATTCTTGTGATTACATAAATAACCTTAAATTTTCTTTAATTTATATTTAAAATAAAACTATCCACATATTTTATATTTTGGTATTAACAACATATTTCACCTAATGGTAAGATACCTGTCACATATAATACTTTGTTGCTCTATAGTTCTGAAATTCCAGTTGTTGGAGATCTTAGTTGTCAAGTCTTTGTGTCAGATTTCTTCACTCTTCAGTCTTCTAGACTCCATATTCAAATTTAATCATGATATCCCTTTTCCTTTTATTTGAGGAAGAAGGTTTAAGTATAGTTGTTACATGATTTAGGTTTCATAACCTGCATGTGGCAATATAGTTTGAGCATCTCTTACCAGGAATACTTGGGACCACAAATGTTTTGGAATTTGGATATTTTCAGTTATTTTGGAATATTTGAGTGTGTGTGTGTGTGTGTGTGTGTGTGTGTGTGTGTATGTTAAGGATGAGACCCAAATATAAACACAAAATTCATTTATGTTTCTTATACCCCTGATACACATAGCCTAAAGGTAATTTTATATAATATTTTCCATGCATTAGTATTTTGATGAGATTTGTCACATGGTTGGATGTTGTGTCATGTTAATTCTTAAAACAATTTGAATCTTGGAGCATTTCAGATTTAGATTTTCAGAATAGGGACTCTCAGCATGAGTAAGATAGTTCTATGGGCTGGCCAATTGTGTGATACAGACTATAGCTGCTCTTGAGTTTCAGCAAAGTGAGAGATTAATGTTCATTATGAGCCTTTTGAAAACTCTCAGATCACATTGATCTCTCACCAAGAGTTTTTGAAAGGTTCTTCAAAGAATTAGGTATGCTTTTTTTTTGAAACCACATAGCAAAATTTCAAAGTAGACTTTCATTACACCTACTTTATAGAAGAGGAAACTGAGGCTCATCAAGGTCAATGAACTTGCCTGTGGTAAGATAATAAATATTCTATCAAGCCTGGGGATCAAATCTCTCTGACTCCAAATCCAGTATGTGTATGTGTGTATACATATATGTGTATGTGTGTACATATGTGTGATAGAACCCCAATATTAGAACCCTCAGCAGTTCCATATGTGTATATATATAGTATACATATGTGTATACATATATATTTTTAACTACAGGAAGCTATTTTTCTGAAGTGGGAGCAATAGTGTTTGAAATGAACCTTGAAAGACAGAAACAGCTTTGATAAGAAGAGGGAGAAGAATTCGGAATTCCCAAAAGAGAAAGTGAAATAAGTTAGAGTTCACAGATGAGAATGACTCTGCTGGTTAGTCATGAGACTTAACAGAGTTATGTTTTAATGGAAAATCAAGGTTAGGGACAGGAATAAAAGGTGGGAAAACAGGATTGTGGGTCCTTGAGAACCAAGCCATGCAGATGAAATTTGATGCTAGAGGGCACAGTGAAGCTTATATTCTCTGATATAATAACTGGGCTAGAGTACTGTGAAGAAAATTAGAAGTCTACTTAGTAAAATAAACTACATGAAACATTAAGTTATTCTATACATTTAAATGCAAAGAAAATTGATACATGCCAAAACGTATTTGGAGAGTGGAGTAGGGTCAGATCATTTTGTGAGATTTTGTGAGATAAATTGCTACTACTTGAATGGAGACACTCCTGAAGGCTGATTTTATTTTTGAGAAAATAAATCTATAATTTTGTTCTATTATTGGATTTATTTTGTGGTACTAGGGATTGAACCCAGGGTTTTGTGCATGCAAGGCAAGCACTCTACCAACTGAGCTATATCCCTAGCCCCTATTATTGAATTTTAATCAAGAGAAACAATTGAATCAGTTCCTAAGCTATCATTCTTTGGAGGATGATTAGTTTAAGGCCAGATTTTAAATTGTAGCTAGTTCAATGAAATTGGTGAGCGTGGTTCACAAACTTGAATGGGCATCAGAATCACCTGGAGTTCTGTTAAAACAGAAATTGCTGGGCCTACTCCTAGCAGTTCTACTGCATCAGGTCTAGTGTGGATCCCATGAATTTGTAATGTTGATGTTGCAGTTACATTGTGCTAGGATAACTCCTCAAAAGTCTTATTTCAGAATTGGTAAGGTGAAACAAACAATGCAAACTGATTTAAGGAAAGAGTGGATTCTTTTATAGAAATGTCTTATGTTCAATACATTGATATGTATGGACTAGAAATAGGGAGATAACCTAATGCATTCTTATGGGAACAGTTTAGTAAAGTGGAAACAATGCAAGACTTTGAAATCAGAACAACTGTATTCCAATCCTAGCTCTGTTTTTTGTTAAATGAATAGCTTTGCAAGTTATTTAACATTTCCAAGCTTCTATCTCCTAACCTCTCAAGTAAATTTAGTAATATGTATTTGTGTTGGCATGGTTAGGAGGATTAAATGCAATAATCCAGGCTAAACCTGGATGTCTCTTTGCTAGACTTGATACTTAGTGAATGTGTATTTTATTGAGGATATAATACTTAAATTGGTGCTTTTGAAAGTGTAAATGAAATCATATGGCTTTGATTTGTGCTTTAATTCCTTAATATTTATATTTAGAAATATATTATTTATTAGTTGCCTTGAAAGTTGCTTCTGTGTATCAGTTTTATATTTCTTTAATGTCACAGCAGGATGAGATTGTTTTCTGGTCAGGAGCAATGACTATGAAATGAGTATTTCTGAAATTTTGTTTCTTAGAGTTGGACTCTTTCAAGTGGGAATAATTTTGAAGCATAAGAAGAGTTGCTGTCATCAAGTGTCAGAAGAGAAATTCTTTCTTTTATCTGTCATGTTTGTTCCTTTAAAGAAAAGAAAATGAAAAAGATTCCTGTAAACCTGTGAAGGCCTAAACTCTTAAGGTGTCAGATTAGTGTTTGTTCAAGGGCAAACAGCTAGAGGAATTGTGATCACTGTTGAATGGTCTGACATAGGATCAACTTTACCATGGTTTTGGGGTTATTCTGCCATCACTATAGTAAGAGCTTGGGTATCTGATAGTTTCTGGTAAGCCATGGTTAATGATCATTAGATGATGGTACATATGAGGAAGGCAGAAGACATACTGTAGCCAGGTTTTGAGGAGGACCTTGGCTAGTAGTATTGCCACAGTGTATCATAACAAACATATGGGTTTTAGTACAGTTTCCTCACCTATGAGAAATTTTGTTTGCATAGTGTCATGGACACCAACCAAACTAGCAACTCATTTGAGAAGTTGAGAAGCAACAAAAGCTCTGAGTGAATTAGGAGCGAAAACAGAGCCTTCTTCCCCTGTATTACTCGGTCAAACCTTGGCTTCTTTATCTTTAAGATAAGGAGACTTACAGCAACGGTATCAAATAATTAGTGTGAGCGTAAAAGAAGATATTGCTTGTATAACTATTTATAGTGTCTGTTGCCAAATGAACTATTCTTCTTAGATGATTAAGACTGAAGTTAAAAAGTGTGGAGTAGAGTAGAGCAAGCAGATCAGGAGGATGGAAGAGGAGAGGGAAAGGAAAGGTACTAGAGAATGAGATTGATCAAATTATGTTAGGTGCATGTACAAATACAGCATAATGAATCCCACTATTATATATAATCACAATGCACCAATAAAAACTATGGAAGCACTTTATAAAATCATCATGCGCAAGATGTTCTTTTAAGGTTGTCAGTTTTTATTTTTTCCCCGTGAACTGGTCAAAGCATGGGCTTGATAGCCAAGATATATTTGAAAAATTGACTTAATTCAAAACTGATAAGTGACTACAATCCATTGCTCCTAGTCTTTTCATGAATTTTTATGTGGGAAAGGGGAATGAGAAGGAGAGAAGCTTTCCTTCCATCTTCTTCTTTCATACCCCTGGCTCCAGAGACAGGGGTAAAAATGGGAATCAGTAGTAATGTATATCTGTAAGTACAAGGAACCAAAAAAGATTCTAGAGGTTCAGTGAGAGAATCAAATTGGAGAGGAAAAAGCAGTTATAAAAAATCGTGCTGAGTTTGGGAGAAAATATGAAAAAGACTTTATGAATTGCCTGCAAATATGTGCTTTAGTGGTGTTTGTGTGTGAGTGGGTGCGAGTGAATGCAAATGTGAGAGTATATGGTTTTGTGTGAGTGAGTAGGTGGGAGAATTTATATCTGCACGTTTGTGTGTGTGTGTGTGTGCAAGTCTGAACAAAAGTGAGTGTGTACAACTTTGAGTGTGAGAGTATGGTGTTTGCATGTGAGCAAGTACATGTGTGGGGTGTATGTGTTTATGTTGATGACAGAGTGGGGGGAAAAGTGAGAGTGAGAAGGAGAGAGAGAGGCAGAAGCAGAAGGGATCTTAAGCATCTTTCTTCTTTCTTCCAATCCAGCAGTCTGTTCCTCATTTGCCTTCTAAACCAGGTTGTGGTGGGGAGTGGGGCATTTTTGAATCAGGCTCTTTGTTGGGTGACATATATTCCTTTTGCCAAGGAGAAGTCATTTTTGTTGAACTATAAATTGGGTCATTCATTAGTATGGAAATCAGGTTTTTTAGGACCAAGAATGGCTTATGTATAAATACTCTTTTCCTTCAGCTCTGAACAAAGAAATGATTGAGGCTTAAATGTAGTCGGAATCATCAGTAGCATATACCAAAATGGTTGATGGTCTATCCTCATAAGACTTTGCTGCTGGTGCACATTGGGTCAAAGAGAAGCACTTCACCAGGTGCAAAAAAGGGGGGGACATGAAATGAATATATACACAGTCTATGTGGGTAGTTGGCAGAAATATGGCCCCTTTATAATGGCCCTGTTCTACTCACACCTTTTCTTATATATAGGTGAAGCACCTACATTTGTTGTTTAGGCATTGAGATGGTGAAGCTACATATAATTTACCCTGGACATGGAACACACATGCAGTTGACTCCAAATTCTTGTTTTGTTTATAGACATTTTATTTTAAAACTCATTAAGGGACTCAAGAATTATTTTGAATAGAACCAAATATTTGATAATTTGGGTCCACCAAAGGCTAATAAACAGCATCTGGAAAATCCAACTTTTATTGCTACTGAATTTACTAGGTAAACATAAAGCCCATCCACATGGCTATGAAAGTTTCTTTCTCTTTGGGGAGTGGTAGAACTGAAACAGACTAAGATATGTACTCCTATGCTAAACAGTGATTTTGTTGATAAAACTAAGCTACCTCTCTGATCCATACTTGTAATCATCTGGTCAAGAAACTCATCTTTAGTTTGCTGCTTGTAAAAAAGAGAATGAAAAGATGCCTTCTTTGGATTAAACATGAAGTGATGGGGTTGTGGCAATTATCTAAAATTTTGCCACCACATATACTGGTTTATTTAGCACATCTAGAAATTGATAGGTTGTAGTTTTATGGTTTGAAACTATCCATGGAAATACCACTCAAAGTATGTTTCTTCTTTTGGCTTTCTTAAATGACTGGAGAAAGTCATTAGGAGAAACAAAACAAAGATCCAAAATATGGTTTTACTGATAACCAATGTTTGTGACTCCTTAATCTCTATAAAAGTTTAGAAAAAAATATGTTGGAAACTAAAACGTTCAGTCATATCTGGTAAAGATTTTTTTCAGTCTAGATGTTAGTAATAAGGATATAAGTTTATTGCATTTTACTGAATTCACTTAAACTATTTCTGCTTGGATGTAATGAAATGAACTCAAAATGAGGAAATTCCAGGTTTTAAAAAGATTAAAGAAATGAGATAATACAGAATACCAAGGTTAACATCAGTGTTGATTTTCATATATGCTGTAATTAGTATTATCAAGGTATGTATATGGAGTCTAGAACCTCTGGCTCTTGGTCAGTTCCTGAGTTGGGACTTTCCTGTGAGAAGCTGTCCACTTCAGGCTTGGCACTTTGGAAAGGCCATTGCTGTGCCCCAACGTGTGCATACACACATGTGGTGTGTAGGAAAAAATGTGTTTGCAAACGTGTCTGCTCCCAAGATTGCCAATATTTTTGGCACCATCATTCCCTGTTCTTATTATACCACAAGGCTGGAGTTTGTTAAGTGGGGTGTCATTTTCAATGGACTCCAGGTTGCTTTCCACAGCTGTGTCAGAGTTAGGGTATCCAAAGCCAGTATTATAAGCAGACACATATCCATCTGTGTTATGAAAGTCAGAGAATGATTACTAGACATCTCCCCAATTTAGTGGAGCTCCTGAGAAGCATGCACTTGAATGCAGTCATCTTCTGTTTTCTTGGGAGAGTGAATAGAATATTGAGACATTGCTCTTTTGAAGACAAGGACTCCAAGGGCTATGCACAGATGAGGGAGTGTAACCAAAAGCTCAGTCTCTGTCCTCAATGCCAATCAATGCCAATTTAATAATGAGGACATGGTTTTGAGAAAAAGGAAAAAGAAGATTCATTGCTTTGCTAGTAAAGGAGAAACACAGAGGACTCCTGTCCCAAAGGCTGTGACTCTTCCAATCAGGAGGGACAGGGGGATTTTAAAGGGACTTTAAGGGTTACATTCCAGGTGTGCTCTGGAAGGGAGTCCCATGGCCTGTTAGGATTCACTTGTTAATTTGGGAGATATTCACTTCCCAGATCCTCTATTTCAGGCATCTATTTCCTGTAGTGGGTATGTTCAAGGGCCATTAACTAGGGGGGAAAAGATAACAGTCTCCCTAATCTTGTTAGGGAGGGGGAGAGGAGAGAAGAGAGAAAAATTATTTTTTAAAAAAATAAATCTTAGAGCAATGAGGGCTATATTCATAAGGTAAAGGGACTACTGTTACAGGAGGAGGACAGAAACATGGAGACTGACTGACTATTTTGGGGCAACACAAGGGTGGCTAGGTGTCTAGAGTGAAGGCAGTGCATATTCAGAACACAGCATGGGTTAAGAAGGAGGAAGCACCTATTACACATTTTCTGTGTTTCGAAGGAGTCTTAGTACAGTAGGAAGAGACAAAATGCCCCAACTCTAAAGTCTAGTCTTACCATTTACTAACTTTGTGAACTTAAGCAAGATGTTTAACTCTGAGCCTCAGTTTTCTCATATATAAAATACAGGTGATTAGTAACTACTTTGTAAAATCATGTAACTGAATGTTGTAAGAATAAGAAAGTTTGCATATATATGTTGTTTGGAATTATTCAATAAATGATAATTATGTTAGTATTACTTCATTTGCCTTAGGCTGATTTTGTGTTCATTGTGTATGGGAGTTATTTTATTTAAAGGAAATATCCTTTGGGAACAGAAATAATAACTAACTTACTGCTGCTTTACCATATTATTCTACTATTTTTATAAGACCTATTTTTTTTGTTATCTTCCTGGCTCTATAAAGCTAGTTTTAGAACATTGCTGTCCTTATTCACTATCTTGCAAGTGGGACTCTTGCTATCTAACTGTACCCTTTTGTACCTCTTTTTTACTTCATAATATTAGGTATCTTACATACTGCTTTTTTGTGTGTAAATTAGAGACCACATTCTTTCCTCTAGGCAGTTTGCTTCCATTGGCTACAAAGTATTATAATAAATATACAAACATATGATGTCTGTTATGCTAGTACTGCCCTGTGGAGTACAAAGCATGCACGACTGTGTGTGGCAGTCCACCATTTCAACAATGGTTTTCGTGACTCAGTTCAGAAAACCAGAACTACTCTTTTTCCAGAGTATTAAACTTTAATATATTAGTAATAGCCCTATCATTATCATTTTTATATCAGTGCCAACAAAATTTTGATATCAGTGCTCTCCTAATAATTATCTTCTCCTCCTTTCTTCTTTCTTTTTCTGTACTAGGGATTGAACTTAGGGGCCCTTTACTACTGAGCTGTATCCCCAGCCCTTTTTATTTTTATTTTAAGACAGAGTCTCAGTAAGTTGCTGAAGTTCTTGCTAAATTGTTGAGGCTGGCCTCAAACTTGTGATCCTTCTGCCACAGGCTCTTGCATCTTGGAAGTAGAGGTGTGCACCACTGTGCCTGGCTTTCACAATCCCTTTCATTAATTTTCTGTTGCCATGTAGGAAGTCGGCATGAATTTAGCAGGTTAAAGCAACACCAGTTATATTAGCTCATAGTTCTGTAGGTCAGAACACTTGACTGGGTTCTATGCTCTGGGCATTACAGTGCTGAAATGAAAGTGTTGGGTCCTTACATGGAAATTCTGGAAAAGAATCTGCTTTCAAACTCATTTCAGATTGTTGGCAGAATTTAGTACCTTTGCAGCTATCAGACTAAGATCTAATTTTCTTGTTGGCTATCAGCTGGGTTTTCTGTCCACTCTTAAAGGCTGCCCATAATTCTTTAGCTAGTGATCTCTTCTGTCTTCAAAGCTAGCAACAAATCCTCCTGTACTTCCAATCTCACTGCCTTTCCACTACTCTGCCACCAGAATGACTAAACTCTCTTCTTTGAAAGGGCTCATATAATTAGACTACTATTACCCAGATTACTTTGCCTTAAGTAATGTGATTATGGAAGTAACACAGTGGCCCTGAGCATGGTGGGGGTCAGAAAACCAAAATCTTGTCCTATCACTATTCCCTACTCCTTATATTGCCTAACTTCATTTCATAACCTTCCTGGACCACATAGCTCATCACCTCAGCCATGTTTTTCCATTGTCTTTAGTTTTGTCACCCCATTGTTCTTCTACTGGCTCATCTTAGTCACTGAACCTTTATTTTTAACCATAGATGGCTGAGAAAGGTAGGGATTCAATGTAAGTGATGTCTTTCAGTGCTTTACTTTCTATCTGGATTATTACAGTAGTTCTTCAACACCAAACTGATGCCCTCTAGCCCATTGCCCCCACTACTACTAGGATGATTTTTCTAAAATGAAATTCTAATCATGTCAATCTATGTTTAAAATCACCTAATGGCTTCTCTTAGTTTTCCAAAGTCTTGACACCTTATGTTCTCACCCATCTCTCTAGCTTTATCTTATATCAAACTAGTAATTCTTTAGTTCCTTGTTTATGCCATGCTTTCATGGCTTATACACATCTCTTTTTTTTCCCCTTTCATACTGCACCCATTGTTTTCCTTGTCTTCTACTCATTGTCTAAGGCACAGTTCACACCTTGAGAACACTTCTTTGCTCCATTCATTTCTTTACCTCAGGCAAGGTCATATTTTCTTTCACTGAAAACCCTTATACTTCATCAAATCACATTGAATTTATGACTAGGAGCATTTCAAGTAAAAATACAAAGTCTTCTCTATTCTCTTCTTGGTTTACTTTCTACTGACTTGAATAGGGTGTTAGCACATACTCAATATGTGTTTGAATAATTGTGTTTTTTCTAGATGAATGGATACAGGCAAACTGGTTTAGGACTATTAATCAGATAAACTAAATCTTCAAGACAGATTTTAGTTTGTGATCTGATTGTCATAAAAAGCTAACACTACTGTGATCTACAACCCTATGAATTTAAGCTTTTCCCCAATATTGTATTAGTCCTTATTTTTATACCTAAAATGGATCATATATTTGTGAGATGTGAAAACTTAAAAGGCCTTTGGTGTATGTATGTCATATTATTTAGTCTTTATTTATAATTCAAACTTTTAACTAGATGATCATGCTACCATCTAGTAATTCAAGTTGTACACAGAGAGGAACATAGACATTGAATAGTTATTCATGGAGGTTGAATTCTGTGCAATCAGTAGAAATTTGTTATTTTTCTCCTTTGCTTTGTTGCTTATTTTTTATGCCTACTAACATATTTGCTTCATTAATTAAAATTTTCTAATTTCCTTTATCATGCTAATTTTGTATCTTTGCATTTGTTTCATATCTAGAACAATTACTTAAAATAATACATAGAAGAGCTGAATTTGAATTGTCTTGGTGCACTTTAGAAGTAAATCTTTGCTTTCAAGTGTACAGTATAACATTGATGGAGACCATGATCTAAACCAAAGGCTGTATGTGGGAAGTTCACAGGAAATTTTACCACCATCATTGCAGAATATTAGCTGTGATTTTTTGGGATACTATGTTTTTCTTAATGCAATTCGATAAAAGTGTCATATACCCAAATCTAAGATATTTGGCTTGTTTATTTTACTTATACAAAAGGCTTATATAGTCTGAATAAGGTCCTCTTATAACAAATATATAAATGTGACTTCTGTTACACTTTAAAGACTCATTTAAACATCTTTTTGTTATAGAATGTAGTTTTATTACATAAAAATTAAATTAAATTTCAAGTATTGGGTTATATAGCTAACTCAAATTATTCATAAGCTAGGAAAGAATGATGGGCTTTCTCTTGTTCTAATTCCCAAAGACATTCTTAATTTAGAATGCTTTCCTTTCTGTGGCTTAATTCCTTCTTTGTATATATGCACAAGAAACTTCTACAGTTAAATTCACAATGGTCTCTGGTGAGCACAGGTGCTCCTGCAGCTTCTAACAGCTCACAGTCTTTACTGAATTCTTCATATGCTAACCTTTCTAGAATGATTCACGCATAGGTAGGAAATAGTGTGTTGACATTATATAGGGAGGATTATTGGATAATCAGCATTATGAATACCACTTCTTTGAAAGTCAAGGACTGCTCACTATTACTGTGTATTAAGAATACTCTTTAGAAGATGAGTTTAGATAAGGCCACAGCAGCAGATCAAGCACTCCACACAAGTCTTATTCAAAAAAAGCCAAGAAAAGCATGAAATTAGAAAGTAGAGTTCTTTTTCCATTGTGTAATTTATATTCAAACTTGAGTGGTAGATTTGAGGGAAAACCTAGAAATTATTTGGTCTACTCTTTCACTTTCCACATGAACTAACAGAACTAGGGAGGGCAAGGGCTTACTTGAGATGTGTAGCTAGTTAATGGCAAAATTGACTATTCTGCTATCTTTTTGACCAGTGTAGTTTTCATGAACTATGCTGCTTTTCCTATTTTTGTTTTTATACTCCCAGATATTTTAACAAGAGAGGAACTATTACAATTAAATTTAAAAAGTTACTTTCTTTTAAGAAAAACTGATATTTTCCCACCCCACTTGGGTGTACCACATCTGTAACAGCTGAGGGGATTAGCTAGTAACATGCTTGGTTCTTAAGATAGTCTTGCTACTTTTCAAAAGGAATGATTTGGGAAATGCTTTTTACATGCTTAGTAGAGTGTGCAACTCTGGTATGTGAGAGAAACCTCTTTTGTACTATATGAGAGCTCCTTTGTTGCTTTACACTGTAGACCTTTTTTAATGGAAGGAAGGGGGAAAGGAGGCTATTATGCTGTTTTGCATTTACAATTCAGAATTATGTCCTTGGTGGTGCTGAAAGAAATTTCGTGATGGAATATTAGGAAGTGTTAGGCCTACTTGGGCAATTATTTATCAGTCTATTTCAAGCCTTTCCATGAAAAAAAAAGTGATGGAATAAAAAATTAAATAGCGCACAATGAGTTCGATGAAATCTTGTAAGTACTTTTGGTTGCTAGGGCAACGTCTTCTTTTGTCTCTGTTTAATGTGACTTCCCTGTCTTCAGCTTGACTTCTTGAAAGTAGATATTTTTTTTTACAATAAACAAAATTCCTGACTTATGGCAAAAGAATAAACCCTCTCACTCTAACTCATTTTTCTTGAATAAGACTCATATTTAGGAGAGATATTGTGTTTACTTTCAGGGAGAGCCTAAGGTAAATGGTAACGTGGTGCAACTTTGACTTTTGAGGCTTTTGTCCTCTTTGGTGTTTTAGCCTCACCTCTCAGTGCCCCGGGAGCTGCCTCTTGGATGCCATTTATGTTATGGTACAAGCTCCCCCATAACAATGCCCCTTAGTACAACTCCCATTCCCCACCTCACTCATAATTTTGTTATCCTGTCCTCCTATTTTAGACACTGTTCACTATTTTACAAAGGGTCAGGTAGCTGAATGGTTGATTTTAATAGATGTTGATTTGTTCACATACTTGCCCTTTAGATGAAGCACATAAATTTATTTTGCCATAGCAACACTTTATCCCTCAGTTTTTCAACCTTAACACTCTTGATATTTTAGGTCAGATAATTAATCCTTGTTGTGGGAATTGTCCTTTGCATCATAAGATATTTTGCGGAATCCTTGCCTCTAGTACTAGATGCTAATAATGTTACCGGGCTGGGACCTTCTGGGAAACTGAGGGATCATGGAGAAAACCCCCTACTTCAAGCCTCAATTCTTGTGATCAAGTCAGAAAGATTTCAGACATGTAGCTCAGGGTGACAGGCATGATTTTATTGAAGGATAGGAAATGGGAAGGGCACACTCTCAAGGGAGAGAATGGGTTCTCTCAGAGCAGAGAGGGATAATGTGCCTCTCCTGCACTCCGGTCTTATTGGGGATCCCAGAGAAGTTTCAAGAGAGTTCAACCCAGATCCACCTCTTGAGTTTTGACTGACAGCAGGGTGACATCAGACTTTCAAGTCCCCACTGATATGGCAACTCTAGATCACCTCAGCCCATGCTGATCAGTTCTAATTGGATTCTTAAACATATATTCTTACAGATTTTATGGTTAAGAGGAACTATCTTTAACTCCCAGAATTTCAGGATGTGGTCACAAAAGTCTCCTCATTTAGGGTAACTTGGGTTCCTCTTATCAAAATTATTTTGGGCCTGCATTTCTCCTGCAGCTTACAAGTAGCATGCTGAGGAATGTGACATCTCTAGTAGACTTAAGCCAGGCAGGGCTGTAGGTAAATTGCTTCTTGGAAAAAAGTATGTGAGGGTCAGTGCAGTGGGTCCTTTTTATAGATTTATTTTTGTTGTTGTTCTTTTTAGTTATACATGATAGTAGAATATATTTTAGCAAATTATACATAGAGTATAATGTATTCTATTTAGGATTCCCCTCTTGTGGTTGTACACAATGTGGGACTACCCTGGTCATGTATTCAAATACAAGGCTAGGGAAGTTATGTCCAATTAACTATACTGCCTTTCCTATTCCCCTCCCCCCTCCTTTCCCTCATTTCCTTTGTCTAATCCAATGGACTTTTATTATTCCCCTCCCCAACCTCCTTTGTTTGGGGTTAGCATCCACTAATCAGAGAGTACATTTACCCTTTGTTTTTTTGGAATTGGCTTACATCACTTAGCATGATATTCTCCACATTTTCTTTATCCATTCCTCTATTGAAGAACACCTAGGTTGTTTTCATAGCTTGACTATTGTGAGTTGAGCTGCCATAAACTTTGATGTGGCTGTATCACTATAGTATGCTGTTTTAAAGTTCTTTGGGTATAGACTGAGGAGTGGGATAACTGCATCAAATGGTGGTTCTAGTGGTTCTATTCCAAGTTTTCTGAGGAATCTCCATACCATTTTCCATAGTGGTTGCATTGATTTGCAGTTCCAACAACAATTTATGAGAGGCGGTTCCAAGATGGCGGCGTAGACAGTCCACTCTGCGCTAGGCTCTTAGGGACCAAGGCTGGAAGTGGTGGAGGCGCCATTTTCCAGCCAGCTTCCTGGCATCATTCTTCAGCTCAACATCCCACGCAGGAATTTCGCTCG
>CM053417.1:30604367-30627495 GCA_028644305.1 Xerus rutilus
GGGGGGTGGGAACGGGAAACATAGGAGAAATGCAGGAACTCTAAACATGGTTGGGGGAGGGGGGAGGAAGGTAAGGGAAATGGGCATAGTAATGATGGTTATTTGAGATGGTCTTTACTACCCCTGGCACATCTATGAAGACTCTAATGTTGTGACTTTATTTGGTTTGCAATCAGAGAAATGGAAAAACAGAGATCTGCTTATGTACTATGACTTGAAATGCATTTAAATAAAAAAAAATTTCAATTTCATCAATAATTTTAAAAATATGAGTATTATAATAAAAATTTAATTCTAATAAAAAAATAAATATGTAAATAGCAAATGCTGGAAAGAGAATTTTATTTTTAATATGGCAATACAGTTCACATATCAATGTGTTTTGGCATGGCAGATGTGGTCTCCATCCTCATGGCATTTATAGTATAAGCAGGGATGACAGAAAATAAACAAAAATTATAATTATGATAGCTCTTATAGGAAGGATGACAGAGATAATGAATCTTGAGTTGTGGAATATATAGGCACAAAAAAAGCAGATATATTTTTGTGGAGTTGTAGAAGTTTCTTTTCTGATACCCCTTAATAATACTCTAGAATTAGGGTACTGTTCCTCAGACTGCCTATCAGGATCCAGTTTGGGGACATACTTGCCAGCACACTGCAGTGTACTTTGTTCTCTGCTTCGGTTTTCTTACATAAGCCTTCACTTGGCTAGTGTTTGAGATTATATGGAGTTGGGAAAGAAATAATATGTATAAACTATGTATTGTTTTCTGTAATATCAAGTGATATTTAATGCTGAAATTCATCATAGATTCTTTTGAAAAATTATCCACTCAGAGACATCAAAGACAAAAACTAAACACAGCTCAAACCAGCTTCTTTTATGCATGAATCTCCCCTGTATAGTTCCTCTACAGGGAGTGCCCCCCCCAGGCTGTCTATCCTGTCATTTGTTTGTTCAAGCTATTTAAATTCACATATGCCATGGAGGCTTTGTACCAGAAGTCACTTCCTGCCTCTTCCACTGAGGGTCTATTATATACCATCATCTTTGCTCATTTATGTAACCGTGCTTGGTAAACTCACATTCTCTAGATACCAATTTGGCCGAAACCCAAGAAGCTCAGGAAGTTGTGTGTCTGAGGAGGTCATTTTGAGTTCCATTTCCCAGTAATCTTGTGAAAAAATCTCAGGTGCAGACTTTTGAAAGGTTATTATTTTTTTCAGGTTGTAAATTCTGACCTCAAATTTTCTTCTCCTCATAAACTGTCACAGGGTCATGATATTTCCTGGTACTACCCACTCTAATGTATTCATTTTTTCATAATAAACTCCTTATTGGAACAATCAGATTTAGCTTGTACTTAGATTTAGGGTTGTTTTGCTTATCTGAAAATATAATTTCTAACTTTGAAAATCTTCTAGCTTGATATGTAGCTTAAAATATGTTTTTGTGGTATAATTATTTACAGACTTTCTTATAGATATCAAATAGGTTGTTGAATATGGATGTCTATAGAGTCATACGTAGCTGGTGGGTATGGTGCACCCACATGTGTTCTCTGCTCATGTATTTGACACCATTACTTCAATGGGTGGTACAATCCGAAACTTAAAGTGGTGATTCCAGTTGCTACTACTAATTAGCTTCTTTAGGGTAAATATTATCCTGTTGCCTTTAAGTATCATGAACAAATGAGAAAAGGCTGCCTTGACACAGAATTATAATAGGAATAATTGAACTGGCCACCTAAAATAGGAATATGATTCTAGACTGGTAGTCATAAAGTTTCCCATATTAGTGATCGCCACAAGATTAACATGAGCCAAGACATGGAAATCAAAAAAGCATGGCAAGGGGAAGGAGTCTAGAATTATACATGGTCAGTAGTAAGTTAAATGTCTGAAATATAGGTATATGAGCATGATGAAAAGAATAAATTAGATCTCTGTGGTCAAGGCATTCACAGATCCAGAAATTTAAATAGTTTAAGATCACAAACCAGTTATAGAATCACAGAGGTAAGTCATCCTAAGTTAGGGATTGTTTACCATCTGGATTTAGTCAGCTTTTTCACTGATGTGACTAAAGGACCCAACCAGAACAACTGTAGAGGAGGAAAACTTTGAGGGCTCACGTTTTCAGAGGTCTTAGTCCATAGAAGGCTGGCTCCATTCCTTGGTGTGGGGCTCAAGGTGAGGCAGAATATCATGGCAGAAGAGTGTGGCAGAGGGAAGCAGCTCACATGGTGATAAGTGAGCAGAGACAGACTCCACTCTCCAGATACAAAATACATACTCCATAGCGCCGCCCCAGTGAACCACTTCCTCTAGCCACACCTCACCTGCCTCCACTTACCACTCAGTTAATCCCATCAGGGATTAATTTACTGATTAGGTTAAGTATATAACCCAATCATTTCTCCTCCAAACTTTCTTGCATTGTCTCATCTGTGAGCTTTTGGGGGAATAGCACATCCAAACCCTAACAATATAATTTTATCCTTGGAGTACCCTTACGTGCAGGTACTACTAATAACTCACTTTTACAAGTGAGGAAAGAGAGGCTCAGAAAACTTTAGTAATTTCCCCAAGGTCAATCAGCTAATAAGTTGCAAAGACAGGATTCAAAGTACCTACACTGCCTCCATTTGATTAGAACTATGTAGGCTTATATCACCCTCATAGTGTCATCTACCCACAGAAGAAATAAAGGTCTTCATGAACATAAAGGAGCATAGTGAGCATGGCTAATGCTTCTGACTCTTTTCTGTCCTTTCTTTTGATACTGCCTGGTAGAAGTCATTCAGTTGACTTTGTTGGTCAACTCAACAAGGCATTTTCTGGGAACCTATTCTCTGCCCAGTATTATACTTGGCCATTAATGGTTATCTTTCCTATGTGTTCTCATTAAAAGGAAAACAGAAATAGTAATATTTAACTTCAGTTGATTATACCTAACTCCGCAGCATGATTTCTTAATGTAATTAATTCTTTATCATTGGACCCTTACTTTCTCTGTCCTTGGCTAATTGCAGGCATGAGTAAAAACATTACTCCAGTGATGTTTCTTTTCAGGTTCTATTACTTCTCTATTACAAGTAGAATCTTTGTTGTTCTTTTTTCATATAAGCACTCTGTCCAGTTGCTGATTTTTAGGTAACCTACTGCCATATTCCATAGGTCTTCAGGAGCACTCAACCCAATGAAGCTGGGTTTCTAAAGCAATCACCTCTATTTCAGCTCCAGAATAAGTTGGATGTCTTTCATTCATTGCCTGAGTCTATAAAAATGGCCAGTTTTGAAATTATAGCATTTAATGACAATAGACTGGATAGTACATACAGGATTAAAGATGGGTTTTGATTAATAGTGTCCCCAAATTAACTCCAGAGTCACAGATCTGTCGGGGGTCATTAGTTTCCTGAGCTTTTTCTTCAATCTACTTTCAGTAAGTCTTACATCTCTGCCTCCATCCTTCTGTGTAGCACATCATTTACCTCTTAACTCCTCATTTTCTCTGACTATAAAGTGGGGCTAATCATTCTTGTACCTTCCTTGCCTACAGGGGTAGCAGGAGGATAAATGTGTTCTTCTGTGAATTTCTTTGGACCCTTGGTGGGGAAATGTGGTCTATTAATTCAAGGCAGTAATATTGAGAAAGGATGACTGTTAGGACCACATATAAATTATTTAGAATTTGATCATCTTAGTTGAAGTTACAAAAGGTATTTTTTAGTGTTTGTGCAGATTTCATTTGCTATAATAGATCTCTCTAAAGCCTCCAGGAAGGTTTTCAGGCACACACTGATACTAATTTTAGTAAAACATGGGATCTCCCTGCAAGTAGGGTCATTAAAATAATTTATTATTGGCACATTTTACTTTGCAAAGTAATCCTGAGAGAGATACTGATGATTTCTCAGGCTAAAAAAATCATATGAACTGTGATTGCAAGTCACAAATGACATTAGGAAGATGTCTTTGGGAAAACAGAGTCTTGAAAGTCTGACAAGAAAGTGTGGCTGTTTCATTTTTTAAAATTCTCTATAGAGTGGGGCACAAAACTCATCCATTTTATTTCTTAGAAAGAAGTACAAAGCTACTGAGTTGACTACATGTCTGAACAAAACTGACACCGGAGAGTAAAATGGAGCCTAAAGGGATTATATATTCTCAGGCAGTTTTCTGCTATCCTCACATAACAGGCAAGAAAGGATATTAAGCAAGAGTTGAAGGATTCTGCACAGATGGTGAGGCTCTTCCTGGTCTTTATGATAATACTTCAAAAAAGCCCATTCTCCCTCTTGTACCTCCTATAGCAGAATGTGTATTAGGAGGTAGTAGTGCTTGGAAGAACATTGGGGAGATGACCTTGTATGGCTCTGCTTCTGTTATTGGACCTGCTTGAGTAATGACACTTCACCCTGACCTGTTCTCACCCTTCAATGGTGTATTTGGAGAGGCTCTTAGAATCAAGCAACCTCTCCCTGACTCACACTGAATCTGCAGGCAATCATTGCAGCTATATTTTTTCTCCATTTCCTCTCTTGACTTTTCCTTGAACTTTATGTGCCTTCCTTCATTCATTTTCATTTGTGGATTTAAATTTCTTGTTCTTCTCATTTAGAAGTTTTTATTGAAATCAATGTCCCTTCAAAATGATGAAAGGAAGAGATGAATTTTAACTATACAAGTAAATAGCCAATCCTATACAAGTAAATAGCCAATCACTGATACATCAGACAACATCCCATCATCCACTCAGGAACTTCTGAAAGGAAAGATTACTTCTGTTGCACATGATGGTTGACTTGATTAAAATATTTAGTGTTTTTTATTCAAATACAGTACTATCATCAAATGTTATCATGAATATTTACATAGTCATCAAGGTAAAAAGCTTTTTGGATTTTTCTGTTGGATTTTATTTGAGTTGCTTGATAATTGAAACTGAACTATTGACTGTCATGCTCTTTCCATCTTGTTCACATGAATTGTGGTTGTAGGCAAATGTTTAAGATATCTATCTATCTATTTATTTATTTGTTTTACAGATTTTACAATACAAATACTATAGGTCCTATAGTCATGCCTAAAAGGTAAAGCTTCCAAAAGTACTAGGCTTAGCCAACACATTGTTCAGTTCTTAGCCCTGAAGTGGGCATTTGCATAATTATTTAAAAGTAGGTAGTGTGGAATAATAAAAAGAATATAGCATCTGAAGCACAAATATCCATCTAGTATATATTAATCACTATGCCCAAAGACACCCCTACTAAGGGGTGAAACAGACTCACATCTAGGTTTGTCTGACTAGATATCCTGTGCTTCTAAACTCTAGCTATGTAGGCTATGAGAGGTATCATACTTTATCCTATAATAATAACTGCTACATTGCATTGAACATTTTTCATGCACTAGACACCGCACTTTATATGAATTATCATATTTAATGAGTCACAGCTGAGGAAATGGAAACTCTAGGAAATCCATGTGTGATTGTGAGCAAGTCCTACTTTCTTTTTGCCTTCTGAAACTGTTACTTGATATTGCTAGTTGTTGTTGTATTCTTCTCTTTCCCGTACCCTCTACCTGCTGACTTCCCCCAAACCTCTCCATCATTATCCTTTTTTATCTATATATCCTAACTCTCCTCTTTCCCATCAGCATTTAAATATTCTTATGTATCCATCTCCTAAAATCTGTCACAAAGCTCTTCCCTCAAATTTTTGTGTTCTTCCTTGGTATTTTATTTCCATTTAAGCAGAAAAATATTTTTTTTTAATTTAGTAAAGCTTTCTTCCTTTATTTGTAGATAAAATTAAATATAAATAACAATTCTAATATTTTCTTTCTGGAGCCCTTGGATCCACTTATACATTCTGTCTTTAATGATAAGTTAAATTATCTTTAACAGTTTGATAATTTGACAGAAAATAAAAAAGAAAATGAAAGAACTTTTTATAGGCAAATATTATTTACTAGAAAAGTAATTGTTCTTCAAATATCTATTTAAGCTTAAAAACCATGAAAAGTACGTTTAACCATGTTTCTGTTTTTAACAAGATGGATTCCTACTATGAGAAATGAATTCAATATTCACACGATTTTCACAACTTCCCTAAAATTTTTTCAATAAATCAGTTTCACTCATCATCTTCATTTTCTTACTTCTCAATCACTGTTCATCCGACTATCATCTGTCTTCTGCTTTAACTACTGTCTCTTCCTCTTGTATTATTTCCCTATGGCTGCTGTAACAATTACCCCAAATTTGGTGACTTAAAAAAACCACTAGAGTTCCTGCAGACTGATGGGAGCACAGGCCAGGGCCTAAGACCACCTTCAGGGACCACCGTGGGAGCCCAGCCAAGGTCAGACCCGAGAATGCTAGCCACCAGTCACAGGGGAACCCAGACCCAGGGGAAGGACTACCTATGGGGACCCCTGCAAGAGACCTGGCCTAAGTGAGGCCCATACCGCTCCCACTTCCATGCCAGAGTTTCTGTGGACCAGCAGGAGCACAGGTCAAGGACCAAGACCACCTTCTGGGACCACCATGGGAGTACAGCCAAGTTGCAAGCAAGTTCCTGCTGACCACCAGAGTTCCTGTGGACCAGCAGGAACAGAGGCCAGGGCCCAAGACCACCTTCAGGGACCACCACCCAGGGAGCTCAGCCAAGGCCACTCCCACTATCAACTTGAGTTACCTCTGCTATGGCAACCACCATCTATAGTGGAAGTAGTGTCCATCTGGGGTCACCTGCTGAAGATGGAAAGTGAACTCCAAGGTGAGATACAGGTTATCTGTAGTGTCACCATAAGTTTATAGGATAGAAACTGCAGTACCTCAGATGGACATTGCAAGAAAGGAAGATACGCAATCAACATGAAAAAAACAAAGGAAGAAAGTGCCCCTAATAAACCTAAATACTAAAATAATAGAATTCATTGACATCACAGTTGATGAAATGTCAGAGAAAGAATTCAGAATGTACATAATTAAAATGATCTGTGAATTAAAGAATGACATAAGTGAGCAAATACAGGCAAAAATTTATCATTCCAACAAAGAAATCAGAGAGCAAATAAAGGCAACCATTGATCATTCCAACAAAGATGTAAGAGAGCAAATATAGGTAGCAAAAGATTACTTTAAGAAAGAACTAGAGACTGTGAAAAAAACCAATCAGAATTTCTTGAAATGAAGGAATCTGCACATCAGATAAAACACTAATCTCCAGGATATATAAAGAACTCAAAAAACTTAACATGAAAAAAACAAACAACCCAATCAATAAATGGGCCAAGGAGCTAAACAGACACTTCTCAGAAGAAGATATACAATCAATCAACAGACATATGAAAAAATGTTCAATATCTCTAGCAATTAGAGAAATGCAAATCAAAACTACTCTAAGTTTTTATCTCATGCTAGTGAGAATGGCAATTACAAGAATACAAACAACAGGTCTCCAGCCAAGGGGAGACCAGAGACTGTTAGCCATCAGCCACAGGGCAGCCCGCACCCACAGTAAGAGTCACTGCTAAGACATCTGCGTGAGGAAGCCCCTCCCAAGTGAGGCCTGGGCCCTCCCCAGTTCCACTCCAGAGTTCCTGTGGACTGGCAGGAGCAAGAAAGAGGGCCCAAAATTGCCCTTAGGGATCTCCACGGGTGTCCAGCCAAGAGGTGACCAGAGACAGCTAGCTGTCAGGAACAGGGGAGCCCACACCCATGGTAAGAGTCACCACAGAGACCCCTACTTGAAGAGACCCCACTTAAGTGAGGCCTGGTCCTGCCCCAGTTTCGCTCCAGAGTTCCTGTGGACAGAGAGCCAAAGAGTCCAAAACTACCCTCAGGGAATGCCAGCGGTGCCCAGCCAAAGGCAGACCAGAACCTGCTAGCCCCCAGCCCCAGGGGATCTCACACCCACAGTAAGGGTCTCACACAGACTCTCCTGCTTATGACCCTGCCTAAGTGAGGCCTGGGCCTGCCCTCAGTTCCACTCCAGAGTTCCTGCTCACCAGCAGGAGTGCAATAGAGGGCCCAAAACACCCCACAGGGACTGCCACAGGAGCCCAACCAAAGCCACTCCCACTGCCCACTTGAGGTACATCCATTACCTCTGCCACCAACTTTAGTGACAGTTGTGTCCATCTGGGGACACTGGGGGACCAGAAGTAGCCAGATCAGTATTACAAGAAAGGAAGATACACAATCAACATGAAAAAACAAGGGAAGAAAGTGCACCAAATAAACCTTGATACCACAGTAAAAGAATCCATTGACAACACAGTTGATGAAATGTCAGAGAGAGAATTCAGAATGTACATAATTAAAATGATCTGCAAATTAAAGAATGACATAAGTGAGCAAACATTGGCAAAACTTGATCAATCCAAAAAAGAAATGAGGGCAAATAAAGGCAACCATTGATCATTCTAAGAAAGAGATAAGGAGTAATTACAAATAGCAAAAGATTACTTTAAGAAAGAGCTAGGGATTGTGAAAAAAAAAACCAATCAGAAATTCTTGAAATGAAGGAAATGATAAACCAAATAAAAAACTCAATAGAAAACATCACCAGCAGACCAGATCACCTGGAAGACAGAACCTTGGATAATGAAGACAAAATATACAATCTTGAAAATAAAGTTGACCATACAGTGAAGATGGTAAGAAATCATGAACAGAACATACAAGAAATATGGGACAGCATCAAAAGACCAAATCTAATATTTATTGGGATAGAAGAAGGCACAGAATTTCAAACCAAAGGAATGCACAATCTGTTCAATGAAATAATATCAGAAAAGTTCCCAAACATAAACAATGAATTGGAAAATCAAATACAAGAAGCTTACAGGACACCAAATGTACAAAATTTCAACAGGTCTACACCAAGGCACATTATAATGAAAATGCCCAACATATAGAATAAGGATAGAATTTTAAAGGCTGCAAGAGAGAGGACCCAGATTACATATAAGGGGAGACCAATTTGGATCTCAGCAGATTTTTCAACCCAGAACCTAAAAGCCAGGAGATCATGGAACAACATATACCGAGATCTGAAAAAAAATGGATGCCAACCAATAATCTTATATCCAGCATAATTGAGCTTCAGATTTGATGATGAAATAGAAACCTTCCATAATAAACAAAAGATAAAATAATTTACAGCAAGAAAGCCTGCACTATACAGCATTCTGGACAAAATATTCCATGAGGAGGAAATGATAACCAACAATGAAAATACAAAGAGAGGAACTACACTAAAGGAAAGACCATTCAAAAGAAAACAAGTCAAGGTAAAAACCAAAAATAAACCAAAATGACTGGGATTAAAAATCATATTTCAATAATAACTCTGAATGTGAATGGCTTAAATGCACCAATTAAAAGACATAGACTGACAGACTGGATTAAAAAGAGACCCAACAATATGCTGTCTTTAATAGACTCATCTCACAGGAAAAGACATCCACAGACTGAAAGTGAAAGAGTGGGAAAAAACGTATCACTCACATGGATCCTGCAAACAAGCAGGAGTTTCCATCCTCATATCAAATAAAGTGGACTTCAAACCAAAGATGGTGAACAGAGATAAAGAAGGTCATTTCATAATTTTTAAGGGAATCATACATCAACAAGACATAATAATCATAAATATCTAAGGCCCAAATAATGGGGTGTCTATGTATCTCAAACAAATCCTTCTCAAATACAGGAATAAAATAGACCACAACACAATAATACTTGGAGACTTTAACACAGCTCTCTTGCCATTGGATAGATCTTCCAAACAAAAAGTAAAAAAAGAAACCATAGATCTCAATGAAACCATCAATAATTAAGTTTTAAGAGACATATATAGAGTGTTCCATCCATCAACAAGTGAATACACATTTTTCTCAGCAGCACATGGATCCTTTTCCAAAATAGATCATATGATCTGTCACAAAGCCTGTCTTAGCAAATACAAAAAAATAGAGATACTACCCTGCATCCTATCTGACCACAATGGAATAAAATTAGAAATCAATGACAGATTAAAAAACAGAAACTACTCCAACACCTGGAAACTAAATAATATGCTATTGGATGATGCATGGATAACAGAAGACATCAGGGAAGAGATAAAAAAATTCTTAGAGGCAAATGAAAACTCTGATATAACATATCAAAATCTCTGGAATACCATGAAGGCAATGGTAAGAGGGAAGTTCATTGTACTAAGCTCATTTATTAGAAGAAGTAAAAGTCAACAAATAAATGAATTTATGCTTCATCTCAAAACCTTAGAAAAAGAAGTCCAAATCAATACCAAAAGTAGTAGAAGACAGGAAATAATCAAAATTAGGGCTGAAATGAATGAAATTGAAACAAAAGAAACAATTCAAAAAATTGACAAAACAAAAAGCTGGTTCTTAGAAAAAATAAAAAGAATTGACAAACTGTTAGCCACTCTAATGAAAAAAAGGAGGGAGAAAACTCAAATTACTAAAATTTGTGATGAAAAAGGAAATATCATGACAGACACTACTGAAATACAGAGGATAATTAGAAACTATTTTGAAAATTTATACTCAAGTAAAGTAGAAAACCCAGAAGACACCAAGAAATTTCTAGAGGTATATGATGTCCCCAAACTGAACCAAGAGGGCATACACAACTTAAACAGATCAATTTCAAACAAGGAAATAGAAGATGCCATCAAGAGCCTGCCAACCAAGAAAAGCTGAGGTCCAGACAGATCCTCAGCTGAGTTCTACAATATATTTAAAGAAGAGTTAATACCAATACTTCTAAAACTATTTCATGAAGTAGAAAAGGAGGGAACCCTTCCAAACTTATTCTATGAGGCAAGTATCACCCTAATACCAAAACCAGACAGAGACACATCAAAGAAAGAAAATTTCAGACCAATATCCCTAATGAACATAGATGCAATAATTCTCAATAAAATTTTGGCAAATCACATACAAAAACATGTCAAGAAAATAGTGCACCATCATCATGTGGGGTTCATTCAAGGGATGCAAGGTTGGTTCAACATGTGGAAATCAATAAACATAATTCATCACATCAATAGACTTAAAGATAAGAGTCATATGATTTTATCAATCAATGCAGAGAAAGCGTTTGACAAAATACAGCACCCTTTTATGCTCAAAACACTAGAAAAATGTGGGATAGTAGGAACATACCTCAACATTGTAAAAGCTGTCTATGCTAAACCCAAGGCCAACATCATCCTAAATGGACAAATATTGGAAGCATTCCCTCTAAAAATGGGAACAAGACAGGGATGACCTCTCTCACCACTGCTACTCAACATAGTCCTTGAAACACTAGCCAGAGAAATTAGACAAATGAAAGAAATTAAATGGATACAAATAGGAAAAGAACTCAAACTATCATTATTTGCAGATGACATGATTCTATACTTAGAGGATCCAAAAAATTCTACCAGAAAACTTCTAGAATTAATAAATGAATTCAGCAAAGTAGCAGGATATAAAATCAACACCCATAAATCAATTTCATTTCTATACATCAGTGATAAACCCTCTGAAAGAGAAATTAGGAAAACTATCCCATTCACAATAGCCTTAAAAAAATAAAATAATTGGGAAGGGAATCAACTTAAAAAAAGAGGTGAAAGACCTCTACAATGAAAACTACAAGACACTGAAGAAAGAAATTGAAGAAGACCTTAGAAGATGGAAAAATCTCCCAAGAATCAATATTGTCAAAATGGCCATACTACCCAATGCGCTATATAGATTCAATGCAATTCTAATTAAAATTTTAATGTCATTCCTTATAAAAATAGAAAAGGCAATCATTAAATTCATTTGGAAGAATAAGAAACCCAGAATAGCCAAAGCAATCCTTAGCAAGAAGAGTGAAGCAGGAGGAATCACAATACCAGACCTTAAACTATACTACAAAGCTATAGTAACAAAAACAACATGACACTGGCACCAAAATAGACATGTAGACCAGTGGTATAGAATAGAAGATACAGAGATGAACCTAATTAAATACAGTTACCTTATACTAGACAAAGTAGCCAAACATGTACACTAGAGAAAAGATAGCCTCTTCAAGAAATGGTGCTGGGTAAACTGGAAATCCAGATGTAGCAAAATGAAACTAAACACCTATCTCTCACCATGCACAAAATTCAACTCAAAGTGGATCATGGACCTGGGAACCAGACCAGAGACCCAATGCCTAATAGAAGAAAAAATAGGCCCAAATCTTCATCATGTTGGATTAGGACCTTACTTCCTTAACAAGACTCCCATAGTGCAAGAAGTAAAATCAAGATTCAATAAATGGGATGGATTCAAACTAAAACCTTCTTTTCAGCAAAAGAAACAATCAATGAAGTGGACAGAGAGCCCACATTCTGGGAACAAATCTTTGCCACACACACATCTGATAGAGCACTAATCTCCAGGATATATAAAGAACTCAAAAAACTTAACACCAAAACAAACAAACAAACAAACAACTCAATCAATAAATGGGACAAGGAGCTGAACAGAAACTTCACACAAGAAGATATATAATTGATCAACAGACATATTAAAAATGTTTAACATATCTAGCAATCAGAGAAATGCAAATCAAACTACCCTAAAATTTTATCTCATGCCAGTCAGAATGGCAACTATCAAGAATACAAACAATAAGTGTTGATGAGGTTGTGGGGAAAAAGGCACGCTCATACATTGCTGGTGGAACTGCAAATTGGTACAACCAATCTGGAAAGCAGTATGGAGATTCCTTAGAAAAGTTGGAATGGAACCACCATTTGACCCAGCTATCCTACTCCTTGGTTGATACCCAGAAGACTTAAAAACAGCATAGCAGTGTGACACAGCCACTTCAATGTTTATAGCAGCTCAATTCACAATAGGTAAACTGTGGAACCAACCTAGATGCCCTTCGACCAATGAGTGAATAAAGAAATTGTGGTATATATACACAATGGAATAGTACTCAGCAATAAGACAGAATAAAATTATGGCCTTTGCAGGTAAATGGATGGAGCTGGAGAACATTATGCTAAGTAAAGTAAGCCAATCTCAGAAAACCAAATGCCGAAAGTATTCATTGATAAGTGAATGCTGATCCATAATAGGGAGGAGGACATGGGAACAATGGAGGAACTCTGTTCACTGGGGTTGAAGGGGGGAGGGGGCATGGGGACAGTAAAAGTGGTGGAATATGATGGACATCACAGCCCTAACTTTATGTATGACTGCATGTATGTTGTGATTCTACATCACATACAACCAGAGAAATCAAATGTTATCCTCCATCTGTGTACAATGAATCAAATTGCACTCTGATATCATGTAAACCTAAATAGAACAAATAAATAAATACATTTTTAAAAAAAGAATACAAACAGCAATAAGTGTTTGCAAGTTTGTGGGGAAAAGGCACACCCATACATTGCTGGTGTGACTGCAAATTTGTATAGCCAATCTGGAAAGCAGTATGGAGATTCCTTAGAAATCTTGGAATGGAACCACCATTTGACCCAGCTATCCCAGTCCTCGGCTCATACCCAAAAGACTTAAAAACAGCATACTACAGTGATGCAGCCACTTCAATGTTTATAGCAGCTTAATTCACGATATCTAAACTGTGGAACCAACCTACATACTGTTCGATAGGTGAATGGATAAAGAAACTGTGGAATATTACTCACCGATAAGAGAATAAAATTATGGTATTTTCAGGTAAATGGATGGATTTGGAGAATATCATGCTAAGCAAAGTAAGCCAATCCCCAAAAACCAAAAGCTGAATGTTCTGTCTGATAAGTGGATGCTGATACATAATGAGGGAGGGGACACGGGAAGAATGGAGGAAGTTTGGTCAAAGTGGGAGGAGGGGCATGGGGACAGTAAAGATGGTGGAATAAGATGAACATCATAGCACTAGCTTAATGTATAACTGCATATATGGTGTGATTCTACATCATGTACAACCAGAGAAATGAAAAGTTGTGCTCCATCTGTGTACAATGAATCAAAATGCATTCTGCTATCACGTATACCTAAGTAGAATAAATAAATAAATAATTTAATTAAAAAAAGAGAAAAAGAAAAAAACTTTTATTATATAATTCCACAGATTAAAAAGCTGTTGTGATCTCACTGGGCTAAAATTAAGGTGAGGGCAAAACTGTTTTTCTTTCTGGAAGTTACAGCAGAGTAATCATTTTCCTTTCCTTTTCAAGCTTTGAGAGGCTCCCTGTATTCCTTGGTTCATACCCACCACTCTCCTCCATCTCTGAAGCCAACAATGTTTATTGTAACTCTGATTCCTCTCTTCTGTATCCATTTCTTCCTCTGACCAAAGCCAAGAAAGATTCCTTACTTTTAACAACCCATGTGATTAGAATGGGCACATTGTAATCCACAATAATGTCTCCAGTTCAAGTTACTTAGTTTCAACTTGTTTTGAAAATCCCCTTTGCCATGTAACTTGCCATGTTCATGGGCTTCAAGACTTAGAATTTGGATGTTTGGTGGGCATCATTCTGACACCCAAAACTATTCTCACTAAAATCATCCAAGTCTGTAAAGAAATTAAGGGAGACACAGAAGCAAGATGCAGAAGCAAAGCAAAAGGATGCTTGTCTGAGCTGCCAGCTTTATTTATATCAGTAGGTTACCTTAGGTCATTGGCATCATTAGTACATTAATGCTCATTGTATCATTGGGCAGGTTACAGAGTTAGCAACATTATGTAGCATATTTCTCAGTTACATACTAAGTTGCAATATGAAATGTTAAGGGCTTTGTGTAGCTTTCAAGAAAGTCCATTGTTTAAAGTTACTGTTATGTGGATAGTTTTAGGAACAGAGGAACTTAGTGAAGCGTTGTGATTATCTAACAAGAGAGTTTCTTTATTCCTAGGAACTGAGTGTCTGAGATCAAGGTCAAGGCTGATAAGACTCTAGCAGATCCTCCTCATGGAGAACATTACCATAGCAGCTGGGCATCCTGCACCATTGCTCACACACTTTCCTAGGCACCACACATGGATCAGTTATCTTACTAGTTCCTGGGAGAAACTGCAGAATATTCCAACTGTGGAAAACAAAACACCTGTTATTCCCCGGGAGTTTGCTCACCAGAGAAAATTCACTGTCTTGTACATTTCCACATCCAGAACCCTTATACAAGACATCCTTGTTGAGAAAACCAGTGGGAACTTTCAATCCTTATCTTTTCGTACCTTTTGTCTGCCTATAAAAGTGTCGATATGGGGTTGTGGCTCAGTGGTAGAACACTTGCCTAGCATGTGTGAGGCACTAGGTTCAGTTCTCAGCACCATATGTAAATAATAAATAAAATAAAGGCCTATCAACAACTAAAACTAAAAAAATATTTTAAAAGAAGTGTCAATATACTATTCTTTCTTGACTCTCTTCTAATATTTCTATTTACTTTTATGACTAGTCCTTTTCCTTCACTTGTCTTCTTTTACTTTTTCCTTTAAACACTGTAGTTCCCCAGAATTCAATCTTCAACTCAATTATCTTCTATCTGTAAAAAACTCTCCTTTGATTATCTTGTTTATTTTTGTGACTGAAACTAAAGTTATATATGCCAATGATCACATCTCATAGTTCCCTCTTGAATCTAGACATATATATATATATATATATATATATATATATATATATATATATATATATGAGGGTTTATCATCATATTTTTATATGGATATCCCATAGGTACCTTTTTATTGGGTCTTCTTATTTATACGTGACAGTAGAATCCATTTTGAAAAAATTATACAAGCATGGAATATATCTAATTTGAATTAAGATCCCATTCTTGGGGGTGGGCATGATGGTGGGATTCACTTAGGTTTTTTCACATGTTTACCTAGAAAAAAATTTAGATTTATTCTACTGTCTTTCCCGTTTTTATTCCCTCCTTTCCTATAGTTTCCCATTGTCTAATCTACTGAACTTCTCTCTTTTTCCCTCCTTTTCCCCTTTATTGTCATTTAGCTTCCACATATCAGCAAAATCATTTGACCTTTGATTTTTGGGATTGGCTTATTTCATTTAGCATGTTAGACTCCAGATCCATCTATTTACCAGCAAATGTCATAAAGTCATTGTTCTTTATGGCTAAGTAATATTCATTATGTACATAAACTACAATTTTTTTATTATACTGGGGGGTACTTGACCACCGAGCCCCATCCCCAGTCCTATTTTGTGTTTTATGTAGAGACAGGGTCTCACTGATTTGCTTAGCACCTCACTGTTGCTGAGGCTGGCTTTGAACTCGTGATTCTCCTGTCTCAGCCTCCCAAAGTGCTGGAATTACAGGCATGTGCCACTGTGCCTGGCTAATACCACATTTTAAAAAATCAATTCATCTGTTGATGTGCATCCAGGTTGATTACATAGCTTAGCTACTGTGAATTGTGATGCTATAAACATTAATCAAGAGTGTGAAGAGAGGCCTAAAGAATGTGAGAAAGTCTTTACTACCTGCACCTCATATAGGGAGTCAATTTCCAGGATATATAAAGAACTCAAAAAGCTTAGTACAAGTAAAACCAAATAACCCAATCAATAAATGTGCAAAGGAACTGAACAGACCCATCTCAAAAGAAGAAATATGAATGGTCAACAAATATATGAAAAAATGTTCAACATCTCTAGCAATTAAATAAATGCAAATTAAAGGTACACTGAAATTCACTTCACTACAGTTAGAATGGCAATTATCAAGAATTCAAGTAACAATAAATGTTGGCAAGAATGTGGGGGAAAAGGGTACACTTATATATTGCTGGTGGGACTACCAATTGGTGCAAACACCATGGAAAGCAGTATGGAGGTTTATTAGAAAACTTGGAATGGAACCACAATTTAACCCAGTTATCCCACTCCTCAGCATATATGCAAAATGTTTAAAATCAGCATACTACACAGTGATACAGCCATATCAATGTTTATAGCTGCACAATTTCCATAGGTACTTTAATTTCAGTATGTTCAAAAGGAACCTCATCAATCTCTCCTATCATTCCAAATCAGATACTTCTCCTGAATTCTTTTTTCAGTCAATACCATTTTCCACCTAATTATCTGTAACTATAAAGTATCACAATCCTCTTAGTAACATTCTCTTCCTGGCTAGCACCAAGCACCTTGAATCAGAAATTGTATATGTTACTTTCTTTTTGGACTCCTTTCTGTTTCATTTCTCTTGCTATTGTCTCAGTTCTTGACCACAACATTTCTCTTAAAATTCCTGTGAGTACAAGGACCTTCTTTTTGCCTTCCTGTCCTTGGTGTCTCCCTGTTCTCTCAATCATTTCTTCACACTTCAGCCATAAGGATCCATCAAAACTAATGTTCTTAGATTCATTTAAAAATATTTTTAGTTGTATATGGGCACAATACCTTCATTTTATTTATTTTTTAAGGTGGTGCTGAGGATTGACCCCAGTGCCTTACATGAGCTAGGCAAGTTCTCCACCACTGGCTACAACCCCAGTCCTCTTCTTAGAGTCTTTACATGGTTTACCAGCATCTTTAGAATAAAACACAAGCTCCTTAGCTTCACATATAGATACCTTTTAGATCTGGCCTCCTCATTCTATATTCAACTCACTGTGCACCTCTCACACCACTCACTGCTGCTTCCATCCCTGAATATGCCCTATGATCTAGCAGTATTATGTATCTTCTCAGGATTTCATGAAATAGCATATGTTGCTCTCCTTTATGAGAACACTCTTCCATATTCCATTCTTATCCACTTAAGAAAAGAAAAAGACAATATTAGGCAAGAAAAATAAGATACAGAAATTTAAAACAAATTGGGCTAAATGTATAGTTTAAAATTATTTTTAATTTGTCAACTATGACCTTAATATATATTTTTCCTGTTGAAAGTATTGAAATTTTTAATCTTCACAAATAAGTCTAAAGTTCCCTAATTACACATTCCCAAAGTATGTATTATTCTGTATCTTGATTTTTTATTCAGCTCTATGTTGTGGAAATCTATAAAATGTCAGAACATAAAAATTTACCTTATTCTTTTTATTTGCTGCACACTATTATATGGCATGGCCATACTGTAGGTTTGTGTAAACATTCCAGAATCGAATTGGATGATATTTAGGTTGTGTCATGGTTTTTTTTATTTTATCAGCATTACTATAGGGATTATCCTTCTACAAATATCATGTTGTAATCATGGGCAAATGTTTCTCTATAGAAGACATCAATACATACTATTCCAATAGCACTAATGATTAGTTCCCATAGTGGACATTATCCATTTACTTGTTTGTCTCATTAGTTTGAAAATCCCTCTAGGGGAAGCAGAGTGTTTGTATATTATTAATCCTTGACAGAATTTGGCATATAATAAAAAAGTCTTATGGGTTGTGTGTATCCTTAGACCTATACATAATCTGGCATATAATATGTGCTTAATAATCATTTGTTAAATGAACATGTCTGACTTCTGTCATTGAAACAAGGAGTGAGTTCTTCCTTGCTGCCCCAAAGGCTGCTTTACCTCTCTTTTTTGTGTAGCCTTAAAGCCTTAATCTGATTATCATAGTAGTCCCAATGCAATAGCAGTCTGAACTTTGGACTGGATGTAGTGTTTCTGTACATCTCTTGTTTGAGAGAGTACTGTCAAAGCCATTTGAGCATGCTTTCAAAAGTGCCATCATCCTGAGGTTATAATTTCTTCACTTATTTTCATAGACAAATTTACTTCATTGCCTGTACCCAGTCTCTTTGTGAGCATCTTTGACAGCCTTAGTGTCATCTCCTCCCTGAATATAAGGTGATAGAAGATCCACATGATTGTAGAATTCTAATTATTTTTAATAGTTTTTTGTCTTTGTCTATAAAATACAGATAGTGTCTTTCACTTCTCTCTCCCCACTATACCTATAGTAAGAAATAGAACATGCTGTTATACTTTCAGATAATCATGCTATAGATATTTCATGAGGCAAATATGGAAGGAGAGATTTCTCCATTAGTGCACAGGTATGTGTGCACATGTGAGGAGCTAACCCAGTACATTATGCCCCTTCATATCAAAGATCACATCTCATTCTGCTTTTGTCTCCTATACCTACCACCCATGTTCAGCTGTATGTGTATTGAATCAATGCACTGCATATCATAATAGTGGTTAAATAGAGATACTCAATGTATATGTTGCATGACTGACTATGCTAAGTTCTACACTATTATTTCTTTCAGTTAGTGACCCAGTACATTTAGTGAGAGCCTGGTTTGTCATTCACTATGCTATATGTTATTGATAGAATAGTGAACAAGACAGATACAGTCCCTACTATCATGATGATTTCAGTCTAGCTTTCTCACAGCAGTGAGATTTGCAAAGGGCAATAATGGTGAGGCTCTTTCTTCTGTTCCACTAGAAAATAAAAACCTTTGAATTATTCTCTACCCAAGCAAAGACTTTATTATTAGACCTTGAAAAGGAGCCTACCTGATGAAAGGCCATTGATGAACACCTTTTATGCAGAGCTCTGCAAAAAGAAAGAAAAGTCATCCTCTTATACCTATCATAATATGTAGAGATGCAGACTACATTCCTCTAAGAGGCCTGCTCTCAGATTTTCCTCCCACCTTTTTGCTATCTTTCTTTGGAATCCTTTATTCATTTCCATGTTCTACTCAGGAATTCAGTGCCCTCTGTTGCCTATCAAAATTAGCTCCTCACTGTCTGACATTGCATGCTACATTTATTCTCATAACCCGGCCTTCCTTTGCTGTGCTATACCCTGAGACTGTTATTATTTGTTAATTTGTGCCAAACTGATTTTTCAAGGTTCATCTACAGTCATACCTCCTCAATGCTACTCTTACCCTCCATTCTCTCATTCATCTTTGAACCCAATTTGTGAGCAAATGATAGCAATCTATTTCAAGATTGCTGATGTTTTCTCTCCAATTGGACTGTAAGTCCTAGAAGGGCTGATTCCATGTCTTTTATCCTCTACACTTTAAGTACAGACTAGGAGATCAACTAAGAACCCTACTAATTTACAGCAGCATTATTTCAGCGTCATTTGTGAACAAATATGTTGGAGATGCTTGAGTCAAACAAATTAGTTATACATGTGTTTTTTCAGGATTTTATTTGATGCAACATTCAACCAGCATTCATGGGTCAGCTGTATGTGCCAGGTACTATGCTAAATTTGGTGATTGGAAGATGAATAAAATTGATCCCTTGTCCTCATGAATCTCAGCCTCTGGCCAGACAACCTAGAGGTTAGCAAAGAAATACAGTACTGTGTGATAATTGCTATAAAGGAATTATGTAATGGAAGTCCCATGACAGGACAGGAAAGTAATTCTCAAACTGAGTGCAGGCAGTAAGGGTTCACAGAGAAAGTCAGGCTGGAGCTGATTTTGTTTTTGTTGTTTTCTTTTTCTTTTTCTTCTTTTGGTACCAGGGATTGAACCCAGTGGTGCTTAACTACTAAGCCACATTCCCAACTCATTTTTGTATTTTTTTTAGAGACAAGATTTTGCTGAGTTGTATAGGGCCTCACTAAATTGCTGAGGCTGGCTTTGAACTCTCTATCCTCCTGCCTCAGCCTCCTGAGCTGCTGGGATTACAGGTGTGTGTCACCTCACCTAGCTAGAGCTGACTTTTGAAGAAAGGATATAATATAAGGTGTGTGGTTTATTGGAGGCACCGTATCCCAATGTACACAATTTTAGACCAAACCACATATAAATAATATACCAACTCCAATATAGTGGGAAGATTCTGTTTTCCTTTTTGGGAACGTTTGGGTACCTATTAGACTTCTTAGTGCCTTCAACGTAGGAAAGCACAGATTGCCAGAAAGAGTTTTTGCATTTCCAGGATCTGAGAAACCTGGCACTTCTTGGCAGAACAGGAACCCTTAGATTAGGTGCCAGTTTAACATAATAGCTGTTTGAAGCATACAAAGTACACTTATAAAAACAAAGTGGCAGATTGTCTACAATGTATTCAGCATCTAAGGTTTGTATTGCATAGCTAAACTTCATTATCCTTATCAAACATCTCCAATGCTAAATAATCATAATCACTCCTTAGACAAAGAATGAATGTGATTATTGACTGTACAAGGTAAGGGAAATTGAATTAGCTTAGCTAGCTTCCACATGTCACTTTCAAGTTAAAAGAACATGAAACTCTATTACATTCCTAGCTGATTTCTTGACTGTACACATTTCAATATACTGTATATGTTAATGTGGAGAAACTGCTCAATTTATAGCATATGCATACTTATAAGCCTTGCTAAGGAAGCAACATTTTGGAGTGCAGTTACAGGGGAAGGAGGCCTTAGTTTACACTTCCAAACCTCTGGAGATTAACACTCTACCTACTCTGGAGGCAGTTCATCTGTTGAAGTTGGAAATTGGCTATTGAGTTCCCAGAAGCAGTAGGACAATCGAGAGAATCCAAAGAGAGTCTTCAATTTTGGCTGTACTTATGGGAGAGCAGGTGGTTGGGAGTAATTAAGGTCTGATTCCTAGTGGCCTCTCACCAACATAATTAGGTGCCTTCAACCACTAATGAATCTCACACTCATGTTGGGCTATTTAAATTATCCAAGAAAGCCTTGGCCACAAAGATGTGTCTTGCATCATATTCATCAGTAACCTGCTGGGATCTCTTCTTTCTCCATCTTTATTCCCAGAACTTTCTAGTCCTCACAAGTGAGGATATTATTCAATCACCTGCAAAATTCAGCCTAGTAGTAGATTTTGGAGTTAGTCGTGTTTGTGATAGTGAATTTGAGATGCCCCTCAAATTTAGTATTTTAGCATCCTAGGCATTATATTTGGTAATGATTCGACATTGTCTACCAATCAGACAATTCATATTTTCTTTTATTCTTGTGAAAAAGATGTATTTTTGGATCTCAGACCTTGTACTTGGGTTCTGTGTTAGATACTCTGCTTGGAGTCCTTTCAGTCTTGAGTTCCCATCTTGTTCTTTCTCTAACCGTCTCAGGAATTAGGACTTTGTCTCTGACTTTAACCCATTGGGGTATTTTCTGCTAATAGCCATCAGACAAGCCATTTCTGGGTATCTAATGTTGCTTTCTATTTACCCGTCAGAGGATTCATCATCTTCCTACTCTTGGATGACTCTTATGTTGCTTACGTAAACCATAAGACCCATTAATCTGCCTCTGTCAGAATTTCTCCCAATGCCATTTATCAAATTCTGGGTCCTTATGCTTTACCAGCTTTTTTATATGTACACAGGCACTTTACCTATTTTCTTTGCCTCTTAGTATCTGTTACTATCAGAGTTATCTTTTGTGATTCATCTGCCTCTCAAATACTGGCAAGGAAATGAGATGGTCTTGCATATGGAGCTCAAAGACAAATCCTTAATTGCCCAGTTCTATGTGAGGCTTTTACTTTCAGTCATGGGTAAACAAAGAGGGAAATTAGAAAGGGAATGAGGTTCTTATAGTCCTTCTCTCTAATTCCTAACAAACTTGTTGATATGGTATATTTATTTATGCCTCCTTCTTTTACTTGCAACTGCTTTTTAAAAACCATATTTCCAATGACTTCTTTTCCATTCTTTTTTTTTAAAATTTAGTTATTTTATTTAAATGCATTTCAAGTCATAGTACATAAGCAGAGCTCAGTTTTTCCATTTCTCTGGTTGCAAACCAGATAAGGTCACACCATTTGTGTCTTCATATATGCACCAGGGGAGTAGTGACCCTCTCAATCAACCATCATTACTATGCCCATTCCCCTTTCCTTCCTCCCACCTCCCCCTGCCGCATCCAGAGTTCCTGTATTTCTCCTATGTTTCCCGTTCCCACCCCACTTAGGTATCCTCATCCACTAATCAGAACATTTGGCATTTGGTTTTTTGGGATTGGCTTACTTCACTAAGCATAATGTTCTCCAATTCCATCCATTTGCCTGCAAATGCCATAATTTTATTTTCTTTTATTGCTGAATAATATTCCATTGTGTATATGTACCACAGTTTCTTTATCCATTCATCTATT
>CM053417.1:30627995-30643853 GCA_028644305.1 Xerus rutilus
CGGTGGCTCAAGCCTGTAATCCCAGCACTTAGGGAGGCTGAGACAGGAGAATTGCGAGTTCAAAGCCAGCCTCAGCAATGGCGAGGTGCTAAGCAACTCAGTGAGACCCTGTCTCTACATAAAACACAAAATACGGCTGGGGATGTGGCTCAGTGGTCGAGTGCCCCTGAGTTCAATCCCCAGTACCAAAAAAAAAAAAAAAACATTCAACCCTAAGGTCAAGGATAAAGAGATACTAAGCTGTTTATATACAAATGATAATAATCCAGGAGAAAAGGAGAAACTGAGCCTAGAGAAGGCCACATAACTATAGAATTGAAATTCATGAGTAGGTAAAATGAAATGTGATCCAGAGCCCAAGTAGGGATTCACCTATAGCAAGTATGTTTGAAGTTGAAATCAAGACAAAATAAAAGGAAATCTCTTTCTCAAGTGGGTATTTTTTCATTTCTGAACCGCTAAAATCAGATACTTCTTATCACTGTGAGCATTTGCTCATGACTGCTCCTTCCAACACCTGTCATTGGAACTTTATTGGAAGACAAACCTCCCCTTGATCTATTTGTCTGGGCTCTGGGTCCTAGACTCTTCTGCAGTCACCTGTTCCGTAGCTCTCTAGGGTTTGAGCACAGAAATCCTAGAGCTCGGGAAAGGTCATGCAGAGCCTCATAGTCATGGTATGGAGTTTGGGAATGTAGTTTCATTTTAAAGGCAGTGGTAAGACACTAGAGGGTTTTAAACAAGAAATGAAGTGATTTGATTTACATTTGAAAATGATAACTCTTGCTATGCTATATATAGTATATGGGAGGGGCAAGAGTAAAAGATGGGAGCAAGAAGAAGATTAATGTAATATTATAAGTGAGAGAAGATGGTGACTCATGACTACTAGTGTAGAAGCCATGGATATAGAGAGAAAGAAATAGTTTTGAGAGCTATTCCATCTTAGTTCTATGATTTGATAAAATATTTCCACTGCTTAAATGGAAGGAAAATTTACTTAATAAAAAAATAAGTACACAATTGAAATTTTAGTTGCTAATACATAACTGTGAAATAAAATGCTAAAGAAATGACCTATATGGAAGCATTTTGCACACAGTAGGTGCTCAATTAGAAAGTGTCATATCTATCTTAAAATTTGGGGCTGGAGTTGTGGCTCAGTGGTAGAGCACGTGCTTAGCATGTGTGAGGCACTGGGTTTGATTCTCAGCACCACATATAAATACATAAAATAAAGGTCCATCTACAACTAGTAAAAACATTAAAAATATCAACTTAGAGGGCAAATAGTTGAAGAAGTTGACTTGTTATTTTGGGATACTTTGAAAGACCATAAATATAACCTAAAACCATTACTTGGAATATTTCAAATTAATGAATACATTTCAAATCATTAAAATAACTCCAGACTACTTTCAGCACAAGCATACTTGTGCAGGGTTGTTTTCCAAGGGATAAGCACATACACACAAAATCATTAAAATTGATTCTGATCGTGTATGCATGCTGTAGCAGGTGCACCAAGGTCTCTGCCCATTTGTAATTCTGTTATTTGGTATTTAAAGAGTAATGCAAGCTTTGCCTCTGGCATTGAGGCATTACCCATTCATTAGGACTGGGCAAACTAGGTTGTTTATATAAGAATGGATCCAAGTGTTGGCTTAGTCCTGATAGCTAACCACTACTACACTAGATGCTTTGATTCTAAGAGTTTGCAGTTTTAAAGACTACTGTAATAATTGGTTATCATAGGAAAAAACACAGCATTTCTAGGAGAAAAAAATCAAGACTATCCTAATTACAGAGCAAGTCTAAGGTCAGTCCAGGTTTGGCATTTCTCTTGTTACATTTGGGGGACCATCTACTTGCAGTACATGGTTTGTATTAGGGATTATTAGGAGAGAAGGCTGGCAAAGGAGGGTGGGGAAGAAATCATGGCAAGCTTTTTAGCCTTAACTAATGAGTTTGGACCTGATCCTGATTGCAGCAGGGAGCCACTTGAGGTTTTTAAGCAAGGGGAGAGGGGTTGAACAAGTCTCTCTTTCAACTTCCTGAGTGTAAGATTTCACTTCACTTCTGGTGAGCACTAGGGAGACAAAATCCCTCACTGGGGTTTTCATAGCTCGGCCCTGGTGGCTGCTTTGTTTCCTTACCAAGTCTCATCTCTTATTCTGTTAAATTCAGTGGTCACTTACTGAGTGTTACCATGTGAAAGGCACTGAGCTAGGTACTTGCTTGTAGTTTGTTTAGTAGAGATTTCAAGTCTAAATCCTTAGGTGATAGGATTCTTGATTTTTTACTTTCATAGGGAATCATACATTTAAATGCTCAAAGTTTATCTTCGTGGAATTTTGTTTTTAGTTGAGGTGATTAATCCAGGCTGCTAGATCTTTCCCATGACTCTGTAGCCCCCTCTGCACTCAAGCTGTCATTTCCTTTGCCAATTCACTATTGCCTCTAGGATCTTGTCCAAATGTCTTAGCTTGCCTTACCAAGATCTTCTCAAATCTGACTTCATCCAGCCTTTCACTCTTTTCTTCTTAAGCCCTGCACTCTTCCCTGTCACATGTATTTCACCTCCAACTTCCCCTTGGCACACTATTCAGGCTGCAGAGCAGCTTGACTTTGTAATAATGACTTCTGTTAGTATATCATGCTGTTTCATGTCTCTGTGGTTTTGGATGCCATTACAATTGAAGAGGATGTGGCAAATCCCTTAAGAGTGTTGTAACTGAAAAAGAAGTCAGTGTTGAACTAGATTGAAAAATTGAGAAAATTTTTATTCAAAAATTATGAATTCTTTTCAGGCAGAGACCATGTATGATTTGTCTTTATCTTTTTTTTCATCTAAGTCCTACCTGAGTGACTGGTACATAGCAGGTGGCCAGTTCAGGTGAATAAATATGTGTTCAGAGAATTCAAACTGATTTTTGTGCAACCTAAGCCAAGCAGAATCAGAATGATGAGTCTGCTAGAAGCCAGGGATTGAAGTGCAGTAGGCAGTGAAAGGGGGAGTGAGTGTGGGGAGAATGGGCAGAATTTTTGATTATCTACTCTTTTAGATCATCTGCTTCACTGCTTCTCTCCATTGGTGTGTATAATTGAGGGCAAGGAATGGATCTTCTGGTTAATTGGCTTCTCTGATTAACCAGTAGTTGACTGGAAAGCTTTATACTTTTGGAAAAATCTCTTCCTTACAATATGACTTAGGAATCATAAAGACCAATCATAATAGAGAATAAAGACAATTATAAATTTAGAGTGAGTACATATTAGCCAGTACTTAGCACAAATCTCTGTGAAAGCTCTGCAGAATAGGCAAGAGCCTGTAGACTGTTCTGGGCAAAATTCTTGAAGGAAATTGTATAAATTCTGGAACCTGAAAAATGCTCGAGGCTCAGGACATGGAGAATGGGAGGGACAGAGACGTATTGCAAGTTGAACAACATGTGTGACTGAAGGATAAAGGCATAAAGAGCAGATTGTACTCAGGAATCCCTGAAAAGTGTTAGCTGCAGCTACAGAATGGAGAAATAAAGGGTGACAACATGAGAGGACAGCTAGTGTAGCAGGAGATAAAACTGGAAAGTTTGGCAGGTGTTTAATTTTGTATGGCTTCAAATGCCTTATTTGGCAGGCAACTGAGAGCTGGGCAAAGACTCAACTAGATTCTTGATTTGAAAGGATCACTCTGGCATAAATGTGAAGGATGTGTTTGAAGAGATGCTAGAGACAGAGGAATCATATATAAGGCTATTTCAATTGCTCATTTATTCATTCACTCAAATTCATTAATTCATCCAACAAGTATTAAATGAACATTTATTTGGGCAAGATATTGTTCTGTCCTGGAGGACAAATGGCAAGCTGAAGGAAGATAAGCTAAAAGAGTGTGTAGGATGGTGAGAAAGACAGAACTTAGTTTCAAAGCTAATAAAGATATAAATTGGGTCAATTCCAAATTTCCATCTTGAATTGTACTGAATATTTGATTGGGACACAGGAATAGGAGTGGAGTTCTCTTGCTGAGATATTTTTTTGAACTCCTACCTAACATTTCTCTCTGAGAGACATGATGCCAAAATTATTTTTGGGTGGCTGAGGGAGTGGAGGTCTCATCTTCTTTGGCTGCTTCAGGCCAACTGCTGTTCCTGACTATTTGCAATTCATGTAAATCTTGTCCTATCTGGTCAAGATCAAACAGTAGAGCACTAGGGTCCATTTGTGGGATCAGTTTGTTCTTGCTGGGATATTGATGAACTCTTCCAGATCAAAGCATGGAGCAGGGTCAAGCAATGGTTTGGGGATAATGGAAAGAACTTTGTTTCAGGCTCTGTACCCTCAGGGAACCTTTGGATATATCCCTAAGCATAAGGCAAATACAACTCATTTTGAATCTCACTGGGAGTGGCTTGACTTACATTGGTGGCTACATGCTAGTTGCCTGTGACTGGCTGTTGGAAAGAGCAATAAAAAGTTTTGCACTTCAGCCTATACCTATGGACCATCAGATGCAGGCTTAGAGTGAGGTTTGAAACGGGTGTGAATCAAGGAAGACAGTATTAGTTGGTTTTAAATTCATAGGTGGCAAATTGACAGAATTTTGTGATTATATAAAGAAAAGGGGTAACTTTGAGAATATTAATACCATCAACTGGGGCATTCTACTTATTTGTAGTTTTGTTTTGGCCTCATATACCAAATGAAATAGTCGAAATAGATCATTTGTGTGGTTGGCAGATTAATGATCCCTCAAAGATGGCCATGTCCTACTACTCAGAACCTGCAAATATATTATGTTACATAGCAAGGAGGGATTGAAGAGCAAGGGGGAATTCACATTGTGAATTAGATGACCTTTAAAACATTATTCTGGGTTTGTTGGGTGGGTCCAAAGTCATTAAAAGGGTTCTTAAGTGGGAAAAGAAAAGCAGAAGAGGCAGAATCAGAAAAATGGCTTCATGAGAAAGACTTTATCCATTGCCATCTTTGAAGATGGAAAGGGGCCACAAGCAAATGGAAAAGGCAAGAAAATGAATTTTTCCTTTGAGTCTCCAGAAAGGAATGCAGTCTTGCTAACACCTAGCAAGACCCTTTTTGGACTCTGACCTTTGCAACTGTTAGATGCTATACTTATGTTATAAATCACTAAGTTTGTGGGAATTTGTTACAGCAATAGGAAACTACTGCAAGCTTGATTACCTATTGTTTTCAAATAGCTCTTAATCAAAAAATTCTTTAAAAAAAGTCCTTAACAGAGATATACATCTTAATTGCTTGCTTTAAAAAGATATCCGGGTTTCATTGCCAGAAGTTTGGATGATGTAGAGCTGAGATAGGGCCTGACTGTCTTATTTATGAAAGTTGAATTTAATGTTTTCCTCCTTTTGAACATTATACTCCCCAAATGCCTTCTCAGATGAGAAGAAAGAGCCAAACAGCAGTCATTCCGTTATAGCTGTGGAAATCAAGTTGAAGTAGAATGGATGTGGGAGGTAGGCTTTGAAGCCCTGAAATTGTAATCTAGTTGTTAGAGTTCAGGTTGTAGAAACCTGCAACAGAATCCCTTGAGTAGAATCTACCTACCTACCTGCTGTGATTATTAAACAATAAACCATGTTTCAGCAGATTTTGGTAGTATGTAAATATAAAAAAGAACCTTTCTTTGTTCTTTGCATTAAAAAATTATATACCTTGCTTTATAGTATTTTTTAAGTCAAGACGTATTTTGAAAAATTAGGAGTCATTTGTACATATGCTTAATCTTAGAAGCCCATTAAAATCATTTGAAGATCATTCCTCCAAACAACCATTTACCAGAGTTCTGTGAAATCCAAGTCTTGGAAATCTTTCAGCAATCCATCTAGTAACCTCAGCTGGTTATTAATATTAAACTCTTCTTGAGACAATTTCCTGAAACACCTTTACTTCAGTGATGTCTAGTTTTGGAACGTATTTCTAGCAATCATTCCTATTTCCTTTAAAGAAGATTTTTGCCAGTTGGAAGTTTTGAGGATATTATAAAGATATTGTATATCTTTATTGCATAATGTCCCTTTTAAGTGAGAACAACTTGATAAGCAGGGCATGAATGACAAAATGGCAAAGGGAGATTCTGAGGTAACCCTGTTAGACTTCCTATTAGTTCATGTCTAAGAATATGAGACTTGGATCCTATCAGTCAGATAGAATCAACGCAGAAATCAATAACTCAACCTATGGCCATCTCCAGATCCTCGATGAGACAACTTTCAGAGACTTAGGGGCAGGATAGTAAGGAATGTAATCTTTGGGTTCTGAAAATTAGATGAGTACATAGGGCGTTTGCTGAAAATGAGAGATGACTGCAGTGATTAAACACTTACTTTAGTTACTGCCACAGTGGATTGACAATCCAGTGGCAACATATAAAGCAGGAATATAAACCAGGTTAGAGGAACAGGAAAGCAGGCCTGCTATGTGCCAACACCAAAGGAGCTTCTGTCATCACAATCTGCTTGTGGCATGCAAGTGAGGTCACTTCACATGAATAATGCATGATAGCTAAGAGGGAGGAAAACACGATTTAACATCCAGCTGTGGCCTAATTTTACATCATAGTAAAATATATTAGAAGATGATGGCTCCTCTATACTTCCATGGCATTGATGCCACAATGGTTCCTAGCCTTTGCTTTGTTCAACTTCCTGTTTAATTGGCAGAGCCCTCCCTGACTTAGCTCAGATATAGTAAGTCTATTTTTCCAGGACATCAATAAGCCTTAGGATACAGGGTCAGAGCCCTGGACTGGGAATTGAGCAGTTTGAGTACAAGTCATTGTTCTGACACTAGCTAGTGATATGATCAGACAAATTATTTGATGTCTTTGTGAATGGGTATAAAGATACCTAATCTTAATGCCTTATAGACATGTCAAGGGTCCAATAAAATGTGAATGACTATAAGAGCTCTTTAAAAATAGATAGACATACACACAGGCAAATTGTAATGGCTATTATTCATTAATGCCTCCCCATCTGGACTAGGTCTGTCTCAGCCTCAGGACAAAGGGACCCTTTCTCAGGAATGGTCAGCCAGACCCTGACCCATCCTGGCAGATGTCACCACTGGTAGAGGAAAACTAAAGGAGCCAAGTGGCTTCACACATGTCCCCAAGAGTGATCTCTGAGGAATCTCAGATGACTTTTAAGAGTAGATAGGAACAAGATCAGTTTTGACCAACTTTGTCTTAAATACCTGGCAGGGGAGTATACCCTAAGCACAGTTTTATATGGACATTTAAAAGGAAAAACAATTTTTTTGTGTGTGTGTATAACTTAAGTTGTACATTTGTGTCAGCCCTACCAAAAGTAAGCAAAGCTGAAGGTGAGGCTATAGACAGAGGGTACTTGTGTGTAAATGCCTAATAATAATGATCACAAAGGATTCTAGGGTCACAAGTTTGTCTTAAGCTAATTGGAACCTGATCACATAGACCTACAAATCTTCCTAACCTGCTACATTGATAAGCTTGATCTGTTTTTCACTGATGTGATTATGAGTTGCTGTCTTCATGATTTTCAAAGATTGGCTGAAATAACAACTTTCCTTGAGTAAAGTAATCCAGACTTTGGAGATGGTACCAGAAGATCTCAGAAATGATTATCTCCTAAATTAACAAGTGAATTACAACTCCAACAGAGAACTTATGGAATGTAGCCTTTGAGTCACCTCTTTAAAAGCCCCCTGTTCCTGCTGATGGGCAAAATCACAGCCTCTGGGACAGGAGTCCCTTGTGTTTCTCCTTTGCTAGGAAAGCAATAAACCTTCTTTTTCCTTTTCCTCAAAAAAGTGGGGGGGGGGCTTCCAAATTAGTAGACAATATTATGGATGAATGGCTTACGTACAGAAGCACAAAGCACAGACACAAGGCAATTTTGTTGGCACTTATAAATTATATGGAATAGGGCAGCAATCACTACCTGCTTTCTGTTTTGTGTATTCAGAAGTTTGTTTTGGTGCTTCATGTATGTACAATATCTTAGGTTTAAAGTGATAAATGAGTAATTATATGTTGTTTTAATCTGTTTTTCATTGCTGAGATGAAAAGACCTGACAAGAACAACATAGAAAACATAGGGAAAGTTTATTTGGAGCTCACTATTTCAGAGGTTCTAGTCCATAGATGGTTGACTCCATAGCTTTGGACCCAAGATGAGGGAGAACATCATGATGGAAGGGCATGGCAGAGGAAAGAAGTTTAGGACATGGCAATTAGGAAGTACAGAGAGCTACACTCACTTGCTACAAAATATAAACCCCGAAGACACACCCTAATGTGATCCACCTCCTCCAGCCATTCCCCACTTACCTACAGTTACCACCCAGTTAATCCAGTCAAGTGGATTAATGCACCAATAGGCAAGGCTCTCCTAATTCAATTATTTCACATTTAAACCTTCTTGCATTGTCTCACAAATGATTTTTTTTGGGATACCTCATATCTGAACCATACAGAGCTTTTCTCAATGAGTATCACTTCCTCTGGAATAGTGTTGTATTAAAAATTTCATAAAGGGAGAAAGGACTTCTGTTTCCAGAAAAGATGGATTAATGGGGACCAATTTGACCTTCCCATCTGCAGTAACCAAGCAATGGTCAGACTAAATAAAACAATGGTTTGCAAGGTATGAGTTTACAGGTCAAGCTAAGGGAAGGGCAATTCAAGCAGGCCTGGTGGATTCTGTTAAGCAGATGGGAGTTCAGAGTCCATACAGCACAAGACAGAGTCTTCAGGAGAGAACAACTATAAAGAAAGAACTGTTTATAAATAAAACTGTAGATTAGGAGAGGGTTTCCATTGAATATTCAGATGAATACTGATCTATACTTGTGTATAAAAAAATTGCCTAAGGCTGGGGTAAATTATGTAAAAGAATAAGAATTAATCGTGCTTTGCAACATGGGTCTAGGTATAGTACCCATTCCTACCAGCTAGTCTGGAAAGCTTCTAGATTTATAAGGCATTGGGTATAATAAACATAAGATCTTAACTGAATTGTGGAAAATAAGACTAGATTAGACTGGGCAATGCTCTGATCCTACCTAACAAGTCTTGATAGAGAGGCTCCAAAAGATCAAACTATTTTCAAGTAACTTAACTAGATCACAAAACAAAACTCAATAAAATATATAGAAATATAATAATGCCAAGTATCCAAGAAGGAAAAAATACAATGTCTCACATCCAATCAAAAATTACCAGCCATACAAGAAACTAGCAAAATTCTACCCAACATGGTGAAATCAATCAATCAAAAGTGAATCAAAATTGACACCAATACTAGAATTATCTAAGACATTAAAACAAATTAGTATTTTTTTTATCTTCCAAAACTTACAGACACAGAAAGTGAAAAAGATGGACTTAAATGGAACTTCTAGAGATGGAAACTATATCTTAGATTTAAAATACACTGGATGGGACTAATGACAGATTAGATATTGTAGAAAAAAGTATTAGTGAACTTGAAAGCATAGCAATATCAACAAAATAAAAAAGCAAGAAAAATGTATAAGCAAACAACATCATACCTGGTGAATTCTTAGACTACTTCAGGTAGCCCCATATGCATATGTTAGAGTCTCTGAATGAGTAGGAAGGGCATGGACAAAAATATTTAAAGAAATTATAGCCCAAAGTGTTTCTAACATGACAAGGACTAAATGCCTTCTGGTCCAAGAAGCTCAGAAGATCCCAAGCACAAGGAAAAAGGAAGAAATTTCACCAACATGTATAATCAAATTGCTTAAAACCAGTACTTGAGAGAGAATCTTAAAAATAGTCCAAGGAGGCAAGGTGTAATGGCGTATGCCTGTAATCCCAGCAGCTCAGGAGGCTGAGACAGTAGGATTCTGAGTTCAAAGCAAATTAGTGAGGTCATAACTAACTCAGTGAGACCTTGTTTCTAAAAATAAAAATAAAAAAAGGCTGGGGATGTGGCTCCATGGTTAAGTGCCCTTGGGTACCACCCCTGGTACTAAAAAAAAAAAAAAATCCAAGGAAAAAAGCAAAGTATGTACAAAAGAAAAAGTTAATATTGGCAGCAGATTTTTCATCAGAGATCATAAAGAGACAGAAGAAAAACATGTTTAAGATACTAAAACAAAAAACAAATCCAGCAACCTGACAGTCTAGATTTCCATACCTAAAGTACTTTAAAAAAATGTAGCCAAAATAAGTTTTCAGACATACAAAAGGTCCAAGTATTCATTCCTAGCCAACTTTTACTAGAAGAAATCTTGTCGGGTACAGTGGCCCGTGCCTGTAATCTCAGCAGTTTGGGAGGCTGAGGCAGGAGGATTGTGAGTTCAAAGCCAACCTCAGCAACTTAGCGAGGCCCTAAGCAACTCAACGAGACCCTGTGTCTACATAAAATACAAAAAGGGTATGAGAATGTGGCTCAGTGGTTAAGCATCCTTGGGTTCAATCTCCAGTACAAAAAAAAAAGAAATATGAAAAGAAGTACTTCAATTAGAAATAATATAATATCAAATGGAAATGTGTATCTCCACAAAGAATGAAAAGCAACAGAATTTGAGACTACATGGCAGTTATATAGAATACTTTTAAAATTAGTTAAATTTCTTTTAAATGTAATTGCCTATTTGAACAAAAATTTTAAAATCTACCAAGGAGTTTAGAGCAGACAAAACTGTATGACATCAATAGCATAAAGGTCAAGAGGAAAGGAATGGTGGTATGCAGTTGTAAAATTCTTATATTCTACACAAAGTGACATGGTATTAGTTGATGATAGACTGTTTAGAGATGTATATTACAAACCCTAAGTCAATCGCTGAAATAATAACATAAATAATTGTATCTACTAAGTCAACAAAGGAGGTAAAATGGAATCATTAAAAAAAATTCAAAGAATCCAAAAGAAGGCAGAAAAGAGAATAAAAAGAGACCGCAAAACTGGATGGACAAATAGAGAATAAATAACAAGATGATAGACTCTGACAATTGATATCATATTTTCACATTAAATGGAGTGTTTTAATCACTCCAATTTAAAGACAGTTTAGATATAAAATACTCTCTTGTTAGATATAAAAGCAAGACCCAACAACTATAGACTACCTTACATTTAAACTATAAAGGCAAAAATATCTAATAAATAAAAGAGACAAAGAATACTTTGCTAAACAACATAACATGCTAATCAGTGGATAGCTGAATGGCAATATTAATATCAAAATAACTTTTAGAACAAAGAATTCAAGAGAGGGAAACAAGCCTCCCCATCAGAGGGAACCACAGGGAATTGGTTTTCATTCATCCTAATGTCCTTATCTTGTTTCCCAGTATATCTTGCATGTAGTACAACCAAATGAAAGGTTTGGTTGTACAAGGAGCCACAGCAGGTTTCCTGGCTTTTTGTTCAGCACTTCCTCCTCTGCACAATTTCATTTTCCTTTATTTCCTGCAAAGCAATTTGATTGGATTGCATGTCCTTTGTTCTGGTGTTCTAGAGTAAAATTTCTTTTTCACTTGTTCCTGCAAGGCTATACAGAGGGGTGAGTTGTGTTTCCTGCCTCCTTTCTAGTTACTCTGCCTTTGTTCTGTCACCTCTGCCAAATCTCAGTGTCTCCATTGGTCACACAACCTATTTCATTTCCTCTGCTTTTAAAACCACAAATTCTTTCTTTTCTGCTACTATTGTGTCTGGAAGTTCTTTGGGGGTCTTATTCTTTTTGATCATTTCTCTTTTTCCATTTGTTGAATTTTATGTTTACTTTATCAAAAGGATCAATTTATTTCATCAGTTCTTGTCAACAGGAATAATGATGAAATGTGCTAGCTAGTATAAATCATGGGTGTCAGGGGACTCCCCACCATGCACACACATACAAATAAATGTACTAAGGAACTCATTGGGTTCCTCTGGGGGACATTTAAAAAAATCTCCATTTCACTTGACTTTTTTTTCTTTACTTAAATATTACTCACTCAGCCTATCTTTATATAGGCAATTCTCACGTGAGAATGCAAGGCAAAAGTTGCCTTAAAGTTAGTTTAAAAATCTTAATTTTCTTTGCTTCTTTTCATTCAGCCACATTTAAAAAATATTAAGGCAACAATGCTATATATATATCACTTTATTTTGTATAGGGTATACTTACTCAGTGGTTTATACAACCAAGGTCCTTCCTCCCAGCTGACAGGGTAATCAGTAACATTTGCCCAGATTGTCAGGTCAATTAATTCTTCCATTTTGCGAACAACCTTGCCATTTACACAGGTTGGCTCTGATTCACAGGACATAATAGCCAACAGAGTGGTCACTTGCATTTGAACTTATAAAATGCAAATGGAAGGCTCTGCAAGGCAACATGATATATGAAAAGCTTTCCAATTACTAGAAGTGCAAAATACAAAGTGGCACGCATGTATACTGATAATGGCCCTAAACAGGCCTGTTTTAGAAAAGGAAAAGAAGAGAGTCCTGAAGTGTTTTACTGCTTCTCAAAATACAAATGGAAAATCTGGGACTAATGACTTTTTTCTCATAGTGCAGTTCAGCTGGAGGAAAAGAAAAAACTTATAAAAGAGGATTTCATTGTAAATAAAACAAATCACTGACTTTTTTTAAAAAAAGAAAGCAGAACAAAAAGATCTTATAATAAGCAAAGACAAAAAAATGCTGTACAGTTGACCTAGTTTTTTTGGAAAATGTTTCTAGCAAAGTTGATTCATTGACTTACAAAAACTTTTTAATTATCATCACTGTTGTTATTATAGTACATATGTACTGTTCTCAATGCAGGCATAGACAGCAAGAACCATTAATTTTACATTGATCTATAGCTTGTTAGGTGTGTAATTAATGATCTATGGTTATCCATATCTCCCCACACTTCAAAAATTGTGAAAATGCCTGAGTTATTCAGGGCAGTGTTACATATGAACTCTGCAAAAAGTGAGGCAAAAAATGTTTTGACTAAAGTTATATTAATAAGCCGCAGTTTCCCATGTCACCATGTGTGTGTCAATAGCTTTAGTAACTGTACAAAATGCATTTATGAAACCATTAGTGAATTTGGAAAATATGCTTGTATATTTTATATAAGGTGTCAGCTGATTTCACGTTAATATGCTATCAAAAATTCTATCTCCAGGCTGGGGTTGTGGCTCAGTGGTAGAGTGCTTGCCTAGTATGCATGAAACACTGGGTTCGATTCTCAGCACTACATACAAATAAATAAAATAAAGGTCCATCAACAATTAAAAAAATTCTATCTCCAAAGAGAAAATATGAAATTATTTACTTTCATTTTACCTACACAAAATAATGAAGATGATTGAAAGATATATTTTTTGAGTTAGAGATATAATCTTTAGACTGCTCCATGAAATTGTTCCAGAAATATAAAAGATGCAACTCAAATAGCATCTAACCCTGAACAAAGCAAACCTGGCAATTCTAGTTTATAGAACCTCTCTGAATTTAATATTCTTTTTTTTAAAAATTTTTTTTTAGTTGTAGATGGACACAATGTCTTTATTTTATTGCTTTGTATGTGGTGCTGAGGATCGAACCCGGGGCCTCATGCATGCGAGGCAAGCACTCTGCCACTGAGCTACAATCCCAGCCCCTGAATTTAATATTCTAAGTATGTATACATGGGGTGATGTTATGGGAAATGTGGAGGGTTAAATGAGATAATAAGTGGGAAGCCCTGGCACATCATAACATTCAGTAAATGATACTGCTCTTAACCTATCACTAATGTAGCTGTGAAGAAAGAAAAATAGTAAACTTCAGAAACACTGTTATGTTTGATCCTAAATACTTTCCTTCCTCTGTGTGCAAAAATGGTACAGATGTGATTAGGTAAAGACTAGAGTTGAACAGTGAAGCTTTCTGCTATAAAACTGTCACTCACTCTCTCCTTAGTACCAGAGCTTGCAGCTTGGAAGTTCATTTAGTTTTCTCTGTAAGGCAGGGAGGTGCATTTCCTGGTCTATCCAGCCTTTTTTAATCCTTTGTTAACATATTTAATTGGGTAGAGTTTATTTGCTCTCCTCTCAAGTTTGTGCACTTTTTAGTTCTCTTTCATTTAAAGAGCTGGCTTTTTAATGTGGTGTCTGTTAGACTACAGAAAGTAAAAATGCCATTGGATGCTGAAATGAACTGAGAAAAATCACTTACTCAGTACAACCCTCCCATAACACTTTATGTACGCTTCTGTTAAAGCTCTTATAGTAGCATGCCTCAGGACCTAAACACTTGTGTGCCTGTCTGAATTTTCCACTGAAGTGTAAGCTCATCGGAGGCAATGTGTCTTATTCACTTTTGTGATCTTCAAAGCTTAACATAGTTCCTGATGCATAGTCATTATTCAAAAACATGTTTGTTGATTCACTGACTTAAAAAAATTCTAATTATCATCACTGTTGTTATTATTTTTAATGGTAGCTGAGTGCAAATTGGGCAATCTTCCTGGAATGCATTTTGATAAGATGTATGAAAAGTATTAAATATTTTCATGCCTTTCACCTCTTCACTTCTACTATCTTTCCTTTGAAAAATAAATGATCATTTACAATAATTTAGCTGTGAGGATGTTCATAGAAGGGTAGACTACAGTAAGTAAAGAACGTAAACAATTTAAAAGACAACTGATAGGGAAGTATTAGATGAACTGTGTAATATCCACACAAGAAAATACATTATGCATCTACTAAAAAACAATGGTATACAATCATATTTATTAAGATAGAAAGATATCTATAAAGTTAATGGAGGAAAAATAGTTTATAAAATAGTACAATTTTATTTTTATTTATATACCTATATATATGCTCACATGTATCTGTAATAATTTAATGGCCATATACCAAAATACTAATAATGTTTGTTTTCAGGTGGTATAATTATGTATGTTTTTTAGTTTTCTTTTTTACTGATTAATGACTTTTACTTTTTCTGAAAGGAATGTGCCGTACTTGTGTTAAATTTGTTTCTAAATGAGTAAGGGAAGGTAGAGAAATGCTTGAACAAATGAATAATTATAAAATACTTATTAATAATTTCATACTGATTCCATCCCTGAGGGCTTAGCCCCAAGCCACTGAAGTGCAAATGAGGATATGAATTTTAAAAGGGGTGGCAGAGGTCATACTAGTTTTTCCATTTTAAAGAGACTGACATGGAAATAGGACCTTGTTTTTCATTTTGAATAAATAAAACTACAAGAACAGGAGGAAATATATAACACAAATTGTAATCTACCTATTCTAAGGTAATTTAAAAATATTTGTCTGATATTTGAAAATGCGCAGTGATTTTTAAATGAAGAATATTTTCAGGTAACCAGATTGTTCTATTTTTCTGCAGCAAATGCCTCTCTTGTTTTCCCTGAAGATATGAAAATCTGGTTTTAATATCAGAATATTTATGTAGAAACAATCAGCATAGCAATTTGGCTATGGCCTACTCAAAACACATATATTCTTTGTTTGCTGAATGATTTAGTCTACTGATGTCTTTGTAAAGATTTGAGGACTATAGCTAAGCCTATAATAACAGTGCCACATTTCTCCATTAAAAGATAGAACTACATGGCTTCATTTTCCAGAAATACCACAGAACAACAATGTTTTAGTACTTTGGCATCTACTTTATTTTTTTTTTTTATCATTTTAACCATTTTTATTTTTTTATTTTATTTATTTATTTATTTATTTTTTTTGTTTAAATGCATTTCAAGTCATAGTACATAAACAGAGCTCAGTTTTTCCATTTCTCTGGTTGCAAATCATAGAGTCACACTATTTGTGTCTTCATACATGCACCAGGGGTAGTA
>CM053417.1:30652159-30722514 GCA_028644305.1 Xerus rutilus
CTGCCTCAGCCTCCCAAGCAGCTGGGATTACAGATGTGCACCACAGTGCTGGGCAGCTCTTTTTTTTTTATTTGTTAAGCTCTCTGACTGCTTACTGAGAGTCAGGTATTATCTTCCACACGGAGTTCATGGAAGCCCCTGTCTTCAAGTGGAAGAAACAAGAAAAAAAGTAACTAAACAGTGGCAATACATTATTATATGCTTTCTGAGAGTGATGTGAATGTGAGATGTTTGGGGACAGAGAAAATGAGTATCTAGTCACATGCCCCCATGTGGATGAAGGAAGTTGGCTAGAGTTTTAGAAGGAAGTGAAGCATTAGGTAAATTTGGAAGGCTAAGAAGGTAAAAACTAAGTGAGGTGACGAAGCGTATAGGTGAGGGAGGGTGCAGATAGAGGGTACAAGAGTAAATTCTGTGTATACTGATTTGTAACTGATTGCTTTAGATATTCAGTTTCTAAAAGTAGTCAGCACTTTGGAGTGCATAGCTCTGGGCTTGATCTTGAGTGAGAAAATAAGTACAGAATCTAGGCCTGGTGGTGCACACATTCAATCCCAGCAATTTAGGAAAATAAGGCAGAGGGATCACACGTTTGAAGCCAGCCACTGCAACATAGTGAGACCCTCGTTTAAATAAATAAAGAAATAAAAAAAACAGGGGATGTAGCTCAGTGGTAAAATGGTAAATTTCCCTGGGTTGAATCCCCAGTGCCAGAAAAAAAATTAATGGAGTTTGCAACTGATGTGTAGCTTGTGTTCCAAATTATGCTTGTGAGTTAGCTGCTTGGAATGTGGTACACTTTTTCCCACAGAAAACAATAGTATCCATGGTAATTATGTTATTGGGCCAACCCATAAAAGCCTATGTTACACATAATTTGAATGATCATGCTGTATTCATAATTCTATAGATGCTAATGATCATGTGAACCTGTGCTTCTGTGGGAAAGTCCATTCCAATTGTCAACTGCGTGTTCTAGAAACATGCTCTTTCCATCTAAAGTTTCAGTAGTATGTGAAGAAACTCTAGCTTTTCCATCCCTGATGTGGTATACCAGTGGACTTAAGAAGTTTCTTAGCTTCAGGTTTTTACAGTATCTCATAGAGATGGAGAGACATTATAGCAGGGAGAAGGATGAATATAGGCACTTCAGCAGAGAGCCAAAGACATAGTGAAGAAAATACAGGCATGGAAGTAACCAATGATGTTACAGAGGAATAGATTCCCCAGGGGCAATGGAGAACAGGCATGAAAGCATAGCTGGTAAAGTATGTCCTTTCCCAGGGTAAGAATGGAGAGTGAAGAAAAGAATAAACACTTACCAAGTTTTTACTGAGTCTAGCTTGCCTTCCACATATTTTAAAAAAATTATTACAATTAAAGACATATTATTCCTATTTTCAAGGGAAGAATCTCAGGTGCAAAGAAATTAAGAGACTTGCCCAAAGTCACCCAACTACTAAGTGGCAAAGATAGAATTTATAATCAGATCCCATGAAGTTTCTATAGTGCATGTGTGTATTACTAAGAAATATTTGTAAACTGGAACATGTTCTAATATTATTGCTGAAAAAATGGAAGTCATCACCATATAAAGATAAGATCACTAGAACTGAAACCATGGATCCCGACACTTAGTATGTTTCATTACATAGAATATCTACTGTGAACAAGATGATATCTAAGGCACCATGGGTAATTCATGTCCTTCTAGGCCATGATCTTACTGTTTATTGCCTTGGATTTAAATGTCTCATCTAAGTAGACTAAGGCACCTATGGTAAGTTGTAGAATCAAGGTATAAACTCAGATCATTGGAAGAATATGGGGACTATAATTCTGACCCAAGGGATCTAAGAAGGCTTGTGGAAGATCTGGAATTAGAACTTAAATAATTGATAATGAGTGATAGATAAACAGACCAGGAGAGAAGACATTCTAGGCAAAGAAGTCAGCATGAGCAATTTCTGTTTACTGAACACTTAATTCTGAATCAGGCACTGGACTATGTGTCTTATGTAAATTATCTCATTCATTCCTCACAATGAGCCTATGAAATGAATATTGTTATTATGTCCATTTTATGGTTAAAAATTTAAAGCTCAAAATGTATTATTCATCCAAATCTACTCAGCTGAAAGTTAGTAGAATCTGGAGCCTACACTCTTAATGTACATACCTATCTATTCAATTGCATGATCATATATAGTGTGTGGGAGATGGCTGCAGGCTGAATTGTAACCCCTCACTGCCAATCCATATGTTGAAACCCTAACCCCCAGAGTAATGCTATTTGGAGATAAGATCTTTTAGAGATAATTAGTTTATATGAGGTCACAAGGATGAGACCATCATGATGAGATTAGTCCCCTTATAAGAAGAGGCACAGAGAACTTGAATGTGCATGTGCTTTTGTTCTCCACCCCACCCTCAACCTGGCCTTGTGAAGACACAGTGCAGCCATCTACAAGCCAGGAGGAGAGCCCTCACCAGAAACGGACTGTACCAGAACCTTTATCTTTGACTTTTTACTCTCCAGAACCGTGAGGAAATACATTTTTATTCAAGTCACTCAGTCTATGGAATATTTTTAGCAATGTAAGGAGACTAAGAAAGAGATTAACTGGGAAGGCTGGCTAGAGTACCTTGTAGAGGGCTTTCAATGCTGTTAAGTATTTTGGACTTTGTTCATTGGCTCCCCGATACCACCTAAACATTTTTTTTGGTGAAGAAATATGATTTGATGAGATATTAGTATACAGTCTAATCTCTGCATGAAAGCAATAGAGAACGATGGTAAGATATCTGGGTATAAATAAAATCAAGTACCAGAGTAAGTAGTCAGAGAAGGAAATTATTGACTACATTTGCTGGGGAGGGATTCACAGAGGAAATATAACTTGAGGTAGGACTTAATAGGATTTTTATAAGGAAGAGAGGAGGAGTAAGCTATTCTAGGACAAGGAAATGACATGTAGAAAGGCACAAAAAGGAGAGGGAATGGGATGTCATTTGTAGGACAGAGTCCTACTTGGCTGGAGCAAAGTGGAGTGTGAAAGAGGATAGCAGAAGATAGGTTGTAAATTTGCCATAATGAATTGCCTTGAAGCCTGAGATGAAGATACAGTTTTAGGGCCACATGATTATGTTGCCTTTCATAAAGGTAAAGGATGACAGGCAATAAATAACAGTGCTTGAACACTGTACATTTATTTGGTTGCTAACCAGTAATCACTCTTTACATAGTACTCTTGGCTGAGGAGTCCCTGCCCTTAAAGAGTTTGCCATCTAGTTAGAGACACCAAATAGTCATGTTTGAAACATCATAAGCATGTTATGAAAATAATACATAGAAATGTGAGTCATATATTTGAAGTCAACTGTAAGTTGAGGGCCACATAACAAAGGTACCAACCAATTTGCAATAAACTTGGGCAAGCAGTCAGGAGGGGTGGGTATCATGAGGACACAAGTAAGGTGTATCCTTATACGTGAAGAAGGACACTTCTTCCTCTGACCTGGAAGGATAAAAGGTGAGGCTAGGAGCTGGGATAGATGCTCTAGAGAAGGTGAGTTATAAGATAGGTTTTTAAGAAAGAGAAATGAAATTTCTCATTACAAAATAAACATTTATTTGCTATGTGACATGCAAAGCTGTGGTGAAATTTTGCTTATTTTGTTATTTGCTTAGGGGTAAAATTGGGTGATAGAAGATATGCTACATGTAGAATGCATGTATGTGGCACATTTTAAAAGTATATCCACTGAGAGTTTGTAGTTCTTGCTGAGTTTATATACTTTTTATTGAGCTTTCATTGAAACAAGTACTTTTCCTTCCTGGCTGTTTTAGTTTTCTTTACAACTGAAATACCACAGAGGCTCTAAGACTCCAAACTTTTTTTTTTTTTTTGCTTCTTTCTTTTTTTTTTTTTTAATTATTTTATTTTTTTTCCCAAAAGTTGCATTTTAATACATGTTGGCAAACATAACAGAAAAAAACAAATTATCAGAAGCTGTACACACTATTCACTGAAAACATTTGTTGAGGCAAATAGAAAAAAATTGTTACAATCATATTATTAAAAGAAAGGCTGTTTCGCAAGTTCCCCAAGCATCGATCAACACAATATCCTTTGAAATCAATTGGAGTTACTATGTACGAATCACAGAGCAGAGATCTAGGCATCTGGATTTTTCTGAGTCTTTCTGCAAGTTATAATATTGAAGCATTTTTTTACAAAGAATGTTTCCATTTTAGAGAGCAAAAATTGTGGGGGTATTCAATGGGAAGAAAACAGTTACACGTGAGTATTTCCATGTTACTATCTATACACATTTATCTATTCATTTACTTACATTTTAAGTAATATATTTAGTCCAGCTCTATGCTAATTTGTTAAGAGCTGTATTGGCTGCAAATTAAATATAACTGTATCCTTATGAGGCTTATTGTTAGGGTATATATTACTTTCAAAAGACAGTAAATCATACAACTGTTGTAGTTTGGAAAAGGAGATAACTTTTGGCTTGGAGTGGCTGGTAGAAGCTTTGAAAAACTTGTACTGAGCCTTGAGTATTGGGTAGCAGTCGGAAAATATGAGAATTAAAGTGAGGATCCCAGTATGAGCAAATATGCAGATAGAAGACTAATCATGTTTCTTCAGGGGGCAGCGAAGAGACATTAGTGGTCATAGTGGAGGATTTGTGTAAAGAAGCAATGAGAGATGACTTTTAAAAAACTGATTGGAGGGCTTATATGTCAGGCTAAGGAGATTGGACTTTATGCCTGAGGCAGTGGGGAGTCATAATACCATGGTTTAGCACCTTATCCCTCCAACAGATATTAGACTGAAGATTAATGGTATCCTTATACATGTATCATATCACAGAGCACCAAGGACTGGCATTTAACATTTCTGTATAAGTTAAGTAAGATCTTGAATCAAAAAGTATGGAGGATGGTATTAGATGAGGAAAGGAATGAAAAAAAGCATCATTAATATTCATACCCTGTCACAGTCACAGTTGCATTTCATTTCTTTGTTCTATTCTTAATCTACTTTAAATATATTTAGCATTAACTACACTATGTAAAAGATTCTAATGAAAAGTTAGGACCATTGTGCACATGATGTCAAATTTTTCGACAAGATATGAATCCTCTTTAAATTGATCGGTTAAGAAGGAATGGTGCCTTTAAATTGTCATGGCAGGATAACTAGTACCAAAATGAGGGCAAATTAGGTGAATCACTATTATAAAAAATCCAGTCTATCTATACCGTAGCACACATTTTCTCCTCAAGATCAGTGAGGCATTAGAAACTCAAGCAGAAATGCCTGGTGTTTTACTTGGGTATCTGCAGAATGATTTGGCCTGCCAATAAGCAAAGCAAGGCTGTTTCTACATAGTGCTGATTTCTCTGTTTTCTGTTAGGGAAAACTGAGAACTTTGGCCCACTATCCAGGTAATTCTGGATATTTCCTAATGTTTAATGCTTAGTAGGCAACATTTTTGCTGGATGTTTTTGTTTAGTTTATCTAGGTGCTTGGCATTATGAGGAAAAAATTCTATTCATGATGTTATTTTCCATTCATAACTTCCTTGTAGAATGTTTTTGTGTAAACTTTGAATCTTCGTAGAAATGTACCATTGTTAAGAAACTGCTGAAAATTTACTTTTGCTCCTTCTCATTCCATCCCATTCTCTTTAAAATGTACTTGTCTATTAAACAGGCAATGGCATATGATTCAAAGTGCAAGGCCATGCATACCCAGAACTACCCATTTTGTGGTCTGCTCACTGGGGGATTTATACCACTCTAGAGCCTGCTCTCTCCCTGTCTGATTTGTAAAGCATGGAATTTGTAGCTATACTATAGAAATTGACAGATTTTCTGCATTATAGTCACAATAAAATTTTACCTCTGATAAAATACAGTGAAGCCCTGGATGGAAAATCCTAGTACCCTAATTTTCTGACTGTTATTGCTTTCTTCTTTTGACTTTAAGTGTCCAAGATCTTCCTCTTTCCCTATGCAAATTCCTTCATCAATTTAAGGACTAGTTTGGATACTCCCATTTTCAGAAAGCCTTTACTGACTATACTAAATGGAAGAGGTCTTGTTTTCCCCAGAACTGGTACCTTGTTGACAACTCTCATATGGTACTTATCACACTCAGCCTGTACCCAAGGAATTTGGTTATGTTGTTTTATGTCTCATAGGATAAACTCCCAAAGGATAGAGACTATATCACATATCTATACACATCCCAGTGGCATACACACACACAAGACTGATGTGGGGTCCAACACATGGGGTACCCTCAGAAAATAATAATTGGGTGAAGTCATGTACAATGTGTATTTATAGACTTTAGTAGAGGGAAATGACATATTCAGAGTGTTAGGCAAAAGTAGTGCATAGAATCACTATGTATTTAATCAACTAAGGGCTTCTATACTAATTCGCCCCATGAATGAGTTTGAGAAAACATAGCTGAATGGAAACGTCAGTCTTGCTTTAGAAGAGCAGAGAAAATATGATTTTGGGGTAGAAGGAATTGTTGTAATTGAGTAAACTTTTATTGAATCCATCTTTCATGCCAGGCACTGTGTTAATGTTGACTTAATATGAATAAGATAGGAATTTTGACTTTAAGATTCTCTCAGTATATCAATGTGGGGTGAGGGGAAGTGGGAAGTATCAAGAAAGAATCAAGGGAAAACTCTTCTAGATGACTGACACCAGTTAAACACGGTACAGTAAAATGAGAGCAGATTCTTGAAGGCCCAGTTACCTACATTTATGTTGCATGTTCTTTGCCACTTTTTGTTTTTTTCATTTGAGACGATGTCTTTCTGAGTTGCTTAGGGCCTTGCTAATTTGCTGAGGCTGGCTTTGAACTTGTGATCCTCCTGCCTCAGCCTCCTAAGCCGCTGGGATTATAGGTATGCACCACCACACCTGGCTTCTTGGCTGCTTTTGATAATTCCAAAGATACACTAAAGCAGGGCAGGAACTGTCAATTTGTTATTATAAGGTGATATACAAATTGGCCTTATTGTCAGAAAAGTTATATTTTTTCACCTTCTATGCCTTCATGTCATTCTCTACTACCTGTTGTAATACAACTAGTACCTACAACTAGTACCGCAGGGCTTCGAAGAAACACATACATACATACACCTCACATACAAACATAGACACACACAGTAACAAACACACGTACATGTTTCCATGCACAAATTTGCACACTGAAAAGCCCTGAACCCAGTAATTGACTCCTGCTCTTTTCTGTCTTCCATGGAGCTAGGTGATGGGTTTAAGTTTAATGGTCTACTCTCTGCTCTTCTTCCCAAATCAGTACCTTTCATGTAGATTTGGAAAAGTCACTTTTTTCTACTGATACTGTCTCTGGGGAAGTATTTATCTTAAGGAGAGCCAGGAGAGCATTCATCTTAAGGAGAGCCAGGTAGAAACAACTTAATTTCTTTGCCTCTTTAAGACTGTATGAGATTTTTAATGGGGGATACTTTTCTGTGTCATGGAAAATATTTAAAAAGGACACAAGAACATAAGAGACAAACAGATACTGTTTTACAAACATGCATATCTGTTCATTTTATGCAGTACAGAGAACTGAGGACTCAGAGAACTGAGGTTTTTGGTTTAGGTTTTAGGTTTTGCTTTATAGATTTGGTCAAATGGCTATGATTGCACATACAACCAATTGACAGTTTGTTATCCATTACTGTAGGGAGCATTGTACACGACTGTCTGGGGCAATTTTTCTAGGATACAATTCTCTGGTAAGGATACCTTTAACTAACAATGAAAGTCACCAAACCCTTTTGACATGCTAGGATTTAATGCATTGTGTGACTGGTGAACTTGACATGTTTTATGAAGATCAATAATATAATTCAGGTGCTTGCTGTATTTCAAACTAAATAGAACAATATCAATTCAAGCCATAAACAACATTAAAGAAACCCAAATGTCAAAGTTTTTGAAATGAGACATAACTCGAACAGATTCTCCCTCCTATATCAAGCAGTGTTTTAGCTATTTTTAATTAGAACTAGCTAAATATAGCTCTTATCTTTATAGACTAGAGAAGTGGTTGACATTTTGCTAAACCTTTTAAAAAATACAAGGCTTATTAATAAGTTATGTTAATTCCTGGAAAAGAAGAAATTAGATATTTTATATTTGAGCTGACCTAGTTTAGAGGTCCAAGTCAAAGAGAAACTTAATGGAAAGCAACCAAGGTTGGAAAAACACGAGGTTTGTTGCTGTCTTGGTAATAGCCTGAGATGAGAATGAGAGAATGGAGGCGTCACCATGACAGGAGATTTTTGAGAAGTAATTATAGAACTAAAATAGCAATAAAGAGTCTCAGTAAAGAAAATCAATCATAGTTATATGGAGATCACCAAATATGTCACACTGGAAACATGATGTTTTAGTCCATGGAAGCTGGGTTGTCATCGTTGGACACCCACAGCCAGGAGCTCACCTCATAGGAAGGGTCAGAACAGAAATTGGTTGTGTAACCACATTTTTGATTGTCCTGTCTGCCTGGCCTCTGTGTTTACATGCCATGAATTCCAGATGCTGGCCATGAACTTCCAGCTTGGCCTGATCATGGAGGAGATGAAGATTATGGTTGACCTGAGCAGTCAAGCCACAGGATGTTTACAGTTTTGACAGTGAGTGAAATGCAAAGGCTGCTATCTGAGGTGTCATTTCAAGTGGCAGACGGGCTTAGAGAAAAGGAAGAATAATGATTTTCTGAACCAATTTCCCTTTTTATGAAATACTGATTTCCATTCAAAATTTTAAGCCATGCCTTTTGGTAAGCTTATTTTTTTCTCTCTACTTTTATTTCTTCCTCAGAACAGTGCTTAGGAAGAGTGCTTTTGGGTAAAATTAAGTTTTCACTTTGATTATTTGAGGGCTAGGGGACACATATGGAGTATAAAATCTCTACATGCTATTGGGTATTTTTAAAATGTATTGTTACAATCTATATTATAACCTTCATTTCTTCTTCTTGCTTTTCTTCATCACCTACCTACTAGAGACTAATGAAACATTTGAAGGGAATAACTTCATTTAGTTTACAAACTTTTGTATACCATAAGAGATACTTGAGGGGCTGAGGTTGTGGCTCAGTGGTAGAGCGCTTGCTTAGTACATGTGAGGCACTGGGTTCAATTCTCAGCACTGCATATAAACAAATAAAGTCCATTGACAACTAAACAAATATTTTAAAAAAAGAGATTCAGATAATGTAAATAAAAAGAAAATTATAATTATTTTTAATGGATACCTAGAGATATCCTTGGTATTATACTCTATATTTTTATATGTATATGTATCTGTATATTTGTGCTTATGAAAAATGCAGACTATAACAATTAATGTATAGTTATTTATAATATATAATAAAAACATAACCTAGAAATAATGTACACATTATGTGTGTATATGTATATCTTTCTCTTTCTCTCCAAAAATGTCAAGTTTTACTGCTTTTGAGAGAACATACTATTTTATAATCTACTGTTTTGTATGTTTTTTAAAAATTTTTTTTTAGTTGTAGATGGACACAATGTCTTTATTTTATTGCTTTGTATGTGGTGCTGAGGATCGAACCCAGGGCCTCACGCATGCGAGGCAAGCGCTCTACCGCTGAGCTACAATCCCAGCCCTGTTTTGTATGTTTTAATTTAGTAATTGGACTCAGTACAAATAGTGCAGCTTAGACATTTCTGTCAACTGCAGTTTCTTGTTCTCCTTCTTATGTAGTCCAGCCAAATATCTAGCAGGTGAGCAGCAGTACAAGTATACTAGTAGTTTATAGACAGAGCCTGTCCTTTCAAGGTTAAGATATAGTCTGTTTGGTTGGAGCCATGTTATATTGATTGCCAAAGAGTTGAATATTATCTCTGAGTGGCAAAGCAAATCTTCAGATGGTAGAAAGTACACTAAGTTAGGATTAGGCTTCAGATAGCCAAGCAAAAATCTGCCATGTACCAGAAATCCATGAGAGATGTGGATGTGTCCATCTTCCTATCCTGCAAAGACTCAATGTTTATATAAATATGTTCAACATATACTTTACTGTCATATATAACAAAAAGAAAAAATAAAGGGCTTATAAGATAGTAAAGTTGTTATGCCACACAGACAAACAGAGATAACAGTGTTGCTATGTATTAGGTAATTATAAAATAAATATTTTGGTCAAGGAGAAACTAGAATTCAGAATCCTGAAATGATCAGAGAAGGTTTCACAGTGGAGAAAATATTTGGGATAAGAGAAGGGGAATGTAATTCATGTGAAGGGATAAGAAAAGGGTATGATATATTAGGAAAATTAAGAAGATTAAGAAGATTAGTTTTGCTTTTAGATTCATTTCTTAATCCTTCTCCTGCTCTGTGATTGTGGTTCTTGCAACTATTTTTTTCTAGGATCTTCTAAATGACTTCTGGTTAGACATGACCAGTGGGAGACCACTGCTTAGAAATTAGAGGTCAGAGGAAATAGAGAAGTCATGGTCTTCTATCCCCTACCTCTAATCCTGTGCTTCTGTTTGGATCTTGGATAATTGCCAGTGTCTCCTCTGTGGCTGTGTTTTTTTTTACTGGGAAGCTCCAGTAAATGATCCATCTTCTATTGTGTGGCTCTTTCAGGGTTCCAGCTCCTGCCTTGTAGCCTTGAACTCTGATTCCCAGGCTCTAGTGATAATTCCTTCTGCATCTATCCCTCATTCCTATGGATACTAGCATCTTGCAGTTACAAACTTCTAGGTTGACTCATCTTTCCACATTTGCTCTTTTCATTCTTGCAACACTTTTATAACTTATTTTCTGTATTAAATCCACTATATTGAGTCACCTCATGTGGGTTCTCTTTAACTGGCTAGATCAAAATTGGCATTATCTTTATCAGGAACTGGAATAGATAAGGCTGAAAAGATTGTCAGGGCCAGGAGGGTGAATTACTATTCCTTATCTGGGCTAGCAAGCCTGCTATATCATAAGAACTTCCAAAAAGGTGGAGAGAAAGATAGATTCAGCTGCTGAAATGCCAATAATTTTCCTTCATATATTTTAGTTTATTGCCCAGAATATCACTTGTATCAAAAGAGCAGAAGTAACCTGAATTTCTCTCCCTCCTTATTGCATATACCAATAAACATCTAGAATAGAGGTGAGGAGGATGAAAGTGGAGTAAAACTCAACTTCTTGGTGTCAAATCCTGTAATGGAGATAGAGGTATATAATAAGAAATGGGATGATACTTGAGTCTGCTTTAAAAGATATAAAAGTCATTCAGGAGAAGGTGATACCTGACCTAAATCCTAAAAGCAAGCATGAGAATTTCCTATTGCTGCTGTAACAGATCACTGCAAATGTAGTACTTTTAGAAACACTAATGTATGAACACTTACTTAATAATGTAAGTTACAGAGGTCACAAGTCTGAAATGACAATCACTGGCCTAAATTCAAAGTGCCAGACTGGCTACATCCTTCTGGAGATATTAAGTGGAATCTTTCCTAAATTCTAGAGTTACCTGCATTCCTTGACCCATGGCCCCTTTCTCCATCTTTCAAAACTGCAGATACTGTCTTTAAATCTCTGATCCTGACTTTTCTGTCTCCTCCTTTCATTTATAAAGACCTTCATTTATAAGGGCCCTGGTGATTACAGTGGAGAATACAGCTGGAGAATATAGAAAATGCTTTCCATTTCAAGATCTTTGGCTTAGTAATATCTGAAAAGTCTTTTTTTGGTTGTGGTTGTTTTTTTTAAGTATCTTTATTTTATTTATTTATTTGTATGTGGTGCTGAGGATCGAACCCAGTAACTCACGCATGCAAGGCAAGCACGCTACCACTGAGCCACAGCCCCAGCCCTTGTGGTTGTTTTGGTTGTTGTTATTTTTTTCTATGTAAAGCAACATTCACAACTTATACCGATTAGATTGTCTTTGGGAGGAGGCATTATTCTGCTTGCCACAGAAAGTGGGAATTTTCCACACTAAAGAAGGAAAAAGATATTCTCATCAGTAGGAGCAGAAAATGCTGGACAGAGGCATAGAAGAATGTGGTACATCCTTTTTAGGGGGGGGATGAGGGATACTGAGGATTGAACTCAGGGGCACTCGACCACTAAGCCACACTCCCAGCCATATTTTGTATTTTATTTAGAGATAGAGTCTCACTGAGTTGCTTAGCACCTCACAGTTGCTGAGGCTGGCTTTGAACTTGTGATCCTCCTGCCTCAGCCTCTTGAGCCACTGAGATTACAGGTATAGGCCACCACACCCAGCTAGATGTAGTACATTCTTGATCTTCAGTAGCTAGTCCTCAGAAAGTATCATCACTGTCATTTCTCCAGCAAAAGAGAAAGTATATTCACTAAGATATAAGGAGCATGCATTCTGCCTCATGTTCATACATTGTGAGCAGAAAGAAGTTGCTTAAACTGAAATATAGCTTTATTCTAAAGCTCTGCTATTACTCTATAGCATAGGAGAAAGAATCTTGTATTTATAAGACTCTATAGAGTCTGATGGTCTCCACTGTTTCTGCTTTACTACTAAATAGTTATATAGTTTTGAGAAATTTATCTTATCCTTTTTCAGCCTTAGATTCCTTCTCTGTAAAATGGGGATAGAGATCCCAATGTCATAGGGCTATTTCTTTCAGGGAATTAATGCATGCCAAATTTCCCAGCATAGTTCCCAGCTCACAACTCCTATGTTATTCAAGCAGTGAAGGAAAAATCCACAATTTACAGGCTGAAGAGCCTGTGGTCTAATACTCAATGGACTGATACATCAAGGGAAAAACAGAACTAAGGTTGGAAATATAGAACTGGCAAATGATAATGGAAAATTCCTTACAAAAGACAAAGTGACTGAGAAGACTAATTAATGAATATTTCAGAAAAGAAGACATATGACAAGTGGATCAATCGGGCCTATAGTAGGAAATTATCTTTTAAGGTATCTTAATTAGAATGTTAAGATAGGTAGGAAAGGGCCAGTGTGGATCCCACAAATTTCAGGACCTGAAGAATGATGATCACCTCCATCCTCAAGCTATCTCCCATATTGCTGATGGACAGGCTTGAAAAGGTCAACTATCACTCAAAACCATGATCAAGGTAATTCAATCATCACCCAAATTAACAATGTACAAACATTTCAGCAATTATATTTAAGGGATATTTGGGAATTATTTGTCTTATCTCTGGTGTCTATGATTATGTGAAAAATCAGGAAACAGGACAGTATGGGGTAGAGAATGAACATGAAACTGAACATGTATCTAACCCTTATTTCTTTATTAGCAGAAATAAGAGCTATTAGTGTTTAATGAGTACCTGCTATTTACCAAATGATCCTCCTGCTAATACTCTGAAGAAGACACTATTATAATACCCATATTATATTTTAGGACACTGAGGCTTTAAGATTGAAGTGACTTAACAAAATTCAAAAAGATAGTAATCAGTCTAGTTAGAAATGAAATAATGCCCTTAATGAGCTGTGTTGAACTACTGATTGACACCATATCTAAAACAAAACATTGTGGAAATAAATTGTCATTGTGTCACTGTGTCATAAGTCTTAGTTTTTTCTTGATTTTTGTCTAATTACTATACTCAACTATTCTCAGTCTAGGTTTTTCTTAAGTTAGTCTTTTTCTTAGTTTCTTTTTGTTTTAGTCAGCTTTTTCATTGCTGTAACTAAAAGATCTGACCAGAAAAATTTAGAGGCTCACAGTTTCAGAGTTCTCAATCCATAGGCAACTAGTTCCATTTCTTGGGGTTGGAGGTAAAGTTGAACATCATGGTGGAAGAGTGTGGTGGAGGGAAGCAGCTTACATGATGATCAGACAGCATAGACTCCACTACAAAATATATGTCCAAAATGCATGCCACCCAATGCCCACCTCCTCCATCAACACCCCACCTGCCTTCAATTACCACTCAATCCCATCAGGTGATTAAATCACTGATTGGGTTAAAACTCTCAACCCAATATTTTCTCCTCTAAACTTTCTTGCATTATCTAACACATGAGCTTTAGAGGGACACCTCACATCTAAACCATAACACTCTTCTCATTCCCACCCTGCCTCTATCTCTAAGTTATTATTTTGAGGATTGTATAAGATATGTAAAAGTCCTTAGTATTTTGTAGCTCCATCATATGTTCTTTTCTTTCTTTTCTCTCTACTCTACTGTAGTCCATTCACTCAGAAAGACTTAGAAGTCTTCAAAAATCTGTCTCAGGAGCAAATTAACCAAGTTTGAATTTAAGATATGTTACTAGCTATGCAATCTTGGACCAATTGCCTAGCTACTCTGTACCTCAGTTCTATCTGTAGAACTGAAATAATAATAGCACCTACCACATGAGTAGTTGTGAGACTGAGTTATTTTTATTAGTGCCTGGTCCATAGAAACTTTCTGATAAATGATAATCATTATTAACTTCCAGAGGAATCCAGGTTATGTTAAATTCCTAGATATCCTTTACTTCCATTATTGTTTCTTACAGAAGACTGATGTATTAACAATAACTATAAGTCTAGCTTTCCTAAACACAATTCAGTTTAATCTACTCTCTGCCTTATGGGGTGCTAATGGTTAAACCCAGGGCCTTACACATCCAAAGTGATCACACTACAACTGAACTATACCCCTAAGTCCACAATTTAGTTTTCTGACCCTAAATTTCATCAACTATGAAATGAGAATAATTATAGCATCTCCTTTATAATAATTTTATAGTAAAAATTGTGGCGATAAAGTGAAGCACTTACCAACATGTGGTGTGGCAAATTTTTAATATTTATTGGTTACAATTACTTATAAAATCACAAATATTTATTTATCATTTTCTATATATCCTTTATCATTTGAGTGCTAGAGATAGAGTGGTGAAAGATATTACCAGGAGAAAACTAACTTTGCCATCATGGATCTTACATTATGATAGAGAATACAGATGTAGTCATAACTTCTATGAAAAAAAATGGAGAGAGATGAGGTTGTCAGATAAATACCTGCCAAGGACCTTGAATGAGTATGACATTGGAGCATGTTGTTGAAGGGACAAAGAAAGAACTGGCTTGGCACATTATAGCATTGATCACTTGTGCTGAGTGCTGCATTTAAAGCCTGGAAATGGCAGATGATCAAAAAGACTAGAGGGTGCTGACTATAGCTTGGCCAACTGCAGCATCATTTGGCAGCAAGCCCCATTAACAATTAACCAAAGGGAGCAGTGAGGCAAATAGAGATAATGTACTTTCTTGTGAAAGTCTGAGTATTATTGCACTCCTTAAATTGTTTGCCTGTCCTGGAAAAACTGATGCAAATATTCACATTTTTTAAACCCCATAAAAGTAGTTATTGCCTTTTATTACCCTTTAGAATGAGCACTAGATTGCTTCCTAGAGGTATCATAAAATGTGTGGATCTTTATGGGACCTCATTTATTCCATGTATGAGACATTCTGATGGTGCTTTCCAAAAATGTAAGTAATAGCTAGCTAATAAACATCCTTATGCTATAATGCTGTCTGAAAAGAGGTATATTTGAAGATAACTGGTACCTAATTTTAGCATATTTAATTTTTGATTCATAATTACAAAAGCAGCCTTATTATTAAATATATTCTACTCTGAATTTATTTAGACTCACTGATGTCTGCCTTTTATTAGAGGGACTGAAAATTTTGTAAAGCTGCCCATCATGTAAAAAAAGAAGTCCACAAGACCAGAAGTAAAGACTAGTAGTTAAAGTCAAAATTTAAACTAGATTTGTATTTTATAGCCTGTCTGGGATTTTACAGAAGAAATGTACTGACAATTAGGGGTGAGTGACAATGAGGATAAATGATTATCTAGATCACATCCAGTAGAAACAACTCAATTGGATCATTCTTTTACATCAAACTTAACTGCCATTCAGATAATGGACTTTGAGGGCTAAGGTGTCACTAAGCTGCCATTCAACAACTCACATCTCAGGTACTTAAAATTTTCCACAGAAAATATCAGTATTTTGATAGAACAAGAAAGAATAGTGACATTGAGTTTGACATTTTAGAGAATTAAGTCACAGGAATGCATTGACAGATGAACAGAGCAGCCTGATGAGATTCCACTGGGAGGCGATATTAAGACAGACTTATAGGCAGCTAGACAGTGAAAGCTTGTTAGATAACTGGGCCCCAACTATTAGGAAGGATAAAGAATTAGGTTCTAAATCTCAGGAGAGGAACTAGCAAGAATTCAATTTGAAACACCAAGATATGCCATATTTATTGAATGCCTATGCTGTGTCAGGTCCTGCACTAGACATTTGGGAGGTAATGGGAACACTAGATTTATCTTGTAGGAGCTATTCACTTGGAAGAAAAGAAAAATAAATAATTTAGGGCAAAAGTTCCTATGATAGAAGGACAGAGCACTGTGGAAACATGTAGCAGGGAAGCTATGGCAAAATTGGGGGGCAGGTAATGACTAACCTGGTATCTGACAAGTAGGAAATAGTATAGGATGTTACAGGTAAGGGTGGTCTGTAGTTCTGGAGGACTTGGCTTAGTATGGGTTCAAAGGTGATGGTTACAAGTTGAGACATTCTGAGCTAGTGTTTACTTATGTTTGTACTTACAACTTCTTCTGTACTCCATTATGACAACCATTTCACTTCCAGTTTTTTGCTTATACTGAAAATTTCTTCAATGAAATTTCTTCCTGTGTTTTATTAAAATAAAATCAATTTCTCTGTACAAATGCACATATGTGTGTAACTATAATATTTTTGGATAAACTGAAAGTAAGTTCTAGACATCATCATATGATACCACTAAATAGTTAAGCATCTCCTAAGAATAAGGACACTTTGCCATTCTCATAATTAAAATGTTTTCATAGTATCAAAATTACAATAATTCTTTTTTTCTTTTTTTAAATGTTTATTTTTTAGTTGTAGGTGACAGAATATCTTTATTTTACTTTTATGTGGTGCTGAGGATCAAACCCAGTGCCTTATGTGCGCTAGGCGAGCACGCCACCACTGCGCCACAATCCCAGCCCCAAAATTACAATAATTCTTAAAGTATCTTTTCACATACAGACTATATTTCAATTTCTTCAATTATTCCAAAAATGTATTTTCTACCTGTCTTTCCAACCTGGATTCTATCCAGATACATGCAGTGCATTTGGTTATTATATTCATTAATTTTCTATAAACTTTAAAGGTCATCATTTAAAAAATTTGTTCTTTTTAGTTATACATGACAGTAGAACCTATTTTGATACGTTTGTACAATCATGGAGTATATCTTATTCCAATTAGGACCCCAGTTCTTATGGATGTACACGATGGTGAGATTCACTGTAGTGTATTCATACATGTACATAGGAAAGTTAGGTCAGATTCATTCTACTGCCTTTCCTATTCCTATGTTTTATTTCTGATTTTTACTCTTGAAGAGATTGAGAATATTGTCCTTTAGAATAAATCAACTTTTGAATTTGCCTGACTTTCCTTGTAGAGTCATTGAACTTGTACCCCTGTTCCTTATATTTCTGAAAACTTGAAATCACAGCTAAAGCTTGTTGAATTCAGGTCAAACATTTTTGTATGGAACTGCTTCATAGATGGGCTATATTGTGTTGCATATTATATCACATAGACACATAATATGTGATTGACTCTGATCTGATATATGAGTTGGTTTAAATGATGATTGCTAGATTGCTCTTTTGAACATTAATCTTTCTTTCCTTTTCAGTTAGTGAGTAATCCATGAAGGCAATACATTGGCACTATGTGAATATTGAGCTCCTAATCTACCTATTATCTAAAAGTTTTCATTTTCCTTGATGTTTTTGTTAGTCAGATTTTCATCACTGTGACCAAAATACCTGACAAGAACAACTTAAAGGAATAAAAAGTTTATTTGGGGCTCTTGGTTTCAGAGTTCTTAGGCCATAATTGGATCTGAGGAGGGGCAGAACATCAAGGCATGAGTGAGTGGTGAAGGAAAGCTGCTCAGTTATGCAAGCCAGGAAGCAGACAGAGAGAATGGTCCAGGGACAGATAATACATTAGGGTCATGCCTCCATGGACCTATTCCTCTAGCCATAACCCACCTACTTACAGTTACCACCCAGCAGTCCTTTCAATTTTTTAATCCATCAAATGGATTAAGTCATTGATAAGGTTATAGCTACCATAATCCTTTCTTTTTACCTCTGTACATTGCTACATTGCCTAACATGTAAACAATTTGGGGGATATTTTAGAGGCAAACCATAATAATATTATGAATGATTACTACAATGGAGGTTTCATTGTTGCCTACTCATATATTTTGAAGGGCAATGCTAGTTGTCTTGAAAACTTTGCTCAGTTTGGAAGCTAATGAACTTGGTATATCATTTTATACATTCATACAATTAAGTCACTTTTTTATTTAAACAATCAACTATGTCTTCTCATCACTTTTGGTTGCAGTAGTCCAGTGGCAATTTATAAAGGTATAGTCATTAAATGAATGTAAATAGAATCTCAGTCAATTCTTTTCATGCATAGTTTTCAAGAAAGATGTATTGTTGGGATGGGGATAATAGCAAGAAGTGAAAAGTCAGCTAAAGTCAGAACTTTCCAGTGCTAGAAGGGTTATTAAAACAGGAATGTGGAACAGGAACAGGGTAGAGATATATGGAATAATTTAGACCTGAGTGAAATTTCACACTGAATTTAGATTCTCACCAGACGATGGGCTACAAACTAAAATTCCGTATAGAGATTCAAAAGTTAAAGGAGTGAGGCAAGACAGGCATAAGAAACCAAAAGGAGTAGAGGGGTCTATGAAGGACATGGAGTTCCTATGTCATGTCTAAATAGAGCTTCCATACTAAGTGTAATATGGAAAATAGATTTAGTATTTTCAGATATTTTGAAATTTTGAGAATAGCTGAAAGTCCAATTATAAACTAAAACTAATAATCTCTAAAATGAGAACAACTAATACATAGAGTAAATTAAAAATATGTACTGTGTAGCAAATTTATTCTTTTTTAAAAAGATATTTGTTTTTTAGTTGTAGGTGGACAGAATATCTTTGTTTTATTTTTATGTGGTGCTGAGGATCAAACGCAGTGCCTCCCAAGTGCTAGGCGAGCACGCTACCACTGCGCCATAACCCCAGCCCCTGCAAAATTATTCTTGATCCTCATTTGACTTGTTGATCATAATTTTGAAAAATGTGTTCTGAGACATTTTATATTTACTAAGGTCAAAAACTAAGTGGATAGGTTGGAACTGTCTCCTTTGTATAAAGAATGAATGAAAGTTCAGAAACCTGTTAGTACCTAATGGCCAGGGATATTTACCAACTCACTCTGATGTAGTGCTTTCCTGTTTGCTAATATATCCTGTCTCCTAATTTAATTTTAAGTTCCTTTAGTATAGGAACCTTGTCTTTATATTCACAGCTTCTTTATGCAGTGTCCTTTATAGGTCCTCAATAATGGGACTGATAATGGTGATGACAATGATTATGAAGGTTTCTACCCAATAAAAATCAAAGTAAGTTACTTCATGTTCATCTGTTCATATATAAGGATGGCGAATTTTCTACATAGAATGAAACTATAGAATTTATCTGTGACCTGCTTTTGCCAGTTAAGTGTTATTTTCAACAAAGCATACATAAAATTCATAGCTGCAGATGTTCCACATTATTATGTTCTCTCTTGCAAATTTTCTTAACAAAAGCCATTTCTCATTTTTATGTTATAATGTTTGAGAAAGTAATGAATGATTAAGGTAATAAGAAATACATGAACTTGAGAAGAAGACATATACATATATATTTTTAGTCATATTTGAAGAGTAGTAATTAAATGATAATACACTAACTCTATTATAATATCAGGAAAATTTATATTGTCTGCCTGGTTGAGCTTCATTTTCTGGAAAAATAAGTTCTTAAATATGTCACATCTATCACCTGACTTCTGAAGTCACAAATACAGACTAGAAATGGGAAGGTATTTTTTGTTCTATTTTCTCCCAAGCATTCTCTGATCACCCTCTCTAACCAAATACAAATTTAAGTACAGAAGGGCATTAAAAAGGGGAATCTAAATAGAGATGCTCAAGGCAAATTATGTATTTTACAGCTTTGGCTAGGAATGACACTGAGTAGCTCATTAACCCAAAGGAGTGAATTTTTAATGGTGGTATTTCTTTAGAAAGATTTTTCCTTAATAATTTCATTTACTAAAATGTCTTTTTTGTGCTAAGAATTGTAAGAGATGGTTTTAATACAAGTATCAGATTATTTTCTCTACTTTTCACTATAACCCAAGAAGAAAAATAGTATAATGTTCATGTATAGATAAGGAGACTGAAGTTCATAGTGCTTTTGTAACCTGTTCAATGACAAACCTGGGTCTGCTCTAAAGCCGATGTTCTTGCCTTATACCATATCCCCTCTGTCATTGTCATATAACAGTCCTAAAGAAAATAGGGTTTTACTATAATTTGGATTTGAAATATCCACCAAAGTTCCATATGGTAAAGGCTTGGTCACCACCTGTGGCACTATTGGGAGATGGGGAAACCTTTTGGAAATAGGGTGTACTGCAAGGAAATTAAGTCATTGAGGGTGTGCCCTTGAAGGGGATATTGGGACCATGATCCTTCTTTGGCCTCTTTGCTTCCTGGCCAACATGAGATGAACAACCTTCTCTACAATGGACTCCTACCATGATGTACTGTGCTGCCACAGGCACAAAGCAACATGGCCAACCAAGTTTGGACTGAAACCTCTGAAACCATGAGCTAAAATAAACCTTTCTTTTTAAAAAATTCTTTGTCTTAAGTATTTTGTGACAGTGATGGAAAGCTGACTGACACAGAATTATATCTCCTTGTTATATAGTAATATAGACCTCAATCTCTGATCAAAATAATATGAGTTTTGTCTTGGGAATAAATGGCATGATATAGAACATTAATGTAATTAAATCCCAGTAGACCGAAAAAGGGAAAGCCAAAATATTTTTTTTTCATTGAATTTGGTTGGTTAACTAGATGATTCTGTATTTTTCATTTTCATGGGAAAAAAGATTGAAGTGGAGAAGCATTCAACCAATATCCTGGCTTATGGAGTATATGGTTAGCCTCTGTTCACTGCTACATGTGTGAGATCTTACCTTTTACCACTACCATAATGTTACTCCCTTCTATTTTATTCCTGACTCTCCTTGTACATCACTAATGACATTGTTCACATTGGGTAATCTGTTGGCCATATGTCATACTTATTATTCACTGAGTGAGGTGCTGGCAGTGGTTGAAAGGAAGTTTGTAGGAGAGATCAAGAGGGATTGCTAGTATAGCACTTGTGTGTGTTTATCAGACTGTGCTTGTTAAAGTGAAGTTTAGGCAGAGTGCTCCCATGAGGTGTCTATATACTGGAACCATGTCCCTCATAGTAGCCAAGTACTCTGTGCATGCAGTCCTTATTCCTATTCTGCTTTCTTCAGATCCTGCCTTCTTCCTTTCTACCCTACTAACCTTACACTTATATTAGTCTAGTTTGGTTTGCTATAAAAATACCTGAGGCAGACTAATTATGAAGAAAAATAAGTGCATTTAGTTTACACTTTTGAAGACTGCAAATTTAAACAGTATGGTAGGTCCTGACAAAGGCCCCATGGCACATGGCAAGATTGTGTGCAAGAACAAGAGATCACAGCTTGAAACAGGCAACCAAAGAGAACTGTATGGAGCCAGATTTAGGCTTTTATAATGATCTTCTCTCAAAAACTACCAAGGGTCACAAGAGAACTACATTAGTTCCTACAGAGGGCAGTGGCCTCAATTGACCTAACAGCCTCCCAGTAGGATTTACCTCTTAAAGTTTCCATAAGAAGAAAGTTATTCCTCCATAAGAGGATGGTATTTCTCCCGATACCATCACTATAGGAACCAAGCTCCCAAAATATGAACCTTTGGGGGACCATAAACATCCAAATAATAGCACTATTTACCTTGTCTCACCTCCCTCTAGCTTGAGGAATTTCTTTTGTGTCTTAGAGTGTAGTGCATGTTTCTCAAAACTCTGATGTTTCTCTGGAAATTACTATTTATGCCTGGAATATTCTACTTTTTTTAAAACATCTAGGCACCAAATCTAAGTTTTATTTGTCTCTTGTCATGTGTCTCATGTGAAGCAATGACTACAGAACTGCCTTGCTGCTTAAAGCATGTAGAGGCTCTTGTGGCACTGAACCACTAGAGTAATGGAACAAAGCTAACATTTCCAAATATTATCCTGCCACCCCTCTATATTTTAAACTATTATATAAGTGATGCTGAGAGGGCCTTACTTTCTTTGACTACTTGGACCTGAATTTTATGCTACATTAATTTCTTTCAGGTTAATTCTGTATTGCTTTCTTCAGACAGTTTACTTTAAAAATTAAAGATTTACATTATGCTGAATGGAAGGTACCAGGCAAAGACAAGGATAATAAATTGTATTTATATGAATTTCTAGAAGAGGGAAAACTAATCTGTGGCAATAACATGTCAATGGTTGTCTTGGGAGGGATAACTGGGGTGTGAACCAGAGAACTTCCTAGGATGAGGATATGTTCTGTCTTTTGATTCTTTCTTAGGATTTCCATCTCTCTGCATTCATTGCCTGTCTTATCTTGCATATTGCCTATTTTATTCACTAGATCCCTTGGAATATTAAAATAGGTGCTTCAAATCCCCAGTCTGATAATTCCAACACCCCTACCATGTCTGGTTCTGGCCCATGCTCTTTTTCTTCAAATTGTGTGTGTGTGTTTTTTTTTTTTGCTATTTAGTATGCCTTGCAATTTTTCTTGATAGCCACACATGATGTACTGGGTCAAAGGAACTGCTTTAATTAAATATTTAGTAAAGTAGTAGAGGTAGGGGTGTGGTAGGGGAAGCATTCTATAGTGCTATGATTAAGTCTCAGTCTCTTAGTGAGTCTGTGCCTCTGGACTATGAACTTCCTAAGTGCTTCTCAGTCCCTTAGTTGAGACAGGATAGCTAGCATGGACTGGAGTTAGGTATTTCCTATCCCATAGGACACTTAAGCTTTGATAAAAAATTTAGGGTTAGAGGATAGGCCTGCCATCCATGTAGAGACCAGGCAGGCCCAGGATAGCCTTGCTGACCTCTGCAACTTGAGGCAGGCCCAAGACAGCCCCAGTGATCCCTGAGGCGCCCAGGCCCAGGACCACCCTGCCAACCAGTGAGGAGCCCAGGCTCAAGCCCGGGCACAGTACTACCCACTACTCTGAGGACCACATCTGCACACTACAGTGCTACATCTACAAACAGGCCACCCAAAGCCATCATTGGGCTTGCCTGTTCAGCCTCATCTCTAAAAGTGGTCAGTGCCATGTTGAGACACCTCCAAAACCATCTCAGGTTACCCTCCCACCCTCGTTGCCACCACCATCCTTAGTTGTGGCAGCTTCCATCTTGGGACATCATCTGGTGGCTGGAAGCCCAATATCAAGGAACTTAAAGGTTTGATGCTACCCAGCCACCAACCACAGACATGGCCATTTCCATCTAGGAACAACAGCCAGGACTCAGAAGACCATCACTAAGGCTGTCCCAGAGAGACCCGACCAATACCACACAGCCCACTGGTGGAGAGAAGCCCTGTGCTGCGGTTCTCTATTTACCAACATGTGGCTCCACCCAAACTGTTTCCATTTTACAACATTGCAGCCACTGCCATAGCCCTCCCCACATGGTAATCTCCACTGTGGGATATCAGACAGGCCAAGGAGGCAGCTGTCTGTTGCAACACCCCACACCACACTGTGGCATCATTAAATTGGCCACCCAACACCATTGTACAGCCCATCCTTCCAACCTCATCTCTGAAAGCAGTTGCCTCCATCTTCGGACACCTACACCACATTCTTGGGTTATCTCTGCTACTGCTTCTGCCATCTTTAGCTGGGGCAACTTCCACCTTGGGACACTGGCTGGGGCCTGGGAGCCCAACATCAAGATATCTACAGGCTTGACATTACTGCTTCCACCAACTAGGGACATGGCTGCTTCCATCTAGGGACAGCAACCAGGACCTGGAAAACCATCATCAAGGTTCCTGTGGGCTCATTTGCACAGAAGTATCTCTCCTTGGTGTACTAACAGACAACATCCTGTTGCAGAGGAAACAGGTACACTTGCATGGAGTAATTCCCTCTTTTTTCTCCTGCTAACAGCCAACTTCCTTTGGTTACTCTTTTTTTTGGTGCTAGGTATTAGAACCCAGGGCCTTGTACATGCAAGGCAAGTACTCTACCAACTGAGCTATATCCCCAGCCCTTGATTACACTTTTAATAGTCCTATAATCTAATACCTCTATATTCCTACATTCTGTCTCATAAATATCACAGCCTTCCCCCCAGTCCAACATTAGAAATGATAAACCCTTATGCAAATATATTGGCTATATGGTACAAGATAATTGATCTCAATATTTCTTTTTATAGTGACAAAAGTGTAAATGTCAAAATAGAAGCTAATTGATTTGTGGCTACATAATGGATGCATTGGGTACTGTAACATTGATATCCCCCTTAAAGGTGAAGTATTGTTAACCTGCAGGGACACTACAAGATTATAGGGTAGAAGCTGCAATAACTCAGATCTGCACTGCAAAAGAGGAAGACACATAGACAACATGAAAAAGCAAGGGAGGAAAGTGCCCCAAACAAACCAAGATACTACAACAATAGAATCCACTGAGAGCACAATAGATGAAATTTCAGAGAAAGAGTTCAGAATGCACATAATTAAAATGATCCCCAAATTAAAGAATGACCTATGTGAGCTAATAAAGGCAAAAATTTATCACTCCAACAAAGAGTTAAGAGAGCAAATACAGGTAGCAAAAGACTACTGCAAGAAAGAGATTCTGAAAAACAAACAAACAGAAATCCTTGAAATTAAGGAAAGAATAAACCAGATTAAAAACTCAATAGATAACATCACCAACAGACTAGATCACTTGGAAGACAGAACCTCAGACAATGAATACAAAATATACAATCTTGAAAATAATGTTGACCTCATAGTGAAGATGGTAAAAAACCAAGAACGGAACATCCAAAAATTATGGGATAACACCAAAAGACCAAACCTAAGATTTATCAGAATAGAGAAAATCACAGAGATTCAAACCAAAGGAATGCACAATCTCTTAAATGAAATAATATCATAAAATTTCTCAAACATGAAGAATGAATTAGAAAATCAAATACACAAGGCTTACAGGACAACAAATGTACAAAATCAAAACAGATCTACACCAAAACACATTAAAATGGAAATGCCTAGCATACATCATAAGAATAGAATTTTAAAGGCCACAAGAAAGAGGAATCAGATTACATATAGGAGAAGACCAATTCAGATCTCAGCAGATTTTTCAACCTAGATCCTAAAAGCCAGGAGATCCTGGAACAACATATACAAAGCAAACATATACAATGCAAGAAAATGGATGCCAACCAAGAATCTTACATCCAGCAAAATTAAACTTCAGGTTTTATGACAGAATAAAAACATTCCATGATAAAATAAAGTTAAAAGAATTTACAGCAAGAAAGCCTGCTCTACAGAAGATTCTTGGCAAGATATTCCACAAGGAGGAAATGAAAAACAACAATGAAAATCTGCAAAGGGAAGAACTACACAAAAGGAAATGCCAGTCAAAGGAGTAACCATAATGAATCAAAATGCATTCTTCTGTCATGTATACCTAAGTAGAATAAATAAATTAAATTTAAAAAACCCAAAAGTAAACTAAAATGCCCCAAAATACAAGGCATGTTTCAATAATAACCCAGAATGCCACTGGCCTAAACTCAATAAAAAGACATAGACTGGCAGATTGGATATAAAAAAGACCTAACAATATGCTGCCTTTAAAAGACTCATTTTATGGGAAAGGACATTCACAGACTGAAGGTGAAAGGATGGAAATAAAATGTATCACTCACATAAACTGTGGAAACAAGCAGGGGTTTCTATCCTCATATCAAATAAACTGCACTTTATTTATTTATTATTTTAATTAACTTATTTATTCTACTTAGGAATACATGATAGCAGAATGAATTTTGATTCATTCTACACAGATGGAGCACAAGTTTTCATTTCTCTGGTTGTATGTGATGTAGAATCACATCATATATGCAGTCATACATGAGATTAGGGCTATGATGTCCATCTTATTCCACCACCTTTACTGTCCCCATACCCCTTCCCCCACATTCCACTTTGACCAAATTTCCTCCATTCTTCTGATGTCCCCTCCCCCATTATGGATCAGCATCCACTTATCAGACAGAACATTCGGCATTTGGTTTTTGGGGATTACTTACTTTGCTTAGTGTGATATTCTCCAACTCAATCCATTTACCTGAAAATGCCATGATTTTATTCTCTTTTATTGCTGAATAATATTCTATTGTGTATATGAACCAAAATTTCTTTATCCACTCATCTATTGAAGGGCATCTAGGTTGGTTCCACAGTTTAGCTATTGTGAGTTGAGCTGCTATAAACATTGAAGTGGCTGCAGCACTGTAGTATGCTGTTTTTAAGTCTTTGGGGTATAGACCAAGGAGTGGGATAGCTGGGTCAAATGGTGGTTCCATTCCAAGTACTCTAAGGAATCTCCACACTGCTTTCTAGATTGGTTGTACCAATTTGCAGTCCCACCAGCAATGTATGAGTGTTCCTTTTTCCCCACAATGTCACCAACACTTATTGTTTGTATTCTTGATAATTACCATTCTGACTGGTGTGAGATGAAATCTCAGAGTAGTTTTGATTTGCATTTTTTAATTGCTAGAGATGTTGAACATTTTTTCATATGTCTGTTGATTGATTGTATATCTTCTTCTGAGAAGTGTCTATTCAGCTCCTTAACCCATTTATTGGTTGGGTTGTTTGTTTTAGTGTTAAATTTTCTTAGTTCTTTAGATATCCTGGAGATCAGTGCTCTATCTGATGTGCGTGTGGCAAAAATTTGCTCCCAGAATGTACACTGTCTGTTTACCTCATTGTTTCTTTTGCTGAGAAGAAGCTTTTTAGTTTGGATCCATCCCCTTTATTGATTCTTGATTTTACTTCTTGTGCTATGGGAGTCTTGTTAAGGAAGTAAGATCCTAAGCCGACGTGATGAAGATTTGGGCCTACTTTTTCTTCTTTTAGGCATAGGGTTGCTGGTCTAATTCCCAGGGGTCCTTTATCCACTTTGAGTTGAATTTTGTGCATGGTGAGAGATAGGGTTTTAGTTTCAATTTGCTGCATATGGATTTCCAATTTTCCCAGCACCATTTCTTGAAGAGGCTATCTTTTCTCTAGTTTACGTGTTTGGCACCTTCGTCTAGTATAAGATTACTGTATTTAAGTGGGTTTGTCTCTGTGTCTTCTATTTTGTACCATTGGTCTACATGTCTATTTTCATGCCAGAACCATGCCATTTTTGTTACTGTAGCTTTGTAGTATAGTTTAAGGTCTGCTATTGTGATGACTCCTGCTTCACTCTTCTTGCTAAGGATTGCTTTGGCTATTCCGGGTCTCTTATTCTTCCAAATGAACTTCATGATTGCCTTTTCTATTTCTATACGGAATGACATTGGGATTATAACTGGAATCACATTGAATCTATATAGTGCTTTGGATAGTATGGCCATTTTAACAATATGAACTCTGCCTATCCAAGAGCATGGGAGATTTTTTTCATCTCTAAGGTCTTGTACAATTTCTTTCTTTAGTGTCCTGCAGTTTTCATTGTAGAGGTCTATCACCTCTTTTGTTAAATTGATTCCCATGTATTTTATTTCTTTTGCGGCTATTGTGAATGGGATAGTTTTCCTAATTTCTCTTTCAGAGGGTTTATCACTAATGTATAGAAATGCAATTGATTTTTGGCTGTTCATTTTATATCTTGCTACTTTGATGAATTCATTTATTAATTCTAGAAGTTTTATGGTGGAATTTTTTGGATCCTCTAAATATAGAATCATGTCATCAGCAAATAATAATAATTTGAGTTCTTCTTTTCTTATTAATACCCTTTTAATTTCTTTTGTCTGTTTAATTACAATGGCTAGTGTTTCAAGGACTATGTTGAATAGAAGGAGTGAAAGATGGCATCCCTGTCTTGTTCCAGTTTTCAGAGGGAAACTTCCAATTTTTCTCCATTTAAGTTGATACTGGCCTTGGGTTTAGCATCAGTAGCTTTTACAAACTCTAGGTATGTTCATATTATCCCTAGTTTTTCTAGTGTTTTGTACACAAAAGGATGCTGTATTTTGCCAATCACTTTCTCTGCATCAATTGATAAAATCATAAGATTTTTATCTTTCAGTCTATTGATGTGATGGATTACGTTAATTGATTTCCATATGTTGAACCAACCCTGCATCCCTGGAATGAACCGCACTTGATCATGGTACACTATCTCTTTAATATGCTTTTGTATGCAATTTGCCAGAATATTATTGATAATTTTTGCATCTATATTCATCTGAGATATTGGTCTGAAATTTTTTTCTTTGACGTGTCTTTGTCTGGTATTGGAATCACCTCATAGAATGAGTTTGGAAGGATTCCCTTCTTTTCTACTTCATGGAATAATTTGAGGAGTATTGGTATTAATTCCTTTGTAGGTCTTGTCGAACTCGACTGGGAATCCATCTGGTCCTGAGCTTTTCTTGGTTGGTAGGCTCTTGATGGCATTTTCTATTTACTTACTTGAAATTGATCTGTTTAAGTTGTGTATGACCTCCTGGTTCAGTTTGGGTAGGTCATATGCTTCTAGAAATTTGTCAGCGTCTTCAGGATTTTCCATTTTACTGAAGTATAGATTTTCAAAATAGTTTCTAATTGTCCTCTGTATTTCATTAGTGGTTGTGTGATATTTCCTTTTTCATCATGAATTTTAGTAATTTGGGTTTTCTCCCCTTTTGTTAGGGTGGCTAAGGGTTTTCCAATTTTGTTTATTTTTTCAAAGAACCTGCTTTCTGTTTTGTCAATTTTTGGAATTGTTTCTTTTGTTTCAATTTCATTGATTTCAGCCCTAATTTTGATTATTTCCTGTCTTCTACTTCTTTGGTGTTGATTTATTCTTCCTTTTCTAAGGCTTTGAGATGAAGAGTCAATTCATTTATTTGTTGACTTTTACTTCTTCTAATGAATGAGTTTAGTGCTATGAACTTTCCTCTTAGCAGTGCCTTCATGGCATCCCACAGATTTTGATATGTTGTATCAGAGTTTTCATTTACATCTAAAATTTTTCTTTATCTCTTCCCTGATATCTTCTGTTATTCATGTATCATTCAATAGTATATTATTTAGTTTCCAGGTGTTGAAGTAGTTTCTATTTTTAATCTGTCATTGATTTCTATTTTCATTCTATTGTGGTCAGATAGGATGCAGGGTAGTATTTCTATTTTTTGTATTTGCTAAGACTTGCTTTGTGATAGAACATAAGATCTATTTTGGAAAAGAATCCATGTGTTGCTGAGAAAAAAATTTATTTGATCATTGATGGATGGAATACTCTATATATGTCTGTGAAGTCTAAATTATTGATTGTTTTATTGAGTTCTCTGTTTTCTTTGTTTCGCTTTTGTTTTGAATATCTCTCCAGTAGTGAGAGAGTTGTGTTCAAGTCACCAAGTATTATTGTGTTGTGGTCTATTTGATTCTTATAGTTGAGAAGGATTTTGATATACATAGATGTCCCATTGTTTGCAGCATAGATATTTATGATTGTTATATCTTGTCGATGTATGATTCCCTTAAGAAGTATAAAATGTCCTTCTTTATCCCTTTTCACTAACTTTGGTTTGAAGTCCTCTTTATTTGATGATATGAGGATGGAAAACCCATCCTGTTTACATGGTCCATGTTAGTGATACTTTTTTCCCCACCCTTTCTCTTTTAGTCTGTAGATGTCTTTTCCTGTGAGATGAGTCTCCTGAGGGCAGCATATTGTTGGGTCTTTTTTTTTTTAATCCAGTCTATCAGTCTATGTCTTTTAATTGATGCATTTAGGCCATTCACATTTAGGGTTATTATTGAAATATGATTTATTTTCAAGACTGTATATTTTGTCTTCGTTATCTGAGGTTCTGTCTTCCAAGTGATCTAGTCTGCTGGTGATGCTTTCTATCGAGATTTTTTTTTTGGTTTATTGTTTTGTTTATTTCAAGAAATTCTGATTTTTTTCCACAGTCTTTAGCTCTTTCTTAAAGTAATCTTTTGCTACCTGTATTTGCTCTCTTATCTCTTTGTAGGAGTGATCATTGGTTGCCTTTATTTGCTCTCATATTTCTTTGTTGGAATGATCAATTTTTGCCTGTATTTGCTCTCTTAAGTCATTCTTTAATTCACAGATCATTTTAATTACATACATTCTGAATTCTTTCTCTGACATTTCATCAACTGTGCTGTCAATGGACTCTATTATTATACTATCTATGTTTATTCAGTGCACTTTCTTCCCTTGTTTTTCATGTTGATTATGTGTCTTCTTTTCTTTCAATGGCAATCTGAAATATTGTGGTTTCTATCCTATAATCTTGTAGTGACACTACAGATTACCTGTATCTCACCTTGGAGTTCACTTCTAGACCCCAGCAGGTGACCCCAGAGGGACACTACTGCCACTAAAGATGGCAGTGGTGGTAGTGGAGGTAACTCAATATGACAGTGGGAGTGGCCTTGGTTTGGTTCCCTTGATGGTCCCTGAAGGTGGTTTTGGGCCCTATCTTGTGCTCCCACAGGTCAGCAGGAACATTGGTGCCAAACTGGGGGTGGTCCAGAGCCTCAGTTAGGCCAGGTGTCCTGCAGAGTTCCTTGTAAGCAGTCCTTCCCCTGGGGCTGGGTTCCCCTTTGGCTGGCATCTAGCAATCTCAGGCCTGACCTTGGCTGGGCTCCTGTGGCAGTCCTTGAAGGTGGTCTTGGGCCCTGGCCTGTGCTCCTGCTGGTGGACAGGAACTCTGGTGGTGGGCAGGAACTCTGGCACAGAACTGGGGGCAGTCCTGGTTCTCACTTAGGCCAGGAGTCCCGCAGGGGTCCCTGTAGGCAGTCTTTCCCCTGGGTCTGGGTTCCCTTGTGGCTGGTGGCTAGCAGTCTTGGGTCTTCCCTTGGCTGGGCTCCCATGGCCATACCTGAAGGTGGTTTTGGGCCCTGGCCTGTGCTCCCACCAATTGGCAGGAACTCTGATGCGGAACTGAGGACGGTCCCGCTAAACTGTACTTTAAACCAAAGTTAGTGAAAAGGGATAAAGAAGGACATTTCATACTTCTTAAGGGAATCATACACCAACAAGACATAACAGTCATAAACATCTATGCCCCAAATGATGAGGCATCTATGTATATCAAGCAAACCCTTTTCAAATTCAAGAATCAAGTAGACCACAACAAAATAGTACTGGGTGACTTTAACACACCTCAACACTGGATACATTTTCCACACAAAATCTAAACAAAGAAACTATAGAACTAAATAAAACAATCAGTAATTTAGACTTAACAGACATATGCAGGATATTTCATCCATCAAAAAGTGAATATACTTTTTTCTCAGCAGCACATGGATCTTTTCCAAGATAGATCAAATGTTATGCCACAAAGCAAATCTTAGAAAATACAAAAAAATAGAGATACTCTTCTTGAATGCAGAGATACTGCATTCTATCTGACCATAATGGAATGAAATTAGAAATCAATGACAAATTAAAAATAGAAAATATTCCAACACCTGGAGACAAAATAATAAGCTATTGAACTATGCATAGATAAGAGAAGACATCAGGGAGGAGAAAAAATAATTCTTAGAGGTAAATGAGAACTCTGATACAACATATCAAAATCTCTAGGACACTATGAAGGCAGTACTAAGAGGAAAGTTTATTGCATTAAGCTTATTCATTAAAAGAAGTAAAAGTCAACAAATAAATGACCTGATATTACAACTCAAAGCCCTAGAAAAAGAGGAGCAAACCAATACCAATAAAAGCAGAAGACAGGAAATAATTAAAATCAAGGCTGAAATCAATGAAATTGAAACAAAAGAAACAATTCCAAAAATTAACAAAACAAAAACCAAGTTCTTTGAAAAAATAAACAAAATTGGCAAACCCTTAGCCACTCTAATAAAAAGAAGGAGAGAGAAAACTCAAATTACTAAAATTTGTAATGAAAAGGAAATATGACAACAGAAACTATTGAAATATAGAGGATAATAACAAACTATTTTGAAAATGTATACCCCAGTAAAATAGAAAACCCTGAAGACACCAACAAATTTCTAGAAGCATATGACCTACTGAAACTGAACCAGGACATATACGACTTAAGCAGATCAATTTCAAACAAGGAAATAGAAGATGTCATCAAAAGCCTACCAACTGGGCTGAAATTGTAGCTCAACAGTAGAGCGCTTGCCTCGCATGCGTGAGGCCCTGGGTTTGATCCTCAGCACCACATACAAAGCAATAAAATAAAGACATTGTGTCCATCTACAACTAAAAAAAATATTTATAAAAAAAAAAACCTACCAACCAAGAAAAGCCCAGGACCAAATGTATTCTCAGATGAGTTCTACAAAACATACAAAAAAGAATTAATACCAATACTCCTCACATTATTCCATGAAATAGAAAAGGAGGAACCCTTCCAAACTCATTCTAAGAGGCTAGTGTCACCCTGATACCAAAGCCAGACAGAGATACATCAAAGAAAGAAAATTTCAGGCCAGTATCTCTGATGAATATAGATGCAAAAATTATCAATAACATTTGGACAAATTGCATACAAAAGCATATTAAAGGGATAGTGTACCATGATCAAGTGGGGTTCATTCCAGGGATGTAAATTTGGTTCAACATAAGGAAATCAATAAATGTAATCTATCACATCAATAGACTTAAATGTAAGAATCATACAATTTTATCAATTGATGCAGAGAAAGCGATTGGCAAAATACAGCACCCTTTTATGTTCAAAACATTAGAAAAACTAGGGATAGTATGAACATACCTCAAGTTTGTAAAAGCTACTGATGCTAAACCCAAGGCCGACATCATCCAAAATGGAGAAAAATTGGAAACATTCCCTCTAAAAACAGGAACAAGACAAGGATATCCTCTTTCACCCTTTCTATTCAACATAGTTCTTGAAACTCTGGCCAGAGCAATTAGACAGACAAAAGAAATTAAAGTGATACCAATAGGCAAAAAGAACTCACACTATCATTTGCTGATGACATGGCACTATACTTAGAGGATCGAAAAAATTCCACCAGAAAATTTCTAGAATTAACAAATGAATTCAGTAGAGTAGCAGGATATAAAATCAATACCCATAAATCAAATGCATTTCTATACATCAGTGATGAATCCTCTGAAAGAGAATTTAGGAAAATTATCCCACTCATAATATCCTCAAAAAAATAAAATAAAATACTTGGGAACCAATCTAATAAGAGAGGTGAAGGACCTCTACAATGAAAACTACAGAACACTAAAGAAAGAAATTGAAGAAGACCTTAGAAGATAGAAAGATCTCCCATGCTCTTGGATAGGCAGAATCCATATTGTCAAAATGGCCATACTACTCAAAGTGCTATACAGATTCAATACAATCCCAAGTAAAATCCCTTCATTATTCCTTACAGAAATAGAAAAAGCAATCATGAAATTTATTTGGAAAAACTAAGAGACCCAGAATACCAAAGCAATCTTCAATAAGAAGAGTGAAGCAGGAGCCATCACAATACCAGACTTTAAACTATACTATAAAGCTGTAGTAACAAAAATGGCATAGTATTGGCACCAAAATAGATATGTAGATGAATGGTACAGAATAGAAGACATAGAGACAAACCCACATACATAAAGTTATCTTATACTAGACAAAGGGGCCAAAAATATACATTGGAGAATAGATAGTATCTTCATCAAATGATGCTGGGAAAACTGGAAATCTATATGCAGCAAAAAGAAACTAAAACCCTATATCTCACCACGCACAAAACTCAACTCAAAGTAGATTATGGAACTAGGAATTAGACCAGAGACTCTGAGCCTAATAGAAGAAAAATTAGGCTCAAGTCTTCATTTATTGGATTAGGCCCCAACTTCTTTAACAAGCCCTCTAAAGCACAAGAAATAAAATCAAGAATCAATAAATGGGATGCATTCAAACTAAAAAGCTTCTTCTCAGCAAAAGAAACAATCAATGGGTCTGGGGTTGTGGCTCAGTGGTGGAGAGCTTGCCTAGCATGTATGAGGCACTTCGTTTGATTCTCAGCACTGCATATGAATAAATAAAGTCCATTGACAATTAAAAAATTTTAAAAAAAGCAGTCAATGAGGTGAAGAGAGAGCCTACATTTTGGGAGCAAAGTTTTGCCACATGCATGTCAGGTAGAGCACTGATCACCAGGATATATTAAGAACACAAAAAACTTAACACCAAAAAAACAAAGAACTCAGTAAGTAAATGGGTTAGGGAGCTGAACAGACACTTCCCAGATGAAGATATACAATCAATCAATAAATATATGAAAAAATGTTCAACATCTCTAGCCATTAGAGAAATGCCAGTCAAAACTACTGTATGATTTCATCTCACTCGTCAGAATGGCAGTTATTAAGAATACAAGCAACAATAAGTGTTGGCGAGAATGTGGGGACAAAGGCACACTCATACATTGCTGGTGGGACTGCAAATTGGTGCAACTAATCTGGAAAGCAGTATGGAGATTCCTTAGAAAACTTGGAGTGGAACCACCATTTGATTCAGCTATCCCACTTCCACTCCTCCGTTTATACCTCAAAGACTTAAAAACAGCTTACTACAGTAACACAACCACTTCTATGTTTATAGCAGCACAATTCACAATTGCTAAACTGTAGAAGCAACCTAGATGCCCTTCAATAGATGAATGGATAAAGAAACTGTGGTACATATACACAATGGGATATTACTCAGCATTGAAAGGGAGTAAAATCATGATATTTGCAGGTAAATGGAGTTAGAGAATATCATGTTAAGTGAAGTAAGCTAATCCCAAATACCAAAGGCTAAATGTCTTCTATGATTAGTGGATACTGATCCATAATGGGCATGGGGGTGAGCAGCATGGGAGAAATGGAGGAAGTTTGGATAGGGCAAGGGGGAGGGAGAGGATTGGAGGCGGGGTAGAGTAGGAAAGATGGTGTAATGAAATGGACATCATTACTCTAGGTACATGCATGAAGACACAAATGATGTGACTATACCTTGTTTGCAACCAGAGAAATTAAATATTGAGCTTCTAGAAATCAATATTGAGAAATTAAGAGAAATTAAATATTGAGCTTCTTCCATTTTGGGCACAATGTCTTGCACTGTGTCCTTCCTTCTTTTGTGGATCCAAGAAGAGTTGCTGATTTTTCATTCTGTTCAGCTTTTGCTTGCTGTTGGGATGAGGGGTTTCCTCCAAGCTCCTTCCACATAGAACTGGAGACTGGAAGACCCTTTTCATTCTTATTGATAATTTGTTTTCATTTTCTTGACTAATCTAAGGTTTGATTTTAATGTTTGTTACTGTGGGTCAAAACAATAGCCTTCATTCTGTGCCTAGATTTTATTTCTGCTGCTCAATGGTGTCTCTCTAGTCTAGCTCAGGGGTCTACAAACTATAACCTTTAGGTCAAACCCAGACTATGGACAATTTTGACCAGCTTAAGAGCTAAGAATTGTTTTTATATATTTTTAAAGGTAGTAATAAAAAGGAAAGAACTATTTAACTGAGAACACATGTGGCTCACAAAGCCTTAATAACTTGTTGTCTGACCCTTTAATGAAAGTGTTTATTGACCTCTGTTAGCTGATGAGAACTAGAATATTTTCCAACCATGTGTGAGCTCTGGAATTGTTTAGCTTACTTATCTGATCCCTGTAGCTCTTTTCCTGGCCCCACAGGGTGTTACCCTATTCATGAATAGCTTCCTATTCAGCCAAAGACATAATAAGACATATATACAGATTTCATGGGCCCATATTATTGTTTCTTTCTTGTCAAGGATGTCCAATCTGCACTGTCTATTGTCTCATGTATGCAAACAGATATTTTACATTTCTATCTTTTAATTATAGCTTTTTAACAACAGGAGGTTATGTCCAGTGCCAGTCACTTTGTCACAAGCACAAACAAAACACCTTACTAAGGTAAAATTTTGATATATTTTATTTGTTATATCTCTATATTTATAGAGGAGAAACTCTTACATTTGATTTTCTTTATAAAATTACTAGAAAATACTGAGTTTTGGAAGATATTTTCCAACAGTGACAACAAACATTCTTTTGAATTGTTACATGTAAGGTACTTTGTTGTATTATTTAATTTTCTTAGCATAATCTGAGATTCTGAGAAATTATGATTTTGCAAGACTTTGGGTCTTGAATGATAGAACTGGGATTTGAACCTAGGTTTTCCTGACTACAAAGCCTGAGTTCTTATGCAGTTCTTAACCCCTACACTCAGCTGTTTTCATATAGCACATTGCAAAATTACTGTGTGAGATTAAAATATGGTAAAAGGGAGAAAAGACAGCATAACTTGTGAATACTACCTCCACGATACTCCCTATCTCATAATTTTGTTTAAATTTGCCTTCATTAAGAATATGGCTACTGCTTATTTTCAACCTTCATTCTGAAAGAGGATATCATTATAGAAAAAATCAAATCCTGCAGTCACAAAATTTAGCTGGGGCCCATCAATAACAATAAGATTCAGCCATTCTCCCAAATTTATTGGCCACTAAAGTGTTATCCAAGAATAGGGAAAGCTATTATCATTCTTCTTTAGCAGTATGAAAGTGTATTGGCTTTAGCACTGAGCCTTTTTCTGGGTCAAGGTATTTTTGTGAAATTGCCATTGAGTTTTAGTTTCCTAGATGCACCAGACATGCACCAAAAGTTTGTTTTAAGGCATAAGAAAGATATTCATAGGATATTTGTTTGAATGTTTTATGAGCAAAATCATTTCTATGAGCAGGAATCTTCATTATTGGATTCCTTTAGGAATGTGGAAAGATATCGCTATAATATATACCTGCTATATATGCTGATATTCCCATATCATCATTACTTTGGATTATGAACATAAGCTCTCTGATAAAATGCTACCCAGTAGCATTAAAATTTCTCCCAGAATGCTTGTCACATTAGCTAACATAATTTAGCATATTGTTGGAGATACAAGGTTGGGACAGAGGGCATATAGCTGGCATTCTATAATTTACTAGGAGATACCTGTGATAGGGATATCCCATCCATAGCATGTGGGAATAGGAATTGAAAGATCCTCTATTGATGGTAGATTTGGAAAGTACTTTAGATTTTCTGAGTAGAAAAGAATATACTATAGTTTTTTAAAGAAATGAGCTTTGGAATCAGAGTAGATATGATTTGTAGCTTTCCAATTCGCCAGGTACAGCTACTATAAATTTTAATAATGCTCACAAGTCATCTCAAAATTTTTGCATAAGTTATAATGTATTTATTGATCAATAAGTAGAGTATTCCTGATTGTCCAACCTAGAGAGTGATAGAAGGGGTAGGCCAACAAAATGGAAACTGTGAACAAATGGGTTGGGGTATAGGTTGGTTTATTGGGACACAAATTCTGAATTAATATATGGTGAGAACAAGCTATTTAAAGTGGCTGTGGGTATCTACTAGATGTAGTCAAAACAAGTTTTTGGAGGGGCGTTTTGTTTATCAGATCCTGTAAATCAAGACAGAATTACAAGGAGGCAGGCTTTTATGGAAACTGATTATTCCCAACAGGGTCAGTGCAATGTGGCCCTTTCTTCTAAAGCTGGTCTAGATTGTACTCACCAGATCAGACAAGAGGCAATTTTTTCTAAAAGGGACAGAAACTAGTCCTCATGTATATAATATACCTCTGTTTTTATATAAGGGCAATGCTGTGTTCTCTGGTGAATTTTATCTTCCTTTTCTCTGATTAAGATGTGAGTTCTTACAAGGAGAGTTATTGCTTAATTCTGAACAAATTCATGCCTTACAGCCTTTGAGTACAGCAGGGAAGAACAATAATTAAATTCTTGGATTACACTTTTTTTACACATCAAATGAATATGCTATTTTTTAAATTAATTATGGTTCAAATGAAGTCTTATGAAGAACATTAATAAATAAAAATGATATTTTTCATTGCAAAAATGTCTGAATGCCACATCTTTGTATTTGTTGCTAGGAACTAAATTCAGTCTAAGCATAGGCAAGCTACAATTTAATTAAATGAAAGCATAAACCTAATAATAACATGTTAGTTTCCTATTGCTGCTATAGAAAATTGCAATAAACTTAGTGTCTTAAAATAATACGAATTTATTATCTTCTAGCTCTGGAGGTCATAAGACTGATACATGTCCCACTGGGCTAAAATCAGGGTGTCAACAGGGTGAAATTCCTTCTAGGGGATCTAGGGGAGACTCTGTGCCTTGCCTTTTCCAGCTACCAGTGGTTTACTGCATTCCTTGATTCATCACCCTCTTCTTGTATTTGTGTCACTTCTACCTCTGCTTCTTTTGTCACATCTCCTTCTCTAACTCTCCTGCCTCACTCTTTTCCTTGTAGGAACCCTTGTGGTTATACTAAGAAAATTCAGAAGATCCTTCATTTAACCACAACTTCAATGTCCCATTTGCTATGTAAGGTAATATGTTAACAAGTTTTGGTTATTAGGACATAGATATCTTGGGAGTTGTCATTATTTTGCATATCACAAATCAATCCACCAATTGTATTTTCCTGCCACCATAGACCCAATCTAAAATAATCTTCAGCAGATAGATATTTGCATACTGAACTAAATATTGCTATTTACTTTCATTGTGAATTCAGAAACCTGTTCTCATAAGAATGTATGTATGTGTAGAGATAAGCCTTAGCAACTCCTGACTTAAAGAAATGAAAGTATAAACAGAATCCTAAATAACACTCTATTGGTTTCTGTTGTAGCAAATTGTTACATACTTAGTGGCTTAAAACAATAAAACTTTATTATATAGATCTATACAAATTTATAATATATATTTATCTTAAAGTTATAGTAGAAAGAACTCTTAAGCTCTTAGAAATCCTAATATTTACTCTGAAGTCTTTTCCTTATCACTGCCATTGATTTTGCTATTAAATCCTACAGGTAATTGTTCAAACAGATAGCCTAGTTATGATCTTTTACCCTCCTTTCAAAACACACACACACACACACACACACACACACACACACACACACGCACTTATTATATTTCATTACCTAGTTATATCCCATTGAAACTTTATGGCAGCATTTCACGTATTTAGAGGAACTCTAAATAATGTCTGAATAATTTTTAAGACAATGTAAATAGACTTATTTGTTCAACACAATAAAGGTGTTATTTTCTCTTCAAGTGCACTTGGCCAGCTACCAATTAAAGTTTAAAGATCTTAGTGAATAGCTGGTTTCCAGAAGAGCTCATCAAAAAATGAAAAACTAAGTCTCCCTAGTTACAAGGGGTTTTGCAGTGTTATGGGCAAAAGCTTATGCTCCTGTTCTAATCAATGGCTTTAGACATATTCTTCACAGCAGTATAACAGCAATGTGATTTCAATCACTGCTTCAATGAAATAAAGAGAAAATATGAACCTAAATATTTTATTTGGGATTATTATGTATGAACATGAGAGATACATCCATGTTACCTTTATTAACAAGGGCCTATGGATAGGATATATGGGTTTGAGGGTATAGATAGATGCTCTTTGACAGTATGGTTATTTAGTGTTTCCATAGCTAGGCTGTGACATAGGACAATTTGGAGTCTTAGCCTTTAGGATGCAACACTTTGGGATACAATCTGAGCTCAGTTTGCATATATACATAACCTCATGCCGACCAAAATAAATAATAATCATCTAATTGGGTCACTTTTATTGGGAAGAGTGTCAAATGGGCTATAGGCTTTTGGCCTGCACCATGTGCAGGTCATATACAATTTAATATAACCTTTGGACCAATCAGGTATAATTAGACAGACAGGGCCTATTTTTCAACATGTGAGCTATAGCAACTTTATTCAGAAAGCATTGTCTGAGCCTGTTCCACTCAAAATGCTGCTATAGTCATGGTGGAGAATTAAAGCTCCACAAATTCCTTTTTCTCACACCAAACATCCTGAAAGTGAGTTTGGACACACTCAATTAATATTCATTATGAATTTACAATGATACTATACATAGTCCTGGGTTACAATTTTCTTGTAGACTTTCATCTGTATATTCATCTATGTATGTATGTATATGCACAGATTGCCAAATGCCAAGTGGAAATTACATGTTTTGACACTTGTTAGCTTTGTAAAATTAATTTCTTTCACTGAACTTTAGTTTTTCATCTCTAAAATGCTGACCTAGTGTGTGAAAGTGCTTGTGATTTTTCAAAAAAACATACAAGGGGCTGGGGTTGTGGCGCAGTGGTAGCGTGCTCGCCTAGCACGCATGAGGCACTGGGTTCGATCCTCAGCACCACATAAAAATAAAATAAAGATATTCTGTAAAAAAAAAAATGTACAAATGTATGCAGTTAGTAATCACAGAGACTCACTGTGATTTAACATCGTGTCTAAAAGATGCAAAAAATTCAACCATACTATAATTCATAAGGTATATTTGATCAACCTTATGATTGACTCTAATACATTTCATGTTATGCTTGCCAGTTTATTTTGCGGGTGCAAATTCAGCTATAGACAAAATATATACAAACACAGACTCAATATTCAGATAGTGCCTCTACATAAAGGAAAACAGGGTTATGTGAAAATCATGGAAATAAATAGTCCTTAAGTGATTTTAGACTCATTGTTTGAAATTCTTTGAGGATAGTGCATTTGCAGAGCCAGATTAGGGTCAGAATAGAGAATTGAATGAATGAATTAGAAACATAATGAAGGTGGAAGGAGGAGAAAACAAAAGACGAAGAAAAGGCTTGCAAAACTCTTTAAAACCTGGGGCAGAGATGCTTGGTAAAGAAGTAAAGGGCTGTCAGTGTAGTTTTTATTTGCATTTCCTTGTTTGCTAAATGTGTTGAATTTTTTCATATATATTGGCCATTTGTATTTCTTCTTTTAAGAAATGTTTATATCATTTTCCCATTTATTTATTGTGTTGTTTTTTGACATTAACTTTGATTTCTTTAAAATTTTTGGATATTAATCCCCTGTCCAAAGAATAGATGGCAAAGATTTTTTCCCATTTTATACGCTTTTTCTTCATATTCTTAATTGTTTCCTTTGCTGTGTAAAAGCTTTTTGATTTGATGGCATTCCACATGTTGATTCTTGGTTTTATTTAAATCTTAGGGGTCTTATTAAAGAAGTCAGTGCCTGCACCAATATGTTAAGAGTGTTGATCCTATATTTTCTTCTAGCAGTTGCAGTGTTTCTGGTCTAATTTCTAAGTCTTTGATCCATTTAGAGTTGATTTTTGTGCAAGGTGAGAGAGAAGGATATAGTTTTATTCTTCTACATATGGATAAATAGTCTTCCAAGCACCATTTGTCAAAAAGACCATCTTTTCTCCAAATAATGTTTTTGACATCTTTGTCTAGTATCAGATGACAATCTATGTCAATTTGTCTCTGTGTCTTTTATTGTATGACATTGGTCTTCATGTCTGTTTTATGCCTATGCTGTTTCTTTTTTTTAGTTATACATGACAATGCTGTTTTTGTTACTAGAGCTCTGTTGTGTAATTTGAGATGAGATATTGTGATGCCTCCAACATTGGTTTTGATAGTTTGAATTGCTTTGGCTAATCTGGGTCTTTCATCTTTCATATAAATTTTAGGACTGTTTTTATTTCCAGTTCTGTGAAAAATATCATTGGTGTTTTGATGTGGATTGCATTAAATCTGAAGATTGCTTTTGTTAATATGATCATTTTGACAGTATTAATTCTGCTTATCCAAGAACATGAAATATATTTATATCTTTTAAGTCCTTCTACAATTTAGAATGGCAATAATTAAGAATAACAATAACATTTGCTGCTGAGATTGTGGGAGGAAATGTATACTTATATGTTGGTAGGACTGTGAATTAGTACAACCACGTTAGAAAGAGGTATGGACATTCTTCAAAAGATTTGGAATGGAACCACCTTATGGCCTAGCTATCCTATTCCTTGGTATTTATCCAAAAGAAATAAAATCAGTGTACTATAGTGATACATGCATATGAGTTTTTACAGCAGCACTATTCACAATACCCAAGTTATGGGACCAAACTAGGTGTCCATCAACAGAAGAATGGATCAAGAAAATATGCTGTATATATAAAATGTAGTTTTCTCAGCCATAACGAAGAATGAAATTATAGCATTTGCCTGTAAATGGATGGAAATGGAGAACATCATGCTATGTAAAATAAGCCAGACTGACGAAGTCAAGGGTTGAATGTTTTTACTCAGATGCAGAAGCTAGAAAGAGAGAAAAAAAATTTAAAAGGGAGAAGGACCTCATAAAAATAGAAGGAAAAGGATGGGGATCAGGGACAGAAAGGAAGGGTTTAAAGGGAAAGACTGGGGAATGAAATCCACCAAATTATGCTATGTCTGTGTATGAATATTTCACAATGAATACTACTTTTATATATAATTATAATATACTAATTAAAATAATAATAATAGAAGGGAGATCAATAGAGTAGAACAGCAGATTTGAGGGAGGGATGAGGGGAAGGAAAAGGAAGGTATTGGGGAATGTGATTATCCAATTATGTTATGCACATGTACAAATATGGCATAATAAATCTCACTATTATGTATAATGATGAAGCACCAATAAAAATAAAATAAAAATATGTAAAGGGCAAGTTTGGAGCCCAAGAGAGAGGAAAAGAACTGTGTGGGTTAAGAAAATACTAGTTTCTTCAGATCCTTTATGTTCAAGGAAACAGAAAAAGATTTAAAATATATAACTAATACCTATCCTATTTTAACTCCTTTTAGGAAAAATATGGATGTATAAATAAATGAATGGAAAATTAATACCTGTACTCAAAATAGTAGCTGAGAAAAAAACGGTTTCATGGGACCAGAGAATTTGAAAATGTCTTGAAACAGCCAACATTTTAAGGGATGGGAGTAGCATTAGGTTAGTAACAAGTACTTTACTGAGTTTTCTTTTTCAACTTTTATTTAATATGAATATTTTACAGTTCATAAGTAGAAATCATTTAACCAGCATATGGGCTTGTGTCTGGATAAACATCTACCATGTTTTTCCATAAAGTCTTAAAGAAAAGTCTGACCATAGTATCTATACTTGTTTCCAACTGACATGTCCCCGGTAACTTTCATTTTTTCTTCTGATGTCACCCTAGGAAGGCTTCATCCTATAGCAGATTTCTAAAGTCCTGTAAGATGTAGGACCAGTATATAATATGCCCTATAACTCCATAATATTTTAATGGTAAAATTATCCTAATGATTTATTTCTGTAGAATATTTCATAAGGATAAAATATTGGCTGTTTAGAAGATTTCAATTATTTATTGTTTCATTGTTAGAGTTTCACTAATGGAGGAGAGAGCAAAATGGGAAGAATGTATGAATCTTAACCCTAATAAATTTCATTCAGATAATTATAATATTTTAAATATAATAGAGCATTATAGACCCAAGGCCTGTTTTGAAAGCATAGTGTCACCTTAATGACATCCATTTTTAAGGCCTTCAGGAATAGATGACTATTAAGCCAGCCAGTCCCCTGGGGAGTGCATTAACACATTTAGACCACAAGGTCAATTAGTAAATGACTGCTGTGATGCACTTACTCACCTCAAAGCGGCCTCAAAGAGTTACTGAACCTTTAAAAGCCCTGGAGAGTAATTTATATACTGAAAAGGATTTGACTGAATGAGTACAATCTGGTGTGTTTTAATGGGCTTTGATAAGCAGCAAAGACTATTAGAAGAGCAGTTGTGCTTTGGAGACGTGGAATTGAGGGCTACACAATTTAGAATTTCCATTTCTTCTTTTGAAATAGAACAGAAATCATGTTACTTTGACCTTTTCAAGAAGTAATTTGTTTTGTAGGCTAATGCTATTTTCCTCTATTAAATGGCTCCATAACAACTGAGGAAGAGGCAGAATGGGCAATCAGTCAAGATACAAAGTGTTAAAAATGGCAAATACTCAGACTGATTAAATTAGGAGGCACTCCTCATGCTAAAATCTGCTAAATGGAGTTTTATCAACATACAGTATTACCCTAGTTCTATCATAATCCTATTATGCTACTATTTCCCATAGATGCAGTGCTAATGGGAGATAGTCACAATGGTAGTTTGCCTGTGTTTCACTTTAGAAAATATATTTTAGACCTATTTGCACTAGAATTTCATACTGAGTTTAGTCCACTTATTAGCCTTAGAAGCATCATGGATTTATAAAATTATCTTTTACTCTTTATTAAACTTTGTATTCCAAGAAAAACTGTCTTTGTGACATTTAACAAGGGAGATGTTATGATGATATTTAAAGTCTAGAGACAGACAGGATTTAAAGTAAAATAATCTGGATGCCTTGTATAATGAACAAAATTAAATCAGTGCTAAAGGAAGGAAAGTATCTTGAGCAAAAATATTTAGAATATTCAAAAAGGTTGCAATATTTTCATCACTGAATTAATAAGAGCTACATTGCTAGTCTCATGAAGGTTAATTAACTCCCCTTAGAGCAATACTCCTCCAAGTCTGGTCCAAAAATGCCTTCATCAGCATTACCTGGGTGCCTATTTAAAATGCAGATTTTTAAGCACTACCTATAATATATTGAATTGGAATCTCTGGGAGCATAGGTAGGAACCTCACTTTTAATGACACTTTTGGGTAATTGTTTGGCACACTAATGTTTGAGAACTTCTATTCTAGGGAGCAACATGACATGTTGATAGAAAATCTAGTCAAAGCTTTTGGCTCAAAATAGCCATGATAACACATGTGTTCAAGGATTTTGAGCTTGTCAAACCAATACAAAGGTAACTGGGTGTTTGTTCAGAGCAAGGAATGTCAGCCATATATATAACAATAATGTTTAGGAAATGATTAAGCACCCAGGAGACTGGGAAGAAAAGGAGACAAAATAGCTAGCCACACCACTTGTATATGTAAAATTAATACCAGAGGAGCAAGAGATGGAGAAGAGAGAGAAAAGGTAATAACATTCACTGAGTTTTCACAGTTAAGGACAGTCACCTATCTCTGGGATTTTGGTTATCAACAAGAGATCAAAAGATGAGGGGAATTATAAACAGAGAGGCATCAGTGGTATATGACACAGATGAGACCCATGTCTACAACTAGTATATAGGTTAGATCAAGGCCCCTTTAACTGCAGAGCCTACACACATGAATAATATTAGTGTCCTTCAAAAATGTGGTCATCATGTCACCTCATTATAATCACCAGTTTGTACTGGTCAGAATGCAGATTTATGATCCTTAACCTACCAGACCACCTTATCCAGAATATCTAGAGTTGGAAGTCCAAGAATCTGCATTTTCATGTTACTAAGGCAATCCAGGTTAAAGTGAAAACCTAGACTTAGCTGTTAGGGTAGCTGTCTCAAAAGAGTGATAATACCTCTGTAGAGTAATTTCTGCATGGAATAAATTTTTAATAGATTTATTTTAGAATAGTTTCATGTTCACAGCAAAATAGAAAGGAAGGCACAGAGATTTCTCCTATACTCCACCCCCCCGCTTCTACATATGCCCAGCCTCACACATTATTTATATTCCCAGCAGAGTGGTAGATTTGTTACAAATGAAGAATGCTGACATAGTTCACATTCAGTTAACTTTATGTGCTGTATATTCTATGGGTTTAGACCAATCTATAATGACATGTATCCATCATTACATTATCCTATAGAGTAGTTTCATTGCCCTAAAAATGCCTTGTTTTGTACTTATTTGTCCATTCCTCTTCCCTAACCCCAACAACTACTAAATTTTTATCAGCTCCATTGTTTTTCCTTTTAGAGAGTGTCATATAGTGAGAATCATATAGTATGTAGCCTTTTCAGATTGGCTTCTTTTACTTAGTAATATGCATTTAAGCTTCCTCCATATCTTTTTATGGCTGAAAAAAACAATATTCCATTGTTTGGATGTTCCAGTTTATCCATTCACCAACTGAAAGACATCTTGGTTGCTTCCAAGTTTTGGCACCTACAAATAAAGTTGCTATGAGCATCTGTATTCAAGTTTTTGTGTGGGCATATGTTTTCAACTCCTTTGGATAATTACCATGGAGTAGGCTTTCTGGACTATAATGGTAAAAGTATATTTAATTTTGTAAGAAACTGAAAAATTGTCTTCTACAGTAACTGTACCATTTTGCATTCCCACAAGCAATGAATGACATTTCCTGTTACTGTACATCCACAGCAGTATTTGGTGTTCACAGTGTTCTGGATGGTGGCCACTCAAATAGTTGTTAGTGGTATCTCCTTTTATTTACATTTTTCACATTGTATGCAATTTTTTATGGGTGCTGTGACAAATTACTGTGAATTTAGTGGCTTAAAACAACATGAATTTGTTATTTTTAAATTTGTACATCAAAATTATGTCACAAGAATTGGGTTAAAATCAAGGTATTTGCAGGGATATGTTTATTTCTGCAGCCTCCAGGGAAGAATCTGTTTTCTTGCATTTTCTAGCTTCTAGAGGTTATCGATATCCCTTAACTCATGACCCTCTTTGAAGCAAGCAATATTAACTGGGTCCTCATCCTGATTTTTCTGATTCTTTATTGAGTCTGATTCTTTTCTGCATTCCTCTTCTGCTTCTAAGCATGCTTGTGATTACATTGGATCCATCAGGATAATCTAAACTACTTTCTTTAAGGTCAACTGGTTAGCAACTTTAATTCCATCTGTAACCTTAATTTCCCCTTTACTATTAAAGTACTAAACTCACAGGGTCCAAGGATTAGGAAGTGGACATCTTTGAGGAAGATGTATTATTTTGCCTATTATAAGCAAGACTTACTTATTCTTTCATTCCATAGGTACCTATTGAGCATTTAATGTATGCAGATCTTTGTGGTAAGTACTAGAGATAGAAAGTCAGTAACACAATCTTTACCAATAACAATTTCGCAGTTTAGTGGGGAAAAAGTATTTAATTAGAGAATTGAAGTACAATAAATATATATTAGAGATATACAAGAGACACAATGGGAGCCTGGTAAGGGAAATGATTTATTTTTCCTAAAGTTGAAGGTTTCATAGTGAAGACTGGCCTTGAACTGAATTTTTAAGGGAGATTAGAATTCAACAGAACCCACCATGCAGTAAGAGTCTAGTAAATGCATGTTTCCCTTATAACATTTGAAGAAGGTCAGGAACGTGACTCCAGCCATTGGGAGAAGATTGAGAGATTTAGAGGCACTGTAGTCTCAGAAAATTTACAAATCAGGGAATGAGGTGTGGAGACAAAGCAGAGAATCTACTTACCTGAATCAGGGAGCAAGAAACAAGGCAGACACCTAGTTATTAAAACTAAGTTAATAGATTATGAATTATGACTGATTTTATGTTATATAAATTATACCTGAATAAAGCTACTAAATATATAAATATTAAAAAATATGAATGGAGTGCTAGGGTTGTGGCTCAGTGGCAGAGTGCTTGCTTCACTTGTGTGGGGCACTGGGTTTAATTCTCAGCATTGCATATAAGTAAAAAAATAAATAAAGGTCCACCAACAACTAAAAAATATTAAAAATATGAATGGATATAAAGCAAAGATGACTTGATATATCATAAAGTTACTCTGGTGCACCTTAACTTATTTATTCCTAAAGTAAGGAGTGATCCAATGCTTAGGCTAGAACACTGTGTGTGTATGTGTGTGTGTGTATCTGTGTGTAGGGAGAGGAGATGGTCATCGATCCTATTTGTGAAAGGAAGTGGCCTGCAAAGAGATCTTGTATAAATGGGATTTATGGTCTTGCCAAGCCCCATTATCTATGATTTAACTTTAGTTGTGATGTGACTGGAGAGAAAAAATGCATTGCTTATTCTTAGTTTGAGTGATAGAGTATGGAAGAGGTAGGATTTTCTTGTTTATTTGTTAAAATGTTAGAGAATTAATGAAAGCCTTGGAACATCTGCTCCCCAAAACATAGCCAGACACATGCACATATTTAAAGTAATTTCAGGAGGTTCATAGATCCCTTGAAACCATTCATGGATTCTTGCAGCTTGCATCTAGGTTAAAAACTCTTGCTAATATAGTCAAAGGATATAACATGGTAAAAATTGTTCAGAATTTATTGTATAACATTTTAATGAACCCAAAGGTGTAAAAGATCTCAAAGTTGCATTAGATTTGGCAGTGGTTGGACTTTCTGTAGAGTACTTAATCTAGTTCTGGAATGCTGAATCAAAATGACATATCGAAAGCTTTAGGAGAGTTTAAGCAAGAACTGTCAAAATGATGAAACAGCAAGGTAGAATATATTGAAAGATGAGAGTGTTAGCCTAGTTGAGCATCAGAAAATGGTATGTAAAGCTTTAAATAACAATTATCATGTACTCTGTGCCAGCCCAATACTATGAACAATATAAATAAGAGAGGATGCTTAAAAGTACTCTTTTCAAACATTTCTTCCAGTATCTTACATATCTGATATTTCACTGTTATTATTTCTTTATGTTTTACTCTTATTTTCTAGAGTTTCTATTTGCAAATTCCCCTATGAGAGTTCAATTCTTTTTTTTTTTTGGTACCAGGGATTAAACTCAGGGGCACTTGACCACTGAGCCACGACCCCAACCCTATTTTGTGTTTTATTTAGAGACAGGGTCCTCAGCACCTCACCTCACCATTTCTGAGGCTGGCGTTGAACTCGCAATTCTCCAATCTCAGCCTCCCAAAGTGCTGGGATTACAGATGTGCACCAGTGTGTCCCACTAGAGGGGTCAATTCTTAAGATAATATTCTATAAGATGATAATCAGGGATTGGACTACTAGATTTATTCCTATTTAGTCAGCTAAGCAAAAGACTTAATAGATAGGCAGTAGTGCATACTGGTTAGGATCATGGCCTTGGGAGTGAGATTACCTGTGTTACAATCTTGACCTACTCTTTTAACAAATTTGAAACTTTGAGCAAACTGCTGAACAAATTTGTGCCTTTAAAATGAGAAATAATAGTACAAATAGTGCTTCTTATGAAGATTAAATGAGTTAGTGGTGTAAAGTTCTTAGAACAGTATAAAGGCAAAGAGTAGATATATATCAATGTTAGCTATTACTATTTCCAATAATAACAGTATCTTCCAACCTCATTTACTCTTCATTTATTGTCTGAGTTAGTTCCCTATGACTATCACGTAGTCCATTCTGGGATGAACTGAATTCCTAGGAGTAGTTCAGGAATTCTGTCTCCAGACCCTCCTATTTGTGATTTGAAAGACTAGACTTTCTATCAGTCAAGAACAGTCATGTATTCTTTCCAAGGAATTGGAAGTAGAAGGAATCTTCCCTATATGATCACTAGCTATACTGTTTGCCAAGTTATTTGGTAAACCAACAGCTCTGACTTTCCAAGTTTACTAGCCTTTTCCAGATATGAGACATTGGTTTCCTATTTTTCTCTACTGAAATTAATAGTTTAGCTAACTCTGATTACCACACCCAACTCCTACATCTAAGGCAATTCTAGGATGCTTATTTATCTGTAATGAAGAGTTTTGTTGAGTTTTTCAATTGGGAATAAAAAATGTGTTTCTTTTCTCATTGTCTTATATAAATCTTTTGTCTTCCAGCAAGAAAATTAACCTTACGAATAAAATACTTAGGAATAAATTGACCCATGGAGGTGAAAGATTTTTACATTTAAAATTATAAAATAATAGTGAAAAATTAACAAACACATAAAAATTGAAAGGTATGGTGTATTCATAGAATCAGAAGAACCAGTAATGTTAAAATGCCCATAATACCCAGAGCAATATACAGGTATAATGCAATTCCTACTAAGATTCCAATGATATTTTTCAAATAAACACAAAAATATGATATTAATATGCATATTATTTCTAATTTATCATACATAAATATATAATATTTATATATAACATATATAAAATAAGGTACTAATGTCCAAAAGATATAAGGATATCACATAACATGATAGGAAAGAATAAAATAAAATAACCCATTATCTCAATTAAACATAGACCAAAGGCCTGAGTAAATATTTCTCCAGACATAAAAATGACAAATATATGAAAATATATGAAAATATCACTAATCACCAGGGAAATGCAAATACAAACTTCAATGTGATATCACCTACCCCTTGTCAGAATGGCTAGTTTTAAAAAAGACAAAAGATAACAAGTGTTGACAAGGATGTGGAGAAACAAGACCCTTTTGTATACTGTTGATGTGAATGTAAATTGGGAGAGTCATTATGGAAAACAGCATGAAGTTTCCTCAAAAAATTAAAAATAGTACTACCACATGATCCTCCTCCAGGTATATACTCAAAAGCAATGAAATCAGCATCTCATAGAGACAGTTGCACTTTCATTGAAGCATTATTCACCATAATCAAGGTATGGAAGCAACCTAAATGTCTATCAATGGATGACTGAAGAAAGATATTGTGGTGTACACATATATTATTCAACTTTGAAAATGAAGTAGAGGGCTGGGGTTATGGCTCAGTGGTAGAGTGCTTGCTTGGCATGTGTGAGGCACTGGGTTCAATCATCAGCACCACATAAAATTAAAGTCCATCAACAACTAGAAAAAAATATTAAAAAATAAAATGAAGTAGATCTTGCCATTTTAGAGAACATGGATGGAATGGGAAGAAATTATGCTAAGTGAAATAAGTCAGACACAAAGATAAGTATCATATGATCTCTCTTATATTCAGAATCTTGAAGTCTAATGAATAGAAACAGAAGATATAATGGTAATTATCAGAGTTAGGGAGTGGGGTGGGGAGATGAAGGTCAAAAGTTATGTAGAGTGAATAAATTTACAATTCTAAAATACAACATGAATTCTATAGTTAACAATATTGTATTCTGTACTGCAAATTTTCTAAGACAGTAGATTTTAGGTGCTTTTACCACAAAAATTTACCATGTGATATGATGGATATTCGATGTGAGAGGAAGTATATAAAACGTTAACTTACTATCAACTTCTTATAATTACTTTATATTTCTTTTAATTTTAAAAAATTGCTGACTTTTGTAATAATGCTTAATTTAAAACAGATACAGCTATACAAAATATTTTCTTTATTACCCTATTCCATTTCAATAAGCTTTTTTCTGCTTTTTTTTTAAACTTTGTTGAAAACTGAGACACAGAAACACACAGTAAGCCTGGCCAACAGTCAGGATCTTTGATACTACTGTCTTCCAACTCCATGTCTTTTCCCACTAGAAAGTCTTTAGGGATAATAGAATGCATGGAACCATCATTTCCTATGATAACAGTGCATCCTTTTGGAGTACTTCCTGAAGGAACTGCCTGAGGCTATTTTACATTTAACAATTTTTATAAGCAGAAGTAGTACACAATAAAACACCAATTAAAATATGTGGTAAATACATAAACCAGTAACATAGTTGTTTATTATTGTTATAAAATATTATGTACTATACATAATTGTGTGTGTTCTTATAGTCTGTTCTTGACCCAAACATGACTAAGTAGTGCATTACTATATATGTATATCAAAACATCAATTTGTACACCTTAAATTTATACAATAATACATGAACACAAAACAAAACTACTTTGCTTAATCTCCACACTCTGTGTTTAAATTTCTGGGAGATAAATTTTGATTGATTATTGGTCATTCAGAGTGGCCTACACTTGAATTAGGTGTCTACCTCTGCTGGGAAGTAGGTGATGCAGTTTATATTGACCAAGTTTGTGGACTGAGAAGATAGGCCAAAGGATGAAACAAACAACTACTACCTTTGCCCAATATCTAGGGCATTTACTACTTTATTCGTTATCTTTATTTTCTCAAGTCACATCAGTAGCCTAGCTCACCACTGGGCTACCTCTTCTCAGTGCATTTTACTCTTGTGATCTTAGACCAACCATTATTATTGCTACATTTATGTTCCTCTTAACCTTGAAATTTTCTTGACCATAGTTTATGTCTTCAGGTTCATGTTTTATTTAAAAACCAAATAATCTGATGAATGAATCCACAGACCTGCAGCCCACAGGGAATATCTTCACTTAGTTACTTCTATCCATCGCCTGAAGAGCTGGAATTTAGATTAGCATGTTTAGAAAGCTGAACAAATTTTCATTTTATACCTAACTTCCTGCTGCTTGAATACACTATCTGGGGCCAAGAATGTTCCAACCTCTACTTCTGTAGCAGTTGACAGATACTCCTGTGCACGCTCTCTGCTTAGGATGAAGTAGCTAGCAGCAGCCATATTTCCTCCCTTTATCAGAATACATATTTTGCCATAAAACACTTAGAAGATTACTAACTCATGAAATAGTGGGATAGTAGAAAAAGATTCTGAAAGTGGATCAAGAGATCTGGGTTCCAATCCCAGATTGAACCATACCATGTGTATGACTTGGCTTCTGTGCAGTGAGCCAGTCTAATGCCTTGCATAAGGCTAATGTTTAATTATTTCTCAGAACCAGCTGGGTTGCTATGGGAAAATCTAAGTTGCCTATGAAACATAAATATTTGCAGAAAAAATAGAATCCTCTACTGGCATCTCACATTTGCTACAATACTAGAGAGACTGTTTGAAGCTGAGCAAAACTGATTCCCAGGGTGAATCTATGATGTTGAGGTGTGTGGAGCATTGTGTGGACTAAAGGCACACTGGAAATTGACTTGAGGTTCAGGGTTCAACATCCCTTTACCTAGTTGTGCCTCTTGACATTCTTAGAGAATGAAATTTTGTATTTTTCATGCTTCTTTTTTACTCTATTTATTCTTCAAATACCAATAGAGCTATGAAGATAGAACTCAGAGTTAGATCCCAGAATAAGTCCTTGGTTTAAGGAATGGAAAATATGGGGCTGTCTTTTCCTGAGGCATTTGCTTTCCTGCTTCTTGCCTAGGTCTTTGTTAAAGAGATCTATTAAATTCCAGCAGCCAGGTGGAAAGTTTTATATGGCCAATATCTAGGGTCCTCAGCCAAAACTGAGCTATTCTTAAGAGGAAACAGAAGTCTATGAGCCTGATGGTTCAGTTCTAGCTTGTTTATTAGCAGTATGGTAACCATTTGTATTTTACTATTCTACTCCCATTATCCACCTTGTTCGGCTTGATCTGTTTAGTTATCTCTGTCTTACAATTTGGCTTCAGCTGAAAGCATGATAGGTTGTAGGACAGTGAAGCCAAACACTGGGAATAAAGAGGCAGAATTAGATACAAATTTATATGTTTGGTTTGTGTTTAGCTTCATTTTATTAGTTTCAAAGATCAGTTGGTTGGTCCCATAGTTATTGGAACTAAGGCATATTTTACCTAGTCACTCAATTTCTAGGGTATAAAAATAAAATTTTAATTCCAGAGGATCCAGTTATTTTCTTCTGTATTCCATCTTTATTATAATACCTAGTAATAGTAAAATTGTTACGTTTTGAGTACTCTTTTTGCAGTTATTCTGTTTTTAACATATAATATTCCATTAAAACCCTTAAATAACACTCTCATGGAGGTATTATTATTTTTTTAAAATTTTTTTTAGTTGTAGATGGACACAATGTCTTTATTTTATTGCTTTGTATGTGGTGCTGAGGATCGAACCCAGGGCCTCATGCATGCGAGGCAAGCGCTCTACCACTGAGCTATAATCCCAGCCCAGTACTATTATTTATTCCATTTTATAAATGAGAACAATGAGACTTTGAGAAATCAAGTAAATTTTTAGGGTTGGGAAATTAGTAAGACATAGACCTTGGTTTCAAATTCATATCAGTTTAATCCTGTACTCATATTCTTAATGACTATACAATTTCCTTTACATTATATTGCTTGTAGTTTTAGAATACCCACAATAGTTCTGGAATCTTAAGTTCAGAGGAGTAGATTCAGCAATTCATATGAGTGAAGAAAAGATGTAGAGAACTTTGACAACATCCACAGAAAATAAGAGATGTAAATTAATGAAAGAATGATAGCTACTAGAGAAAAAGACTTCAAGTTGAGTCAGAAGCGAAGGTGTTCTCAGTAACAGTTTTTATTAGTAACCACCCACAAAACAAGCCCACTGATGCTGCAGACCCATACAGTTATTTTAAAGATCTATTCAATAGCATACATATCGGACTTACATAAGGCATTTAAAAATAATTTACAAAAATTAACTCTTCAGTATAAAGTTGAGCAAAGGATAATTATCAAGAATGGAAACATAAATTTTAAATGAAGATAAAACATCAACCTCAAAAATTTTTATGTCATTTAAGATCATTTTTAGTTTAAAATGAGGAAAAATGGGTAAATGTTGGATGATGGGGAAAACAAGTATACTAATACACTGTTGATAGTGATGAAAATTGCCAATCCCTTTCTACGAGGATATAAAAATATACCTCAATAAAATTCAAATACCTTTTAATTCATTAATTTGACTCCTAGGGATTTATCAGACAATTATAAAGATCTATGTATAATTTGCTCATTTCAGTGTTGGTCATTTTGGTAAATTTTTAAAACCATCTAAATTATTACTAAAAAGAAATTTTATTAATTCTTACAATATAATAATATGTAGTCCTTACAATGATGTAGGAATGTACATATTGAGGGAAAGAGATCTAGCTGATAAAATGTTACATATATAATAATTGCCTCATCTTTATTGATAAGGATATGATAATATTATCTAATTATGACTAGGCTGTGGATATTCTTCATATATTTATTTTTCTGCTTTTCCCCTCAAAGTTTTATAATAAGTAGAATTACTTTAATAATAAGAAACATGAAAAATTCCTTTTACTAACAAATTATGTGTTGGAGCTTGTTAGTGGTAAAATGAGTCAAATCTTCTCACCAATGTTGAATAAGAACTTGATGTCAGAGTAGCTTATGAATATAGAGGGAAATGTACCTGAATATTTGGAGCTTATTATAGCAGCAACTGGAAGTCTAGCAAAAGAATAGTATTGAAAATATATGGAGAGCTAGGAATATTAGTGGCCAGTCCCCAGGGCAATTGTGGGAGAATTGAAATCATTATTAGAACATGGAACAAGACTAATTCAAACATTTTGTGGAGCCAGTTTTCTTATATTTTAATAATGCATAGTTCCCGCTCATAATTTGCGTAATACTTTTGCTTTTCAAACTGTTTTCCTAGCCAGTACCAATTTACTGACTGAATCTTTTATGGCCCTTTGGAATGACAGTGCAAACACAGTCAGGGAGAAGTCAATTTTATGTTACAGGGTATTACACTCTTGCTTGAAGTTTGCTCCTTTCATCACAATTGTCATTGGCCCTCTTATTTTTTAAACAATTTTACTGAGATCTAATTTACATACCATTTCAAAGTACAATTCAATGATTTAAAGTAAATTTACAGAGGTGTGCAACTATTCCCATAATTGTTTTAGATTTTCATCTCCTCAAAAGGAAACCCTATACCTGGTAGTAGCAATCACTCCCCATTCTCCCATCCTTCCAGCCATAGACAACTACTAATCTACTTTTTGTCTGCATGAATTCACCCTTTCAGGACATTTTCATATCATAGATCATATAATACATGTTCTTTTGTATCTGGCTTCCTTCATGTAAGATGAGGTTTTCAAGGACAATCCATGTTGTAGCATGCATTGGTTTCATACACTTTCTTTATAGCACTGGAAAAGAAAAACATTAAATGACTAATGAGAAGCCTTATCCCTACTGGAAAGGAAAAACATTTGCTCCATTTGTGTAAAAAAAATATTAAAATTAATTAAATTAAAAAAAAAACACAAGGAGCATGGCAGAAAGCATGCTAAAGCTTGAGGATTTAGGACAAGTGAGGAATGAAAAAGTTGAAAAAGAAATCAAAAGATGTCACTTGTGAAATTGGAACTAATGAACTCAATGAAGAGAACCATTTTAAATATATTTAAGAGGCTGCAGGAAATAGAGAATGAGGTCAAAACTATAAAATTCTGCTGTATATTATAAATGTTTAAAATTAATGCAAAATTTCAGAGAAGTCACCATACTTCCTCAAGAGAAAATATGAAGAAAAAGTTATCACATCCTTCATCTTTGAAGGTGCTCCACGGAAAAGCTTTACAAGTTAGCTGGATTTTGGATGACATGGGATCAGGAGAGGGCAATAGCAGACTGCTATATCTCTGGATAAATACTTCAATTCCTATTGAAAGAAACTAGAAAAGAGGAAAAATATATACCCCATAATTTGGGAGGTAAAATATCACTGCAACAGCAGACATACTGCAGATAAACAGGAGATCCAATAGGAATATTGGCCTATAGAACAAACTATCTAAGTTAAACTATAAGACTGAACTATGTATGTGAAGGAAGAATATGGAAAATTCTAAAATTATCAGATCATAAATGTCTATGGAAATGTTATTGCTTTATTTGGTGGTGGGAAAAGAATGATAAATATGTATAATATGTAAATGACTTTGCTAATTAAAAACCTACAAGGACCAAACAAGATAATGACTGGGAAAGCGGTTGGAAAAGTAGAACATGCTATGCAAATGTACTTGTTGTTATTAAGTTTTGTGCTTTAGATTCTAGATTATTTTCTCTGAATCAAACTGTTCAAAGAGGCTACCTTATTTCTTGACTTCCTCGTCAAATACCCAATGTGTTTTTGTGGCTGTTTGATTTAGGATTTTTTTCCCTTTGGTCCTTATATTCCCAGTTCTGATTTGCAGTCTTATGTTGCTAGTATCAGTTGCTTATCTTGTGTCAGCCTTGCCTGGTCTTTTGGTTCCTCTTTGTATGTAATATCCTAACATAAATCCTACTGTGCTGATTTTCACCCAACATTAAGGTTTGTAGCATATAGTGAGGTAAGGAAAATATAGTGGATCAAGTCCATCATTCCATTTATGTTCTGTCTACTTAACTCTGCCTTCTTATGCTCTTTGCTTTTGCTAGTGTCACCATCATTGCCTCACTCATTAAGACTTAAAAACACTTGAGGTCTTTATCTCCTTCATTTAGAATATTTTCAGAGCACCCATCCTGTGCCAAGACCAGCTGTGTCAAATATTGGAAGGATACAGCTCTTATTAAGGATCTCACATTAAAACATAAAATAAGGATGTCTACATAACTATTAATTATATAAAGATTGCCATATGCTATAATGTGGTTATAAGAAAAGGGTAAAAATATCTCTGACATTGGAAATGAGAAAAGTTTTCACAGAGAAAAGGATGTTTGAACCACAAGTTTTCCCTTTTTTTAAATGCTATACTGGAGATTGAACCCAGGGCTTCACATATGCTAGGCAAGTGTTCAACCATTGAGCTACATTTCCAGTCATGTTTTAATATTTTATTTATTTATTTAAAAACTTTTTTATTAGTTGTTGGTGAATCTTTATTTTATTTATTTGTATGCGGTGCTGATGATTGAACCCATTGCCTCACACATGCTAGGCAAGTGCTCTACTACTGAGCCACAAACCAAGCCCTTAATATTTTATTTTGATACAGGGCCTTACTAAATTGTCCAGGCTGACCTTGAGCTTGTGATCATCCTGTTTCATCTTCCTGAGTAGCATTTCCTTTTTGTAAGGATATAAATTTTTATACAGTAAAATTCACTCTTGCTGGGTGCAGTGGCACACGCCTGTAATCCCATCACTTTGGGAGGCTGAGACAGGAGAACTGGGAGTCCAAAGCCAGCCTTAGCAACAGTGAAGTGCTAAGCAACTCAGTGAAACCCTGTCTCTACATAAAACACAAAATAGGGCTGGGGATGTTGCTCAGTGGTTGAGTACCCCTGAGTTCAATCCCCAGTACCAAAAAAAGAAATCAGTTTTAGTATATAATTTAATCATATTGGTCCTTTGTAATGAAACCTTCCCTCTAACCCTCAGTCCTTGACAACACTGATCTGTCAGCTGTTTGTATAGTTTTCTTTTTCCAGAATGTCATATAAATGAATTATACATTTTGAGGCATTTTTAGTGTTTCATAATATAAGGCATTTGAGATTTATATGTGTCATCAAGTGTATCAATAATATGTTCCTTTTTATTACTAAGCAATATTCCATTTATGAATGTATTAGTTGGTCTATCCATTCACCAGCTGAAGACTTTTGGGTTATTTCTGACTTGTGTTATATAGATTTTTGTGTGAACATAATTTTTCATTTCACTTTGGCAAATAACTAGGAAAGAAATTACTAGGTTGTATGGTAAGTTTATGTTTAGAAGAACCTGCCAAATGTTTCCCAAACTGGCTGTACCTATCAACAATCTATGAATATTCTGGTTCTTTTTCATCCCTGTTGGAACTCAGGAGCCTTTTAAAAATTATGACCATTTTAAATAGTGTGTAGTGGCATCTAAATGTGGTTTTAATTGGAATTTCCCTATGTTAAAGATCAGCATGTTTTTGTGTCCTCGTTTGCGATCTTTATATCTTGTGTAAAGTGTTTATGCAAATATTTTGCCCATTTTTAATTGAGCTGTTTATTATTTTGAATTTTTCACATATTTTTAATGAGACATAATTCACATCTGATAAAATTATTATCACATCTCATAAAACTCACCCATGTAAAATGTAAAATTCACTGTTTTTCAGTATATTCCTATAGTTTTGTAACCATTTTCATTCCACAAAGAAACCCCATACCTATTAGCAGACATTCTCCATTTGTCCATCCCCTAGCCCCTGGAAATCACTAATCTATTCATTTCCTGCATATTCAGGAAATTTCATATTAATGGAATCAAAATATATGGCCTTTTTGTTTAGCTAATTTTGCTTAGAATAATGTTTTTAATATTATCCATGTTGTAGTATGTATCTGCACTTCATTCCTCTTATATCTTAATGATATTCTGTTGTACAGCTATACCAAAATTCAGTTCATCTATTCATCAGGTGATGAATACCTTGAGTTGTTTCCGCTTGTTGTCTAATTGTGAATACTGCTGCAGTAGACAATAGTGTACAAATTTTGTGTAGACATATGTTTAATTCTTTTGATATGTACCTATGAGTGAAATTGCTTCACAGTACATTAATTCTTTATTTAGATTTTTGAGAAATATTATTGAGGTTTTGAACGTTATTTATATATTCTGAATATAGTTTATTTATGAGATATATGTTTTACAAATAATTTCTCCAGGTCTGTGACTTACCTTTTCATCATCTTAACAGATTTTTGTGGATGTACTTCATTTGTCCCCACCCATGGGGGGGTAACATTGTTACCTTAAATGAAGGTAACAATGGTTTTATTTTAGAACTTTAATAGTTTTAGGTTCTGCATTTAAGTCTGTGATCCATTTGATTCATTTTGATTAATTTTTTGTGCATGGTGTAAGATGTGGATCAAGTTCATTTTTTTTGCATATGTACTTCCAATTAGAATAGCATCAAATGTCTTTATCCATTGTCAAAAATCAGTTGAAGGAGTTGGGTGCATAGTTCAGTGGTAGAGTACATGCTTAGCAGGAATGAGAACCTAGGTTTAATTTCCAGCATAAATAAATAAATAAATAAGTTAACTATATGTGTATGTATTTTTAGACTCCATTCTGTCCCATTTATGTACATGTCTATCTTTTTGCCAATATCGTTCTTTCTTGATCACTGTAACTGTATGGTCTGGATTTTTTTTTGTTGTTCTAGCTTCATACATGCTAGGTGTTTTAGTCAGTTTTTTCATCTCTGTGACCAAGAGACCTGCCAAGAACAACATACAGGAAGAAAATTTATTTGGCTCATGTTTTCAGATGTTTTGGTTCATAGATGGCTGATTCCTTAGCTCTGGATCTGAGGTGCAGCAGCATATCATGGTAGAAGAATGTGACAGAGGAAAGTAGCTCAGGACGTGGCCACCAGAAAGCAGACAGGTAACTCAGCTCACCAGGGACAAAGTATAAACCCCAAAGACACACATCTAGTGACCAAACCTCTCCAGCCACACCTTACCTGCCTTCAGTTACCATTCAATGAATACAACTTCGTGGATTAATACACTGATTAGTTTAAGGCTCCAAAATAAAATCATTTCACCTCGGAATGTTCTTGCATTGTCTTACATATACGCTTTTGGGTCCTAAGCTTAGTGTAAATCCAACTTTAATATACAAACTGTAATACTAGGTGAATCCTCTAAAGAAGCTAATGTATAAGCCCTTTGTAACTATATAGTAAGCCTAGCTTTCATACCAGCTAGAGTGATTTCTCTATTCTTTTTTCAATATTGTTTTCACTATGCTAGCTCTGTTCTCTTTCTGTATAAATTTTTCAACCAAATTATCTCTATTTAAAAAATCCTATTCCTGCTGGGATTCTGGTTTTAATTGTATGGAATCATTATATCTGTTTGGGGAGATTGAACATCTTAACAGTATTGATTCTCCTAAACCACCAATGTAGTATGTATCCTAACTTCCTTAGTCGTCTTGGACACCTTTCAACAATATTTTATAGGATGTTTGTTTTTTAGCATATGTATTTTCCTAGTTTATATCTGAGTGTTTTGCAATTCTTGTTGTTATATTTAGATTTCCAATTGTTCATTGCTAGAATATAGAATTACTATTTATTTTTAATATGTTAACTCTATTCTCAGACCTTGCTAAACTCTATTATTCTATTAGCTCTTTTGTATTTTCCTTGGAGTTTTCTATACAGACAATCATGTCATGTAAAGATAGAGACAGTTTTATTTCTTCCTTTCTTTTTAAAACAACTTTATTTTTTAAAGCAGTTTTAGATTTATACTGAAATTGAAGGAAAGTAGTGAGTTCCTTTATGATCCTTGCCCCTCCCACCATGCACAATCTCCACCATTATCAGCATCTGAGTGTCACATTTGTTCCAATTGATAAACCTAAAAAGTACATGCCTTTTAGTTCTTTTTCTTACCTTTTGCAGTGGCTCGTGCTTTTAGAACAATGTTGAATAGTACTGCTGAGAGTGGGCATACTTCGTTCCTGATTTTCAGGGGAAAACATTCACTCTTTTACCATTAAATTTGAAAATTGTAGTTTTAGAGTTTCTTCCACTTGAAAAAGTTCCCTTATAATACTACTTTGTTGAGAGATTTTTTAAAAATTAGGAATGAATATTGGATTTTGCCAATTGTTTTCCTGCATTTATGAAGATTTAAGATGTGTATGAGTCACCTTAGTGATCTTGTTAAATCTATTTCTGATTCAGTCAGTCTAAGATGAGGCCAAGGAGTCCGCATTTCTAATAAGCTGTGAGAAGCTGCTGCTGCGCTGGTCATGGGCTACACCTTGAATACCAAAGGTCTGGTATGTATATCTATGGCTTAAAGGGAAAACACTACTGAGAGATGCTAATAAAGTGGGAAAAGATGCAAGGAGAAATGCAGAGAATAAATTTTGTCATGAAGGCTAATGAAGGAGAGTAGGAAAAATGAGGGAGTGCCCAACAGTTTCAAAAGCTCTAGCATTAAGCTTGTTAAACACAAAACTAGTGTTGACTTTATGGCAAAAATTATACTGCTTCTGTTTCTTGTACATATTCATGATATTTGAAGCATTCAACATAATGATAAAACCAAGCATTCATCACTGCCCAAATCTGTTTTATGTCTGAGTCTGGATTGTCAGGGTTTAGATAACAATGAATACAACATGATCTGAATATATTTGGTTCCTGAATTTTAGATAATGAGTAGTGAGAGTCAGATAATGAGGGATGTATGTATTAAATAAATTCTTCCTAAAATTTTTGGTTCCTAAGTTTGTATATAAGAAGAGTTTAGATAGTATGAAACTTCAGTTGTTTATATATTTTTCCCTATTAGACTGCATGTTCCTTGAGAGTTAGGATTGTGTCTTTATTAACTTTTTGTTTTTAATATCTTGAATATAATTTGGTACATAGTAGGTGCTCATTAAATGTTCATTGAAGGGCTGGGGTTATGGCGCAGTGGTAGCGTGCTCGCCTAGCACACGTGAGGCACTGGGTTCGATCCTCAGCACCACATAAGAATAAAATAAAGATATTCTGTCCACCTACAACTAAAAAATAAATATTAAAAAAATGTTCATTGAATTGCTGAAAGGAGCTGAAGAGAGTAAAACAAACTATGTTTCCTTAAGGAATTTAGCAACAGAAAGAAGGAAGAAGAATGATAGTCTGATAGGGGAGGAGGGTTCAGGGATGAAGGAAGGTTTTTTTTTTAATTTGTTTTATTCTTTTCAAATTTTTTGAAGACACAGAATTTAGGTTAATTATAGGCAGAGAAAAAACACCCAATGAATAAGGAGTGATCAAATATGTAGGATAGGAAAAGAATAGTTAATAGAGTACATTTCCGTATGAGCATAAATAGCTCACTTAAACATACAGGGAAAATATAACAATACTTTGACCCATTTTGCACTCACTCCCATGGTATCTTCCTTTATCACAGAACCATTAATTTGTGGTTATTGTTATAATCAACCCTAATCCAGGGGTTCACTGCTTTATATCTGACAGTGCTGGCTTTATAAGTAATCTCTTTCTGTATAATCTCATCAACTCCAAATCTTCCTTATGTGTTGGCTGGTGGAGTTCTCTCCCAAAATCATTTCCAGAGACAACCTTTTTACTGGAGAACCCATACAAGACTCCTCCTTTTGGATCTCTGATTTCAGCTTGGCAGCTTAACCCTTTGTGTGAAGGATAAAGATTTTGGGTTGTTACCATTTCAATCAAATCTAATTTCCTTTGTGAGTTCCATTATAGAAGGAAATCATCAAATTCTTTTTTTTAAAATATCTTTATTTTATTTACTTATTTTTTATGTGGTGCTGAGGATCGAACCCAGTGACTCACGCATGTGAGGCAAGTGCTCTACCACTGAGCCACAGCCAGAGCCCCAAATTCTTAATTCTGTTGCTACTTTAGCATTTGACACACTGAAATTTGCTACTATAACTGAATTTAAATGTAGAAAAACCTCCTGTTTTCTGGTCAGGGGGAAAGGATTGCTGCCAAGGAGGCTTTCTCTAAAAAAAAAAAAAAAACTACGTCCAAAGAATGTCATTAATGTGTACTGCATTTGTATATATATGTGGTTGTGTGTGGTTTATACTATGGTCATAATTTGTAGTTAATGTAAGTTTATTCTTCTGCCTGGGCTTATTAGCTTGCAGGGTACTTGTGTTTCCAGCCTGTTGTTTTTGCTGTGAGCAAAAATTTACTCAGATGATGAGACTATTTTGACAACTCTGCCTGTGTGTCCAGGAACTACAATTTGATGTAAATTTTCTGGCTGAAATGACTCAATTTATGATGTAAAATAGAATATTTCAAATTTATAAAGAATAATGTAATTAGCCTGGTACAAGGAGTCACAAAATTAAGACTTTATACAGATATTAATACATAAAATCATCAGATGAAAATGTCATTAGTATGTCCTTATCTGATTTGCAAATATTATAAATATTGTTTATTGAAACTGAATTCTAACAAAAGTTACCAGAAACCATAGTTCTAGCTTAAAAACCAGTTAAATATTTAGAAAAGTTGTAGTCAACATTTTATGATTAATTTGTACTTTTAAGAATACACATACTTTCTCAAAGATCTTCATTTCTTAATTCATTTCTTAATATCCTCAAATGTACGTTTGCCCAAATAATTAATTTTCAATGATGAAAGTGTTTTGTTATTGTTTTCTTTTGTGTTCAGTAGTTTAATAACTGCCTTTATGTAATTCATTGTGATTCCTATCTCTTCAGTTTTTCCAGATATTTAATTTTTAAGATTTTGGTCACATAATAAAATGTACATTGATATTTATGAATAACCAGAGGAAAACAATATGCATGTATTTGTATATGCATGTGTGTGTGTGTGTGTGTGTGTGTGTATAGCTGGCTTATCATTTGCATAGGTGTTTTATGAGCTTTAATATTTAAAAATATTTAAAAACCTGGAACTCAACCAACATAAGTGGTGAGCTATCATTATTTATTAACAAGGCCTTTACCATAGAAACAACAAAATATTATTCTATTTCTAGCTGACAGGAAAAGCAAAGCAGTCTGTGTTCCCTGAAAATGTGGTATTTTAGCAGCTTTTCTCTGCAGGACTGAGGCTGGTTTGACAGGATTGATTATATTGACCGCTTTATGGGTTGATTTTTGAGCAATTGAACAGTTGATTTGATTTGGTTTTCTTAATTGCCAAAAAGACCAGATGGCTTGATTGGAATGATGACTGAAACAACCAATTCAACCAGGAAAACCGTTTGATCAATGGTGATATGTTAACACCATCCAACTTCTCAAAGAGATAGCTAATGTAGAAACTTCAAACCCTGATTATTCACATTCATTTGGCATATGAGTCTTGATGGCTAGCTTGGAATTAATATGGCAGTAGACAAATTTAATTGGGGATATTTTCAAATTTTCCACAATGCAAATTGACATTCTAAAGGGTAGAATATTAAAGCAGCCAGGAAGAAAAACAACAAGTGTTAGGGTTATTGAGAAGCTTTGAAAGTATGCCAAGCTAAAATGATGATGGGCCATGATATAAGAATCCATAATGAATTGGTAGCACAAACATTGTGACTCATTAGAATGTCACACAAGAGCAATTTTAAAAAGGAGTCATTGTGAATTGATACCTGTGTTACTTATATCCTGAGGGGAGATTTTGCCAAGTTAATATTTTAAGTTTATGAAAATGAAAAACATTAATAGCTACAAATGAAAAGGCAGTATTATAATGCAAAGATTTTACATACTAAGGCTTAAGTTTCTATCTAGTTTTATGTCTTTTGGCTTAATTTAGGATTATGGTTGGTAATGTCTACAATACAAGGTGAGATGAAGGGTTGAAACAAATATCAAAATGCCTCTCGTTACAGTTATCTCCTAATGAAGGAAATGATGGGGGATATGAAATCCTCAAATTTCATGAGATACAAATTTCCTTAAAGCTTACTCCCCTTTTATATTTCTTGTTTCCTGTAATGGTGAATATTTGGTAATTTCATTTCTTCACTGAGCTTTTAACTTGCTTGTCCATATCAGAAATGTGACCATTCTGAGGAGACAGCTGCCAGATAGTTTCACAGGTTTTAAATAGGCTGCATCTAACCAGCTGTCAATAATAATGTCAATTTATCTGAGATTCTAGGTCCTTGATATACAAGATAAGGGTTGAGAGAGGGGCAACCTTATTTTTAGAGACTTTTACCACTGGTATTATAAGTAGTTGTCTATCACATTCCTGTTCTTAGAACAAGAGGCCTAGATAAAAGAACATGTAGTTAATGAAGATTTTGTCAGAGATCATTTGTCTTTGTGTATGAATTTAGCCATATATCAACAAATGCTTATCGAATGTACATTAAGTGCTAGGCAGTATGCTAGGTGAGATGGATACATTAGTTAACACTATAGACATGATAACTTAGAGACATTAGTAGAATATTCTAAAAATATAATTAAAAATTTCGTGTGAGATAATATAGAAAAGGTCAGGGTATTATGAGTGAATAACAGAGACTAGTCACAGTTTTGGATTGGTAGCCAGGAAGCATGTTTGAGAAACATATTTAAGCTGAGACCTGAAGGATGAATTGGTGTTAATGAAGTCATAAATCCTAAGAGGAAATGATATCAGATGCACAATATGCAAAAGCATTGAAGGGAGAGGATCATGTGGCCGGAAGGTGGGGTGGCTCAAAATAAAGCTAGAGAGTTAGAAAGTGGCCAGGTCATGGAGGGTAAATTTTTCTAGGAATGCTGTAGGAAAGTATTAAAACTGAATGACTTAAAGTAATCAAACTTTACTGTCCCATAGTTCAGGAGGTTAGAAGTTCAAAAACAATGTTTTTGCAGGTTTGGTTCCTTCTAGGGACTATGAGACAAGGATCTATTTCGGGCATCTCTCATTGGATTATAGATATTCATCTCTTTATGTCTATTCCAACTGTCTTCTTTTTATTCATGTGTTTTGGTGTCCAAACTTTCCTTTTTTTATGAGGACACCAAACATATGGCATCCAAGGTTCACCTTCATTACTTTACTTTAACTTGATCAGCTCTGTAAAAACCATGTCTCCAAAAAAGGTCACATTCTAAGATGCTGGGGATTAGGACTTTAGTGTATAGATTTTAAGATGGACACAATTCAACTATAACACAGAGCCTTAGAGGACATATTAAGTATTTGGGACTCTTTCCTAGGTGCCTAGGACTTTCATAAAAGAATTTTCATTTTATTAAAGAGTTTTCTACAATGTGAGGATTGCAGATGGCTATATTAGTTTCCTATTGTTTCTGTAACAAATCAATATAAAATTTAATGGCATAAAAATACAAATTTATTATCTTGTCAGAAGTTCAAAATCAGTTTCATTGGGCTAACATCAAGGTTGAGGTCTTCTTTGTGGAGATTCTAGGACAGAAATCATTCCTTGCCTTTTTCAGCTTCTAGATGCCATTTGCATTCTTTAGAGTCACACATGACTTATTCTTCTATTTCAAACACAGCGATGTAACATTTTCTTACTTCTCTGATTTCAGCTCCAATCATTGTAGTTTTCTCTTTCTTACTCTTATCCTTGAGCCCACCTATGTTTAGGATCCTTGTGATTTCATTGAAGCAAACTGGATGTCCCAGGATAATCACATTTGCAAAATCCTTGTTGCATATGCAAATTAGCATATATGTATGTTCCTGGGATTTGGATGTAGAACTCTTCTCTTCTCTTCCCCTCCCCCAAGACACTCCCTCCCCCATATGTGTGTGAAGGAGCATGAATCAGATTACCACAGTAGACTAGAATGAAAGTAAAAAATGAATTAGAAAATTATTGTTAACACTTTAAACAGATGATGGTAATTGGACTGGGTAGCAATGAATATGGAGGATGGAGTTGAATTGGATAATTATATATGACAAAATTAACAGGACTTGATAATGAATTGAGTAGGGTGAGAAGGAAATAAAAGGGATGGACTCAACTGTCATTTGGTTTATATCTAGTATGACTCCTTGTTATTGTGAATCTCATCTTTGTATCATGGACTAGGAAATCAAGATATCACATTTTGAAAATGTTGCTGTATATTTCCAAAAGTAGCTATTCTTGCATTCTAAAAGTTTTGTTTCTATGTTTATTTTGGAATAGGTATAAATTTTATTTTTAAATTGTTGGATGAGTTGTGTAAAACTGCTCAGATTTTGAAGCCTTATGAATAAATCATTTGAAATGGCCTACTAAATTTACTAGTTATCCCATTAACTTTGAAAATGAAAGAGAATAAGAAGCTAAAGAATTGGAAAATAAAGTCAATTAACAAATTAAAACTGGTTGAGTATTCAAAGTGCATCAAATGTGAGTAGTACTTGAAATAATAAAAAGAATAATTTTCATGGGCAGATGACTAAACTGGAACATGTTTTGAGTGGCATTACAAGAAGGGAAGCTGGATTTTATTTGGAGATCTTAAAAAATGTGTAATGAAGAAGTCTGACAGAGATGGACTTGTTGAAAAGTTTCCTTGAATGATTCCTATAACCCAGAGTTCTGGGGAAATTTTAGCAATGAGGAATGAGGAAACAAAATTATAAGGGCATTCCTGTTATACTGTTAACACATTATAGGTTTACCCTGAGGCATATTTAAAACAGTGAAATAAAAAGTGAGTATTTTATGAGGTTTGACACAAATCTAGGAACACATCCCAGGACCACATAACATTAAAAATTCATTTAAAGGAAGATAACATCAACAAGATGGTGGAATAGGAATTTCCAGAATATGTGACCTCACAGATATTGAAAAACCATCTAAGAACAAAGCTACTTTCAGAGGTAAGGATTCCATGTGAGAGAATACATTACCTGTAACATAACATACATACAAATATAATACCTGTAACATAACAATAACATACAAATAGGAGGACATATTTTCAAATCAGGACTGTGTTAAGTGGTTAATATCCAAAATATATAAGAAATTCAACTCAGTAGCAAGAAAACAAAAGAATTAAGAAATGGGAAAATTACCTAAATAGACATGTCTGAAATGAAGACATAAATGTGACCAACAGGTATATCACAAAATGCTCATGCTCAAGATCACTAATCATCAGAGAAATGCAATTTAAAACCATAATGAGATATCATCTCATAATCATCTCATATCTGTTAGAATAGCTATTATAAAAAAGAGACAAATGATAACAAATATTAGAAGGATATGCATAAAAAGAAAGCCTTGTATACTGATGGTGGAAATGTGCATTAGTATAACCCTTATAAAATTTTTTTCTCAAAAAATTGCAAATAGAAACACTATTTGATCCAGCAATCCTACTTCTGGACATATATTCAAATGAAATTAAATCAGCCTTTTAAAGGCATATATATATATATATATATATATATATATACCTGTATATATATATGTTTCACAATGTTCATTGCAGCATTATTCACAGTAGTCAAGACTGGATACAAGAACCTAAATATCTATTCATGGGTGAATGGATAATTTGATGAAAAACATACATGCTTCAATAGAATGTTCTTTAGTTCATATAAAAGAAAAATTCCTGTCATTTATAAATAAATAATATAGGTCGGGACCAGAATGACAAATACTGTTTAATTCCACTTCTATGTGCAATATAAAAAGGAGAGAATAAAATGATGCTTTATAGGGATTGGAGAAAATAGGAATTTTGGGTCAAAGGGTGCAAATTTCAGTTAAGTAGGATAAATAATTTCCAAAAATCTAATATACACTATGCTGACTATAGTTAATAATATTATGTTGTATATTTGACATTTGTCAAGACAGTATATGTTAAATGTTCTCAAAATAAAAATCTAACATATAAGGTGATGAATATATTAATTTGCTTAATTTTGTTAGTCATTTTACTATATATACATATATGTATATATATACATACATATATCCAAATATGATATTTTACTTCTTAAATATATACATGTGTATGTATGTATGTGTGTGTGTATATATAAATTATATGTAAGTGAAGCTGGAAAAAAGAAGAAAAAGTTTCTTTTAAAAAAATTTATCAACTTATGTGATAATTCTGCCCAGCAGCACCATTTGAAGAAAAACTGTGTTAGAAGTTGATGAATTGTCTATGTATTGTTTTTGCAAATTGACAGCTGAATTTGGAATTAAATATATCTATGGCATCAGGCTCTTTCCATTGTGAACTAATTCTTTTTTTAAAAATATTATTTTATTTAAATGCGTTTCAAATCATAGTACATATACAGAGCTCAATTTTTCCATTTCTCTGGTTGCAAACCAGATAGAGTCACACCATTTGTGTTTTCATACATGCACCAAAGGTAGTGATGACAATCTCAATCAACCATCATTACTATACCCATTCCCATTTCCTTCCCCCCATCTCCCCCCTGCCGCATCCAGAGTTCCTCCATTTCTCCTATGTTCCCCATTCCCACCCCCCTTATGTATCCTCATCCACTAATCAGGGAGAACATTCAGCATTTGGTTTTTCTCTTTTATTGCTGAATAATATTCCATTGTGTATATGTACCACAGTTTCTTTATCCATTCCTCTATTGAAGGGCATCTGGGTTGCTTCCATAGTTTTGCAATTGTGAATTGTGCTGCGATAAACATTGAGGTGACTGCTTTATTGTAGTGTGCTGTTTTTAAATCTTTAGGGTATAAGCCAAGGAGTGGGATAGCTGGATCGAATGGTGGTTCTATTCCAAGTTTTTTAAGAAATCTCCAAACTGCTTTCCAGGTTGGTTGCACCAATTTGCAATCCCACCAGCAATGTTTGAGTGTACCTTTTTCACCGCATCCTCACCAGCACTTAT
>CM053417.1:30723014-30752620 GCA_028644305.1 Xerus rutilus
CTCTAATTCTAACCATTTCCTGTATTCTACTCCTTTTGGTGTTGCTTTGTTCTTCTTTTTCTAGGGCTTTGAGTTGTAGCATCAACTCATTGATTTGCTGATTTTTAGCTCTTTGAATATATGAGCTTAATGCAATGAACTTTCTTCTTAGCACTGCCTTCATAGTGTCCCAGAGATTTTGGTATGTTGTATCAGAGTTCTCATTTACCTCCAAGAATTTTTTAATCTCTTCCCTGATGTCTTCAGTTACCCATGCATTGTTCAATAGCAAATTATTGAGTCTCCCGGTGTTATAGTGGCTTCTTTTTTTAAAGCTGTCATTAATTTCTAGTTTCAGTCCATTGTGGTCAGATAGAATGCAGGGTAGTATATCTATTCTTTTGTATTTACTAAGACTTGCATTGTGGCATAGCATATGATCTATTTTGGAGAAGGAGCCGTGCACTGCTGAGAAAAACGTGTATTTGCTTGTTGAAGGATGGAATATTCTATATATATCTGTTAAGTCTAGATCATTGATTGTTCTATTAAGTCTTGTAGATTCTTTGTTTAGTTTTTGTTTGGAAGATCTGTCCAGTGGAGAGAGAATTGTGTTAAATCCCCCAGCACTATTGTGTTGGGATCTATTTGGTTCTTGAATTTGAGAAGGGTTTGTTTGACGAACATGGCTACCCCATTGTTTGGGGCATAGATATTTAAGATTGTTATGTCTTGTTGACGTATGATTCCCTTAAGCAGTATGAAATGACCTTCTTTATCCTTTTTCACTAATTTTGGTTTGAAGTCTACTTTATCTGAGACGAGGATGGAAACTCTTGCTTGTTTACGTGGTCCATGTGAGTGATAATTTTTTTCCATCCTTTCACCTTCAATCTGTGAGAATCTCTTTCCATTAGATGAGTCTCTTGTAGGCAGCATATTGTTGGGTCTTTTTTTTTAATCCAATCTGCCAGTCTGTGTCTCTTAATTGCTGAGTTTAGGCCATTGACATTCAATGTTACTATGGAGACATGGTTTGTACTTTCAGTCATTTTTGTTTATTTTTAGTTTTTAACTTGACTTGGTTTCTTTTTTGATTGGCCTTTAGTGCAGTTCCTCCTTCTGCAAGTTTTCATTGTTGTTTATCATTTCCCCTCATGGAATATTTTACCAAGAATGTTCTGTAGTGCCGGCTTTCTTGCTATGAATTCTTTTAATTTTTGTTTATCTTGGAAGGTTTTTATTTCGTCGTCAAATTTAAAACTTAATTTTGCTGGATATAAGGTTCTTGGTTGGCATCCACTGTCTTTTAGCACTTGGTATATGCTTTGCCATGATCTTCTTGCTCTCAGGGTCTGGGTTGAGAAGTCTGCAGTGATCCTAATTGACTTCCTCCTGTATGTAATCTTATTCCTTTCTCTTGTGGCTTTTAAGATTCTCTCCTTCATCATTATGTGTCTTGGTGTAGTTCTGTTGTGGTTTTGAACATTTGGTGTCCTGTATGCCTCTTGAATTTGATTATCCAATTCATTCTTCATATTTGGAAAGTTTTCTAATATTATTTCACTGAATAGGTTGTTCATTCCTTTTGTTTGGAATTCTATGCCTTCCTCTATCCCAAAAATTCTTAAGTTTGGTCTTTTGATGTGACCTCATAGATCTTGGATGTTTTGTTCATGGTTTCTTACCATCTTCACTGTGTGGTCAACTCTATTCTCAAGGTTAAATATTTTATCTTCATTGTCTGAAGTTCTGTCCTCCAAATGGTCTAATCTGTTGTTGATGCTCTCCATTGAGTTTCTGATTAGGTTTATAGTTTCTTTCATTTCAAGGATTTCTGTTTGTATCCTTTTCAGAATCTCTATCTCCTTATTAAAGTGACCTTTTACTTCCTGTATTTGCCTAAACATCTCTGTTTTGAAGTGATCTTTTACTTCCTGAATTTGTCTGTGCCTCTCTTTATCGAAATGATCTTTTACTGACTGGGCCTGTTCTTTGATATCATTCTTTAAGTCACAGAACATTTTGATTATGTACATCCTGAATTCATGTTCTGTCATTACTTCTGCTGAACTGACCATGGATTCTAATATTGAAGAATCTTGATTTGTTTGAGTCATTTTCTTACCTTGTTTTTTCATGATGTTTGTGTCTTTCCTTCTATCTGTATTGATCCAAGTTGTTACAGTTTTTACTCCTGTATGTGTATAGTTTCCCTGCAGGGTTTCAATACCACTGTTTTAAAGGTGGGATCAATATTGGTTGATCACAATACAAGCAATATATAGTTTCAAACCAAGTAGCTCCTAACAGCTCCCAAATATGTTTACAGATTAGTCATGATATACAGCAATTATGAGTTCTTTTACAATCTACTATGTAGCCAATAAGTTTGCACAAGGGTCTATAGTTCCTATTGGTGGGCTATGGACAGTGGAGAGTGGGGTGTAGGATAGAGTATTGGGGTAGTAGGAAGTGAAGGTATGGTTATTAGATCTTAGAAAGCATAAAAAAGGAGCCCAAGAGAATTTGGCTATTACTAGAAAGAGCAGCAGAGAGTTGGGGATCACTGGTAGGGAGGAAGAGAAGAAGGTACAGCGGGGAGAGATGATAGCAAGAAAAAGAAAACATATGTATGTGGGAGATACAGGACTATCTAGTACCACTTCAGTATTCAGTTCAGAAATCCCAGTCTACTATATCCCACTGTAAAGCAAGTATTTGGTTTCACAACTGTTGGGGATTACAGGGTAGGAAAAGAGTGAGAGAGAAAAGAGGGAAGGGAAGAGAAAGAAAGGAAAGAGCAGAGAAATAAAACAAAAAGATTAGACAATAGGAATATTAGGAGAAAATGATAAAGGATAAAATAAAAAATAATTATAGAAGAAAGTAAAAGAAAAAAACAATTGAAAAGAAAAAAAAAGTCTCAGTGTGAATAAACAGGTATGGTTCCTTTCACCTCCAGTAGCTGGCATTGTTCGTTGCTTGCTGGACTTTCTCCGCTGGCATCTTGGGTGTGGGTTTCGCAACTGGGTGAAACTCTGGGCTGCTGGTGAAGCCATGCGCCAAAGTTTGTATCAAATTACTGTCCAATGTCCCCCTCAGACTGGGCTCTGCAGAGGCTCAGGGTAGTAGTCCCTGATCTCCTGTTGTCTGGACCCCCTTGGAAGCTCCTTTGATTGGATCTGCGCCCTCTGCTGCTTCTGCGGGTCCTCAGTAACTCTGGGGCGGAACTAGGGCAGACCCAGGTTTCCTTTGGGCTGAGCTGTCTCTGCTGGCGTCTGTGGAGCATCTCCTACCCTGAATTTGCACTCCCCAGAGGCTGGCGGCTGGGGCCGTGGGTCCACGAGAGCCACTGCTGTGGACCCTGTGTGGTTGGGTGGGCACTGGAGCCAGGTACCCCGTGTAGAAGCAGTCCCTGCCCAAGGCGAGCCCTGAGCTGGGGCTCCGAGCTGCCCACAGCTGCTCTCCACCACCGCTGGTGGAGTCACGCTGTGGCAGTGTCCGTTGTCTGGTGGCCCTGCTTACACGCACAAGTGAAATTTCCTGTGGGGGTAGCTGTAGGGTGGTGCCCAAAAGCTGGCTGGAAGATGGTTTTACCGCAATTTTTGATCTTCGGTTTAGGCGAGATTGACCGCTGCGTCCATCTAAGCCGCCATCTTCCTGAGGTCCCCATTGTGAACTATTTCTAGTGCACCATATAGTTTATATGGTCTTTTATTTAGGTTTTAATTGTTCTGAACTGTCACTATATGTCTTTTATTATTAATTGTAGTTTGTCCCAAATGAAAAAAAATGCTATGCATGTTTGTTTTGGTCACCAAAAACTAAAATATTTGAAAAATCTACAAATTAGTTTACTTTTCTAATAAAACAAGCTATCCAGGTCATTATAAACTCAGCCATGTTGTCATCTGAATATACTGAGTCTTTTATGTAGGAGTTAGCATATTATCTCATTTGTTATACCTCTGCCTGATTTAGTTTCCCAAGAGATGAGCCTGTTATATTTACCACTTTAAATCTCACTCCAGTTCTATAACTCGTTCATAAACAAATTATATAGCATTTAGATTTTTTATCCTGATTATGGGGGACACTTTTCTTTATAATGGCAGCCTTACTAATTTACTTGTCCAAACACATTCATACACCTCCTTCACATACACACACTCAATAGGTGCTGCCTGATATACCAACTAGTTTGTCCTGGCTTCTAAGCCTATTCAGTGTGATAAATTAGGCTACCTAAGACAGTGTGTTCATCCTCAGATATTATTCTGGTTTTGATAGGAACTTGCTTCCAAGTTTTCCTTTGGATGCAAGAAGAACAAATGAATGAAGAAATGAATGAGATCTCACTTGTTATTAGTGTGACAGTTTTTTTTCTACCTATAAAATAGGGGCTGTATTATGTCTCTAAGGGTTCCTTTCAGTACCTACAGAATGTGTCTGATGAAAAATATCTCACTGTCTTATTCCCAGTACCTTCTATTCTAATAGTGTTTCCTAGCCTTTTCACCAAAAGGTTAGAGACATTTTATAGATGACCTTTAAATGTAGGCCAACTTGTGGGCTCATGTGAGTGCCACAATATTGTTAGAACAGCATGTCAACTCTTACTTATTTTCTCATGATATACCAACTAGTTTGCCCTGGCCTCTAAGAAATGAGCAATCCATGGTAATTATCCTTCATGGGGAGGAAGACAAGCAAATAAGGACATGGCCACTGGGAGATAGCCTGGCAGACTTCACTTCAAGTGTGGTAGATGACATCCTGAGTTACAGAGAAAAGTAACATGATATGGACAGGAAAAGCATGGATTTGGAGTACAATAGATAAGAGCTTCAGCCATAACTTACCTATTTCTATCAATGTTACCTCTTGTAATTTATTTTATTTGTTAGCCTATTTCCTCATATGTTAAAGAAGAATAATAATTCTATTGCCTGTCATAGCAGGTATTCAGCAATGATCCTTTATTTTGCTAAAATTCTTTGTCACTAAAAGGCAAAGATTGGATCAAAGGAATAAGAAGGCTGACAATACATTTGTCTTGATTTTATATTTAGTGGTACCAAGAATCATCTTATATACCATTACCAACACCAAATTCTTGACTAATTTTTGCCCTTAGCTGAGAGCTGTTAGTTTTCAGAGTATGGGTGTTTTGAGCTCTTTACCTTCTGAAATATACCCTTCAATGTTTTAGATAAGCAACATAATAAATACCTCCTTCTTCCCCATGAACTTATGGTAGGTTGCATATATAGTAAAATGAAAGACACAGTTAAGCATGGGAGTATTTTGCTATGAGATGTGTAATACCTAAATTAATTTTAGTAAAAGTAATTATAATTATTAAAGTGGCATGTTCTAAGTATTTACCATGTTCAAGGCTCTGTGCTCAGTTTGACCTGCATAATCTCTTAATAACTACAACAGTCTCATGAGACAGGTATTATTATTCTCCTCAAGAAAAATCAAGCCAGATATCGTGACACACACATTTATTCCCAGCAGCTTGGGAGGCTGAGACAGGAGGATCATGAGTTCAAAGCCAGCCTCAGCAATAGTGATGCACTAACAACTCATTGAGTCTCTGTCTCTAAATAAAGTACAAAACATGACTGGGAATATAGCTCGGTGGTCAAGTGCCTCTGAGTTCAAACCTGGTACCTAAAAAAAAAAAATGTAAATCAAATGCATTAAGACTCAGAGAGGTTAAATAGCTTGCTGAAAGTCATACCTCTAGCAAGTGTAGGAATGAGAATTTGAGCCCAGATATGTTTGACTCTATATCCTGAGTCTCAACCATTAAACTTTTCAAAATAATACCCAATTACTTTGTTCAAATGAGACCATAAATGGGATAGTGCTTTAAAAACCTAGAAATAATAAAATGGAAGGGTATGTTATTACCCAAATGATTAACTGGGTCCATTGCTGTTTATCCAGATGCTCAGCAGCATGTAGACAAAGCCTGCAGGCATAATGGAACTTTTCCAAGTAGCAAAAGCTTAAATGTAATATAAGCTAATTGGTGGCATGATTTTATTTCCAACACAATAGGCAAAGTTTATAAGTGCAACTTCCTAATAACATGCCTATTTCCTTTAAGTAACTGCACCTGTTCTACAGTCCAGAGAAATCACATAACTTCAGGATATTGGTGGTCTCCAAAATTCAATTCTTTTAACAAACATTTATTGAAGATTTTACTCTGTTGTGCACATTTATGGAGCATCTTGTATGTTCAGATTATTCTGGAAATCACTTGGGTTTCAAATATTGGCAACTATAGCTTTTTACATAACTATATTCTATGGTCCAAAGAAGCACATCATTAGGCTAATCATTCAATTTTCTCTATCATACAAGTGAAGGAGTTTTCAAATATCTTACATCCTATGAGAATGTCATACCGATGTTTTCCACCTAACCTATCGATATCCTGGATAACTAGTTAAAATATAAAATCTGGAATACTGTAAAGTCCCAGCTTAAGTGTACTATTAATTTTAGGAATTAAAAAACTAGGAGTAATTGTGAATTTAACCAGTGTCACAAGTTTAAATCCCATAATTCTTTTTTTGTTTTGTTTCTTTTTGTTTTAGTACCAAGGATTGAACCCAGGGGAACTTAACCACTGCACCACATCTCCAGCCTTTTTTAAAAATTTGACACAAGGTCTCACTACGTTGCTGAGACTGACTTTAAACCTGTGATCCTCCTGCCTTAGCCTTCCAAGCCAATGGGATTACGGGCATGTGCCACTGCGCCTGGCTTAAATTCCATCATTCTTCACCAAATTTCTAGAAAGAGTTCCTCCTTGAATGCTAATAATAAATTAAATATACCTCTAGTAAATGTGTCTTGATATTCCAAATTCTTCTGCATATATGAAGAATGGGAAAAGCATAGTTATATCTACATTACAATTTTTTATTGCCCTAAATTTAGTATACTCATGACCTTAACTCCCTTTTTATATTTGGGAAATTGATGTGTGTGTTTGTGTTTGTGTTTGATATCTAGTGTGTGCTCATTAAATGGTGATTTTCAAAAGCTATCATATAGCTCAGGAATGTTGGAGTATTAAATATATCATAGGATGAGCAACTTCCAAGTTTTCTCGGGACTAAGAAAATTTATGAGGAGAGAAACTTTCAGTTTTAAAACTGATAAAGTCCATAGAAAACTGGGACATCAGTTTTCTGGTCACCTAGTTGGTCACTCTAGTTTTCAATGCTTTTCTCTTTCATCACCTTGCTTTGGATATGCAACAGAGTAGAGGAAGGATTTGGGCAGAGCAGCTACATTCTATTGTTAAAAATAATTTTACAACTACCTAAAATCCAAAGTCAAATATCATAGAAGGCAAGTTTCAGCTATAAACAAGAAAAACTGTAAAATGAAGGTGTCACTTTCAAGTGCCTGATAGAACATACAATATAATGTCCTGGAAGTCAGGACACTGAGTGTTGAAAACCTTGTCAAGTATGGAGGAATAAAGGTAAAGTTATTGAAGCATCTGATCTTAAGGAATCATGGGAACAATTGAACTGCATGTAATCAGGTTAGGGTAATCAATAATAGGGCAGAACAAGTAGGCCAGTATAAGGTAGATGAGAGTGAATATTTTAGCATGGAGGCAGTGAGCAACAATAGGTTGTTTGCAGCCTTTATGTACTTGGTTGGAGTTTACTCTTTCATACAGAAATAGGCCTTACAGATGAGTAGGCCTGACAGCATATAGACATATGGCAATAAGACCTTTGCTAGTACATCTACAGTTGTTGGAGTGTTGAATTAAATGACCTTATAATCCCACTCAATTTTAATATATTTTAAAAATTCAAATTCTATTCAAATGCTTATATTATTAACCTCAGACTTGATTTCTTTATTATTAAATTAGGAATAATAAATGAAACTTCACAGGACTAACATGAAGATTAATTAAAACAACTAGCATCTTGAAATATTAAGCATATTCCTTGGCACATAGGAGTTGCTCAATAAATGGTAGCTATTTTTATTTTGAAAAAGTCTTAAAATATATTTTTCAAATCTACCTTTTCTTGACAGAAAGTTTTTTAATAACTTTCAAACTATGGAGTGAAAATTTTAAACTGGTGAGATGCCTCAGTGAACAAATGCCCAAATTATTGATGCAAGCATCAAATATTTCAGTTCTCCTTATAATTCTTTTTGATATTACCTCAGTAGCAATATTTTTTCCATTATTTACAACATAAATTTACTAAATAAAGTTTGCATTGTACTTATAATTGCTTTGCATGATATTTCCCCCTCTGTTCAAATTTATTAGAGCAAATCTCTGAATCATTTGGGATAAAACATTAAGTTATACTAGTGGAAAAAGAAAAACCCAACTCATTGAGCTTAATTTGGGAGCTATTATCACTACGACTAATTCTAGGTTTTGTTGTTTATAATTTGTAGTATCTCTTACTTGGAATTTAGTTCACTAATTTAAAAGAATATTTCATAAGGAATTAGAGTGTAAAAAATGGTGATAGAATTGCAATTAAGTGTATGAGATCTTTAACTTTTTTTAGTTGTGGGTGGATACAATACCTTTATTTTATTTATTTATATATGGTGCTGAGAATTGAACCCAGTGCCTTGCATGTGCTAGGCAAGCGCTTTACCGCTGAGCCACAATCCCAGTTCAAGTGTATGGGCTTTTGAAGTCAGGTGGATTGATTTAAATCATGATTCCAATATTGTGGAACCCTTGAGAAAATTATACATTGTAACCTTATCTAAGCCCCACTTTTCTCATCTCTACAATAGGAAAAATATTACATGCCACTTGGTCAATAAAGTTTAAATTAAGTGAAACATGTCATATGGAACACTTAGCACATAGCTAAGTTACCAATATATTAAAGGTAAACAAATATAGCTGGTGCTTAACAAATGTAAATTTTTTCTGCTGTCACTACTACTACTGTTGGTTATTTGAACATCATAAAACAATCTTTTAATATCCTCATTTGAATTAAAGAAATCAAATACATTCTTTCTATATATATATCCCACATTTTATCTGATACTGACTCATGCTTCTATTTTGCATATTATTCTTTACATCTTATATACTGTAGTATATTACTCATTTAAAAAGGGATAATATTAAAATATTTAATATTGCATGGGCACCAATAATTTAGGATATGCAACTAACCAATCAGAATGGGTACTGGCCTTAACAATCCATAAAGTCTTACAGCACATACTGGCTGAAAGTCAGTCTGCCTTTGGTATATGGCTGAAGGTGTGGTGAAAACTTATGGGTATTTGATCATATTCCCAAGTTGGCAGTATGATCAAGAAAAATCAAATTTGACTATGGGCAGGCCCACAAAATAATCTAACTTCCATTGTGGAGTATTGTTTTTTTACTACACGCCTTACAGATGGTATAGATTTCTGTTCTAGTCTTGTGTGCACTATGCTGAATATAGTTTGGGGATGGAATGACTATTTTGCCTTGTTGGAAGCTGGTGTATGGATATTTCAGCTTTCTTTACTCATTTAGGCAGTAATAGTGTAGGCAGTAGATTGGCTGAGATTGAAGTAGAACATCTGTTTCTCTATACCACCAAATCATCATTTCAATTAATTTTACTTTCAAATCATTTTGAGCCTGGTCTGCAAATTCATATTAATTTAAGTATAGTGATATCCAAGCCTGTTTGATACCCCAGAGAAGCTCCAGATGTTTAGGGACATTAGCTGCATTCTCAGATACAAATTAATGTTATACACACACACACACATATATGGCATATTTGCTGCTTAGGGAAAGATAAAGTGCTAGAAATCCAACCATCAAAGATAAATTTAAAAGGATATTATAGCCCCTCCAAAGAATTACAAATAATTGGCTGTGTTTGGGACAGTAGAGGGATAAGAGCTAATTCAAATCAGGCAAAGGGATAAGAGAGCTTCACTTGGCACGTTTAACCAAACTGTTTTTAAATATTTGCAAATATCCCAAAGGAGATAAAAAAAATGCTAATTATTCAGATATGTTAAAATAACTGCCTATTAGATGATTTTTGTGTGAATGTTAAACATTCATATCATTCAAAGTTATCTGGATTTTCAGAAGGTCCACATGTATTTCAAAGATCATAGTAAGTAATTTCAATTTTATTCAAAATGTGATATAAATCACGATAATTTTGAGTCAAGAAGTGTTATATGATTAGATTTATGCATTAAAAATAGCTTTGAATGCTTAATGGGACAATTGATTTCAGAGAAGCAAAGAAGAAGTCAGCATGGTGGTAATTAAAAATGAAATATTAGTGGCTAGGAAAAATAATATTGGTAGAGGAGATGATAAATGATAATTTACTATTTATTTTGAAGATGGAGTTGTTAGGATTTCCTGGTAGAAGTGATGTAGGTGGTAGGTAGTGGAAGTAGTTAGTTGAAGGAGACATGGGATGAAGTGAGTTTATTCTATTCTCACTACCAACCTCAAATCATGTGCTGACATCATTATCTATTTTCTGCCCTTCTACTCCTTTGTTGCTAAATATTACAGAGAATCATTTAGCTGTGATGATTGAATTCACCATGGTATATTCATTCTGTCTTCACTCAGTTGAGTTCTCACTAATATCTAGCAATAGATTTACTCAATTATTAAATTATCTGCAGGAATATTTCAAACTCTTCCACTCAATTCAAGCCATTCTACACCGTTTGCTCCTCTTATTCTTTGCAAGTGACCCTATGTTTTACTTTGTGGAGAAGTTCAAAATCACCTGATTGGAGTTTTTCAAAAATTTAGGGACTCTTTTGCTTTCCTCCTGTCTTAGAGGAAGGTTTCCCTATTTCTTTTCAAGATTAACGTCTCAGGTATGTTCTTGATTAATGGAAGAGATATTAGGGAATCACTACTTATGGCGCCAAGTTTAACAAAAGGCTTGGTTTAAAGTAAATTATTTCAGTGAAACATAAATTATATAAATTGGGGAAATTGTCAAAGAACATTACTCCCAATTATTCTACAGATCTTTTGAATGTGAATTTACAACCACCAATTAGTCTTTTATTTCTTCCTACCTTTGCCTCATCCCTTTGCCACCTAGGACATTTTTAATACAATATTTTCAAACTTAAAAGTCTTATCACATAACCTTATGTGGTTATCTCTGGATTTTTTTAGAGAATATAAAGTAGAAGTAGAATTTTCAGTGATCAGTAACAGTCCTAGTTATCACTGGAAGTTTATCATGAATACATTTGTTAATTATATACAAATAATGGATAGTTCCTTCCAACCAGAAGACTTCAATATGCCTTTCTAGGAGGCAGGCTTTATCCTCTCCACTGTGAGAATCAGCTATGCTTAAGAAATTGAATTCTGGATTTTCTATTTTTATGGGTTTTCTATTTTTAATGGATTAAGTGCCCCAACAATTTCAAGAGATCATGTGGTACTTGGCACCACCACTGTCTCATATTCATATGTGCAAGTTAAGGCCAACAGCTCACTCACTAAGGCAGCTCTTCCGTGTATTCTTTTTTTGTTTATGATGCTACTGTCCTATCAGTTACTCAGACTGAGAACTTGGGTCATATTTTAAATGGTTCTTCTTCCTGGACCATTCTGAATAATTATTCTATGCATTTCTACCATCCAATGACTCTTGATTCTATTTTCTGTAATGGAACACTTGTTCAATAATTGTAGAGAATATGTAAGGAGGGAGAGCCTCTTATTGATCTCTTATCCTCTAGTTTCTTCTTCTTCTAAATAATCCTGTATTATATTAATATAATAATTAATTATATTAATCTTCCATATTAGTCTTCCAAAGGCACAGATAAAAGATGTCATGCCCATATTGAAGCACATCAAATGTTTCTTCATTGCCTACCAAATAAGGACTAAGTTTATTAATGCCGCATTCAAGATCTTTGACACTCTACTCCTACCTATTTATTCTTATATTCTATTACTTTCCTTTATGATTCCTGTGATCCATTTTACTAAATTACTCCACAATTTCTTTATACTTTTTCTCTTTGTGCCTTTTCATCCTCTTTTCTCCTTTTAAAAAGCCCTTCTACCTCTACTTGTAAAATTCTATCCATTTTGAGTGATAAAGTAAATGAGACTTTATCCATATAATAGAATATTTTGTGGTTATTAACATGATGATTTATGAAGGATTTTAAATTTCATTGATTGATATTAGAAACAGTATGGAGTATCTCCTTCCTGTCAGGTATTCTGCCAGAAACTGAAGACAAGTTCATAGGATAGACACAGTTAATGGCATCATGAAGGTTATGGGCTAGGAAATTCAGACATTGAGGAAGTCAGAGATGATGTGCTGAGTACTTGAACAATAAATATACTGTGATGTAGACATTTAACTATAGTCTAAAGGTAAAGAGAAGGTTCTCAAAGGTAGCCATATTTAAAGCATAGCTTGAACCATGTAAAGACAATGATTCCCACACTTTTTGGTCTCAGGAACACTTGATGTTTTTAAAACTAATTGGAGATCTCAAAAAGCTTTTGTTTATGTTATGCTTATTAATGCTTATTGTATTTTAAATCTAAATATATTTATTAATAAGAAAACATTAAGATACAATTTATAACAAATATCTCTATATTCTAAAATATAAAAAATCTAGTGAGAAGAATGTTCATATTTTTACTAATCCTTTAATGTCTTGCTTAACAGAAGATGATTGGATCTTTCTATTTGCTTTTGCATTCAGTCTTTTATGATATATTGTTTTGTTTGGAGTATATGAAGATTATAGCCTCATACAGATATATATTTGAAAACTAGTTGAATGTTTTAATAATATTGTCAAATAATTTTGAATATGCTTATTTGATACTACATCAAAACTCAGCAAGTGGTTGTTTCTCAAGAGTAGTTAAAATATGAAATCTGAAACTGCGTCAATGAACTTTTCATATTCTATGACATTAAAAATTCTGAACTCCTTTTTTTAAGTGGAAACTTTAACCACATGCGATTTTGACCTGTGGATTCCCTAAAAGAGGCTTTCCTGTCCACAAGGACCCCTCAAGCCTCACTTTGAGAGTTACTGGAATGAGTGTTTCTTTGGTATTTAGGAAAAGGCAGAGATAAGAGAAATTTTCTGGTGGTTGAAAAAGCATGGGAACATGCTTAGGCTATGATTTTACTGAAGAAAGATACAATATACACAATAGGATCTCAACTCTCTAAAGGAAAGTAATTAGCAAGGAATAAAGTCTGTAAGAAAATACTCCAAAATATTAACAGTAGTCCTTCATATGTCATTTTCTGTACCCTTTATATTTTCCTGAACTTCTATATTTTCAACCATTAATTCTTTTTACCTCTATCATGCTAAGTGAAATAGACCAGTCCCCAAAAGCCAAAGGTCAAATGTTTTCTTGGATATGTGGAATCTAATCCAAAATAAGGTGAGAGGATTAACAAAAAGAATAGAAAACAGACCAACAGAGTAGACAAGGGGGAATGAAGGGAAGGGGGGAGATACGAGAAAGGGAAAGGCATTGGAATGAATCTGACCTAACTTTTCTATGTATGTATATGAATATACCACAGTGTATCTCACCATCATGTATATCCACAAGATACTACTTTAAAAAAGTAAGCAAATAACAGAAAGATCAATGGTGTAGAGGGAAAGGAATAGTGAGAAGGAGGAAGGAAGGGAAGGGGAAGTACTGGGGACTGAATTAGAACAAATTATATACCACACTTACATAATTACGTCAAGATAAATTCTATTGTCATATATAAGAACCAATAAAATCAATGAAAAATAAAGGGAAAATAAATCATCTGTATCTTTTAAAATTATGCTTATATGCTATGTCCTTTTAAAAGCATCTTTTCATTTCCTACCCATCTAGAAGTAATCTCTCCTTGTTTAGTGCTTTCCTTACCAGTGTTTGCACTTTCCTATCAAACCATTCTGTAGTGCTTTGTAGTGCAAATTGTGCAGATTGTTTTCCCTTGGAAGTAGAAACTAGAGATTGTTTTCTCATATCATTAAGTTTTTATATTGTAAAAAGAATGTAACAAAACTTTTTGGAATTAAATTCAATTGAAATCCTAAATGTTTCACACATTTTAAATGATATTGAAATGGTATTACGAGATAACATGCAAGTACTCTCAAAATTTTGGGCAAGTATAGAAAAGTATATGTAGGACATTGCTGATCATGGTTAATAGCAAAGGCTTTGGGATTCTACTGACTTAGCTTTAAATCCTGGATCTCTTTTGTGCTTGCTGTCTCTATGTAATAAGGAACAAGTCTAATCATTCCAATTCTGAGTTTACCCCTTTATAGAATGGAGGTGATCATCATATCTCCCACAGTTGTTGTGGGGAGAATTGATGAAGCAATGTATACTACTAGTATATAGTAAAACTTGATGAATAATAGCTATTTATTATTATCATCAATAAATAATGTATCCGGAGATTCACAAATTCATTATAATGAAGGTATTCTTTAGTAAATTCAGGGTCACTGGCCACTTAATATTCTTGTTCTTGCCAATCCCCCCCTTTTTTTTTGGTACTGGGCATTGAACCTAGAGGCACTTAACCACATCCCCAGCCCTTTTTATGTTTTCTTTAGAGACAGAGTCTCCTTAAGTGGCTTAGGGCTTTGCTAAATTGCTGAGGCTAGCTTTAAACTTGCAATCCTCCTACCTCGGCCTCCCAAGCTGCTGGGATTACAGGTGTGCACCACTGCACCTGGCTCTCTAATCATTTGAAAGTATGCAGTGATTAGTGAGTTGGCTTGAGTTGATCTGGCCTTTTTTAAATAACATGGTTTATAAAAAGTTATAATTTAACCTATGGCCTGTAATGTTATAAGCAATCTAGAGTGGAGGCAAGAGACTCAGATAAGCAAGTTAAGAGTCTAATTACCAGCAATGTTTTCATTAAACAGCTGCAGCTCATATTGTAATTTTTGTTACATTTGTTAATGACAGTTCTGAATGGCACATTCTACTTCAGCTCAGGAAGCATGTCCTGGGGATGCTACAGCAGCTGTCTGTATTAGTCAGTGGAACTGAGTATCTAACTAACTAATAGCCAAATAAACACATTTGTTCTCTGCCTATTGCCATACTAAAATGGAAGAAAGTATGTACAATGTATGAAAATGATAGCATTGACACTCTTTAAGGACACAGGGGTTGCTTCTCAGTGGCAGTTATGGGATGTTATGAGCTATGCGATGCTCTCTCTTCAGAATGCATTGGGAGCAGGAGGAATGTTCTCATAGGAGGATTAAATTGTTCACTTTCATTTTTGCCCTTTTCTGAATTTTTGGTTGCTCACACTACTACTGCCACTTCCAGATCCAGGCTGAGCATTCTGTAACAAAAAGTAATGAGAGGGAGAGTGTTTTTGCTGCCCTGTCTTATGGGGTTCTGTATCTGTTTCTGTTCCAGACTACTGTCTTGGCTATGAAAGGTCAGATCTGTGTGGTCTTTGAGGCTAAATTGACCTTTGTTATGCTCATACCCACAGTCAACAGGTCTTGATTGTTTCTCCTGGTTCCGAGCAGTGCCTTCTGTTGTGATGCTTTGCCTAGGCCTTTACTGAGACCACAAATGTTCCGTGTCTTCAAATTGCCTACCTATGAATTTCTATCCCAATCAAAATTCCCATTTCCTTGGCATAGCTTATTTCACTTGTACATGAAGACAAAGACATAAATTTGAATTCATTCAATGATATTTCACTGACTGATAGAGAATGCCTTATCCTTCACACTGCTTTGCTGGCTTTAAATAACTTCATTTATCCAATAAATGTATTTACTGTGTGCTGAATCTTTTGTGATGAACTGGTATGTCCAAATTCTTGAGGAGCCTATAATCTTGAGGATAAGACACATAAATAAATAATTATTAATATACTGCAATGTGGCATTTGCAAAAAGATAGAGGATGAGTGTGTTATAGAGGAAGGGAAATTAACCTGTTCTTAAGGTGTCAAGAAAGGTGGCTTGAAAGGAGAAAAACTGGGTTTGAGGAGTAGGATTTAACTGAGTATAGTGAATGAAGGTGAAGGTCATAGTAAGCAGAATAGATAGCATGAGGCAAAAAGGCTTAGAAAGAGCATCATCTATGAATGAAACCAAAAAGCAGTTTTGAAGATAGTGGCAAAGAAAATAAGCACAAAATAGGAAGACAGAGCCAGGTCATGGAAGGCTTTTTGGTGTCATAAAATTTGAGTTTTGCTCCAAAGCTGATGGAGAGTTACTAAAGTATATGAGGCTGAGGAAAGGAACCAACAGAAGAAGAGAGAGAGAAGGTAAAGGAGTAGGAAATGAATGATAGAGTATGGTGATGGACATGGAAAGGAATGGGAATAAAAATCACAGGAGGAAGGGTTTTCATATAGAAAACAGTCTCCTAGACTTCATGCTTCTGGAAAAATCTCTTTAAAATCAGCTTTTGTGTACTCCACGGACATAAGGCAAGTTATTCTCTTTATCTTTTGTTACTTACTATTGCCTTAGCTCTTCCAGGCCAATCTCTAAGCTGTATCCTGCCTAAGGTCCAACATGGTAGACCCTTTGGAAATGGACCAGAATTGTCCTTTGTAAGAGATATTTTCTATGTGTTGGTAGCATTTTAGTGGCATTTGGCAGTTTATAAAATCTTTGACATCCATCATATCACAATAGCTCTCTGTAAGGCAACAGAAAACTGTTACCATCACCATTTTATGAGGCTTAGAAGTTTTAGTCACTTGTCCAGTGTCAAATCACTTAAAATGAATAATTGTCAGAGTTTCAACTGGAAAACAAGTCTTCTAATTCTAGGTCTCATACCCTTTTTGCTATGTTCATTCAAAGTCTTCTGTATGAATAAATGGGCCATATGGGTGAATGAGGGAATCAAATCCATGATTTCAGCCTTTTGAGCACAATTTTGTAGCCAACTAATCTCATCTACTGAGTCATTACTGAGTCATCATAAATAAACTAACCCAGTATGGTCTGCCCTATGAACTGGGAGCTGGGACTCCATTTCCTTTCTGGGCTTCTTTGGGAACATTCTATTCAGTAACTAACCTCTCATTAGTCACTTATTGGTTGATTTTTTTAGATCATCCAGATTATTTGATTCTATTCTTTGCTCCTTCTCCTTACATACCTTTGTTCTTTTTCTTCTTTGTATGTACCTTTGGGCCATCTAATACAAAGTTGAGAAATATGACATTAAGAGTGACATTATACATCAGTAGTTTTCATGAATCCTTAGCATTTGAAAGACTTGAAGTTCAAAGCTCAAGTGTACTTTTGGTCTATTGAATTTTTCTAGTTTATAGTTTTTCCTCATCAGGCTAATTAAGACTTTACTGTATGTATTAGGACTGTGGCTCTAATAAAATGAACAAAGTCAATGAATAAAGGGCAAACTGAGCTATCTTATTAAATTGTCTAACATCTGGGTTATATGCTGAAAATGTTCCGTCATTTATTTAGCTGTCTGCCCCTGGAAGTACCTCAAATAAGATTGCATTGGAGACAGAATTAGGATATATTAAATTATTCAAAGTACTCTTCAATATATCATACATTTCTAGTCTTTCTTTCACCTCTGCTTGGTTGTGGTGTGCAAATTTAATCTATTTGAGCACTTACAGAATGTTAGTCATTTTGGGCATTCAGATGCTTCAATTTGAATTTTCATCTTCAGTCTTATAAAATATTGTCTACTCATTGTCCTTTTGCATCCCTCTGCCAATAGCTTTCAGTATCTTCAGTAATCTGCTGCATGACCTTCTGAGATTTTCTTTATCTTTTTTACCATTTGTGTTAAAATATAGAGGCACAATCTTTTTAAAATTTTTTTTAGTTGTAGGTAGACACAATGCCTTGGTTTTATTTATGTATTTTTATATGGTGTTGAAGATCAAACCCAGTGCCTCACATGTGCAAGACAAGCGTTCTACCACTGAGCCACAACCCCAGCCCCAGAGGCACAATCTCTATTCCTTAGGTTCACTGCAATTTTTATATTTTGGTTGGCTGGCTCATTAGCTTATAGATGAAAGAGGGACTGAGCTTTGTGGGGAGATGTGTTAGGTGGGATGCATTTGGTACATTTCCTTGAGGATAGAATTGGTAAAGTCCTGGTAAATTTGTGGGACATAATTGCATCCAATAATGGTAATATTAATAAAATGCTGCTTTTTATACATTTACTATACCAGTGTAATTAATACTTGTTTTCATAGAACATGAGAGCGCTAATCAAGTTATCTATCCTCTTATCTGCATTTGGAAACTATTTATTCCATTTATAAGAGAAGATGTATTATGTGTGGTTAGTAAGATCTGAGCCCAGCAAATATTTTCAGTCATTCCTCTATCCACTACTGTGCTTGCCTTTGGCCTCCTCATATATTGTTTCCAGGATAGCATCCATGCTATTGTCCTGCTAACATACTTTCATATATGTGAAGAAATGTTCAAACCACATTTATTCATAGTCATCTCTTTATTCAACAATTTATTGTATATCACCTCTGTGCTAGGCACTATGCTATGTGCTGGAGATTTGACAGTGAGCAAGATACACATAGTATTTGCCCTCCTGAAAACAGGAAGAGAAAGTGGCAGAGAATAAGCAGAAAAAAAGCTTCCTGAGATATTATGGTCAGTAAGAGCTCTCTGAAAAGTGACTTTTAAGGTAACACTTGAAACTTAAAAAGGCAAACCAGTTATTAAACCAACCAGCCCATCAAACAAATCATGGTGAAACATGTCCTTGGCGAAGGGAAACAAATGTTTAGTAATTACAGAAAATGAAAAGAGGTCACTCTGCTTTCTGAAAACCATTCTTTTTCTTGAGAGTGTCATTTTCCCCCATCTTTATGAGAGGCTCTGCAAAGAATGTGAAGAGAAAAGTTGGGATGAGTATGAGCAAATCCTCAATACCAAACTAGCAGAGCAGTAGGAATCTTTTGTGATGTTCACACATGTGGTAATATGTAACAAGACCAACAAGCTATATATCCTGAATCTTTCTTGCATTATGTACGTAACAGGTTTGACCTCAAGAGGTGGCCTCTGTACATATTTTTGCAACTGGTTGTATATGGACTTAAAGTTGTGAATCATCTGATTATAAAACAGGAATTTATTTAGGGTTATCTGCACAAGTCTAACATAACCACAAGAGTTCATAAATAGAAAAGAGGAAAGCAAAAGAAGACATGGAAGCTGTGCGTGGTGGCTCAAGCCTGTAATCCCAGCACTTTGGGAGGCTGAGACAGGAGAATCGCGAGTTCAAAGCCAGCCTCAGCAACGGCAAGACGCTAAGCAACTCAGTGAGACCCTGTCTCTAAATAAAACACAAAATAGGGCTGGGGATGTGGCTCAGTGGTCGAGTGCCCCTGAGTTCAATCTCCAGTACCAAAAAAAAAAGACATGGAGTCAGAAAGAGATAGGAATATTAAAGTGATGTGATATGGGAACTCGAACTGTAGTTGCTGGAATTTTAAATAAAAGACTGAAGCAATGAGCCATGAATAGAAATGGTCTCTGAAAACTGGAAAAGGCAAGAAAAGGTATTCTTTATTAACCCTTTAGAAAGGAACAGCACTGCCAACACCTTGGTTTTAGACAGTGAAACCTGTATCAGACTTGTGTACTTCAGAACTGCAAGATAATAAGTTTCTGTTGTTAAAAGGCACTGAATGTTGGCAATTTGTTATGTCAGCCATAGAAAACTAATACAGACTTACTCTAACCAAGTGACCAAGATTAATGTACTAGTGACAAATCACATAGATATTATGTACTTCCTGATATGATGTGATGATAAGGGCACTTCACTTCTGTAGTACCCTTAACAAAAACCCATTACAACAGTCTAATAACAAGAAAAAACTAGACAAACTCCTACTGAGGTACATTCTAAGAAATGTCTGACTAGTATGCCTCAAAATTATTAATGTCATAAAATACAAGGAAAGACTGAGAAATTGTCACAGATTAGAGAACACTGAGGAGACATGATGACTAAAAACGTTATGTACTGGAGCCAGGCATGGTGGTGCATGCCTGTCATCCCAGCTACTCAGAAGGCTAAGCCAGGAGGCTTGCCAGTTTGAGGCCTGTCCCAGCAACTTAGCAACAAGGTGTCTCAAAACAAACAAACAACAAAATTAAAAAGGTTGGGGACAGAACTCATTGGTAGAACACCTGCCTACCATGTGTAAGCCCTTGGGTTCAATCCCTATTACTACAAAAAAATCATTATGAATTGGATCCTGGAACAGAAAAAGTACAGAAGTTGTGGCTAAACTGGCGAATTTGAATAAAATTTGGAATCTTTAGGTTCTAGTAAAGTTCCAATGTTTTTTTTTTAAGAAATGCAGCCTTGTGATATAAGATGTCAATGATAGGGGGAAAAGGTTAGGTGATATGTGGGAACCTTCTGCAATATCTCTGTAACTATTAGGTAAATTTAAATTATTCCAAAATAAATAATTTAGTTTTTTGAAAAGTTAATTTATTCTAGCCACATAATTTATAAATTGAGAAAACTGAAGTTGAGAGCAAAAATGATTTATTTAAAGTAATATAATTAACTTATAAAAATGGTCATCTTTCCAATTTCCAGTTTATTTATTGTTCAATAGATTTATATTCTAAATCTGAAAAATGTGTTTTCCAAAACTAGATTGTATTGATCTAATCCACATTGACTAGTACTACCTAATTTTCATCTTGTAATTCTTACTTCCTTTGATTGTTTCCCATGTTGCTGGGCTAAAATAATACTATTGTTTTTACTACATGCTCTGTTCTGTTTTTTCTTTACCAACTAATATTTATGCCACCTAAACAAATATTGCCTGGAGGAAGAAGTAGTACATTTTTACTTTGTTGAGGTTGTTGCTCAATTGTCCTAAGCTTTGTCCTAATTGCTCATTGACCCATTATTGAGTACATTCTTAACTTTGCATATAACTCTTGCATCTAGGAACCATAATTCCTTGACTATCATTCTGTCTTTATGGCCAAGACTGCAAGATTCCCAGGGCCAGATGCCATCTTCTTTGTGTGTTCTTTTCTTTTTCCCTGGAACTTGGATCACTTCCAAGATCCCATGAGCCCTCTGAAGATGCTGATCATTTCAATGCTGACTCCATTCAACTCAGCTAGCTCAGAGGCACAAAAAGATACAGACATGGAATGCAGCTAAGGAGTGGTAAAGGCAGGAATCCAGGTTTATATCATCTGTGGTAATGTCTTGACACTGGCATGCAGTATATGCCTATTTTTTTTACTTCATCTTATTTTTTTATATCCAGGTAATAAGTTTATTTTCCATTTAATGATTAAAGATTCTAAAACTTCCTACATTAACTGGTAGTTGAATATTTTAATTTTTAGCATATAAAGTCCCATTGCCTGTTTCTGAAAGGGTCTAAGAACACAAATAGTTAAATTTAGCTAGTGTATGCCTGCAAAATGAAGATTTGACACATCAATAAACAAGTTATAAAAAAATACCTGTCATTCCAACCTCCAGAAGCATTTAGAAATAATTTATTAAAAGTTCAAGAAATCATTTGGTAAATTGTCACATAAATTAATATTGTATTTGCATGCATAATTTTGTCCTTCAAATACTTCCTCCTCCCCATTTAGAGAAAGGAGGAGGAGAAGGAGCAGGAGGAAGATGAGAAGAGAAAGGAGGAGGAGGAGGAAGCACAGAAGTAGGAGAAAATGTACAGTCCATACAATTTTTCTCTCCACTTATTTTTCCCACTTTTAAACATCAACTGATACTTCAGGGAGATATCTCTAAGAATTAGTTTTCTTTCTGTTGATCTACAAAATTAAAGGGTCAGATCTTGCAATTGTTTGGAGTATTGAATATAGTGGAGAGGGTAAGTTGGATCACACTAGCAGTATCTTCCCTTTTTAAAAATTAACATACATATGTATATTTCTACATTCCCTGTTATAGTAATAAGAAAGTCATTCTTCCTGTACTTTTAATACTCTATATTGAAAATTATTGATATGTTTTTACCTGCCCCAGTACAGAATCCCCACCTGAGTTGACTCAGAACACTCACAGATATCTTCAGGCAGTGATGACATAGAGGGACATGAAAATGTTACAAAAATAATACAAGCAGCAAACAATGCATTCATCTTTGTGCTTTCAAAATCTGAGTCTGCAGGTAAATCATACCCCTGAAATCCAATAAATTATCTTATAAATTAATTTCTTTTTTTTTTTTTTGGTACTGGGGATTGAACTCAGGGGCACTCGACCACTGAGCCACATCCCCAGCCCTATTTTGTGTTTTATGTAGAGACAGGGTCTCACTGAGTTGCTTAGCGCCTCGCCATTGCTGAGGCTGGCTTTGAACTCACGATCCTCCTGTCTCAGCCTCCCTAAGTCATAAATTAATTTCTTTTTTTTTGGTATATAAAATATAACTCCAGACAGAAGTTCTACAAAGGAATTATGTATACATGAGGAAGAAGGGAAAGCTTACACTTTTCTGGGTCTGGGGCATTTTGAATATGAGAATGATGATATATACTAAATAAATGGTAGCAAAATTGTGGGTCCCAATTATTATACTAAAATTTTGAAGGTAACTCTGAGGACAAAGGAATTTCTTCCCCGTTCCTTCTCTCTTAGGATTCTAGAAAGAAATATCTTCTCAGGCTATTCCTGCATGAACCTGGGGTACTGTCATATCAGTTTATCTTGGGTAAAGTGAAATCTTGAGTTTTAGCTTTACTGTTACCTTATTCCTGGGTGGCTTAGATATTTGATTCAGAGCCAGTAACACTGCCAGTGTCCTCAAAGACAGGACAGGATAACCAGGCAGCACAGACTGAGGCTAGATTCATTGGGCAATTGGCCCAATGCAGGATAGGGAGAGAATGAGGAGAAAGCGGTGTGTCCCAATTAAAGTGACTTTGGCTTAGTTAGAAATGGCATCAACTCTGACCAAGCCAAGAGAGAGGTGAGGTACATTAGCCACATATGTAGCTCTGAATGACAACACAGCAATGTGTGACCAGGTGGCCTAGGACCACAGGAGCTCAGGAGCCTAATGCCCCAAAATCACACCACATTCTTTGATTAATGAGGTCACCTAAGACTATATAAGCCTATCCTTGCCCTCGCTAAAACAAGACTTCAACCTAGAAGTAGAATAGGGAGGAGAGGGAAGCTGTATTAAAGACAGCTATTTTACCAAGAAAAACTGAATGCTACCTAAATAGAATACTTAATTTCTTATGTCAGAATAAGATTTAAATTGTATTAGACATTAAGTAATTTTTACCCCTACCAATCCAAAGGTGAAACTCTCAAGAGAAAGGCCAAATTAGTTGAAGATGAAATAAATAAATTAGATTTTCACTGCACAATGAAATTTTAGAATGAGATAAAAATGTTAATATTGCTTTTAAAACCTAAAATGATGAAAACTACAAATGTAAATCATGGCTCTCACTGTTTTCAGATGGTTACATTTTGCTTCTAGGAAGAAAGAAATTCCTGCTGGATGTGGAAATTAATGGAGATTTCAATTCCAGTTACACTGACCTTTGATTCCTATATAAATTTGAGTGAGTTGCTAATTCTTAGCAAATGGCATTTTGAATATAAAATCTTAATAAAGATTTATAGACATACATTGAAATCCAGATGTTTGCAGAGTCTTCTCTTCCTACTTTGGAATGAAAATAAAGGGAGGAGATTGAAAATTATATCTATGTATATATTATAGCAATAATTGCATATGGGCCAAAGAGAAAAGCAAAGATATATTTTGAGCATAAAAATAGTATGATTAGGGTACAAACATTAATTTTGTGATGTTTTATATAATAGTTTTTAAAATAATAGATTTAATGATTGCTATGAACCATTTTATTTACTCAACAGAGAAAATTTCAAGAAGCAATTATAAGAACATAATGGGGACTGAAAAGTAAAACAAGAAAAAACAAAACAAAATCTTATTTGCAAAGATGATACTGATAATAATAACCTAGTTTTATATCTTATAGCTCACGATGATCTTTCACTTTCATTTAGAAGCCATATAATTAATTAGGCAAATTAATAAACATTAACAAAAATATTACAAGAGAATGTAGTGTGAACTATATCAAGGGGACTGATACAATGGTTAAATATGACACATCGATCACATTATATTTCTAGAATTAGTTTCAGTGAACCTGATTATGAATTTTTTATTCCTGCATACAATGTTTTATTCTTTTTATGTGTTGATTCTTGGAAAAAATGAGGCTCAGAGATTTTTTCTCTGGCCCATTTATCTAATTTAGTTCATGAAAAATAAATATGTTGTATTCCTTGTAAGTTAATTTAATATTTTAGAGCTATGATACCATTCCAAATCTAACCACGAGTGGGACAGTTACCTTTTCTGGGTCTTAGTTTCCTCATTGCAAATTAGAGGGTTGGATTAGACATTGTGTCTAAGACTGTTCACAAATCCTATCATTTCATGAATTATTAGATATAATGATTGAATCATAAGTGCATCTATATATTCTCATCACCTATCTATATTCCTTATAATTTACCAGCTATCACTATCTAGGTCACTTTGCCCACCTGCTTGATGGATATACATTCAACCAAATGGAAAACAAAACAACAGCTAGAGGTACTGTGTGGATTCTAACTATTGACTTTTCATCCATGTTCTAAATGATTGCATCCAAGTGTCACTGCACCAAAGGCCATTTGTCTTTCAAACAGAAACAAAAATGATTATGCTGCAGAAATTGCAAAAGGCATAATTAGTGGAGTGAATTTAAAAATTGGAGGATCTGGTATACTATTTATGGTTCTTAAACTAGATCATTGAGAGAAATAGGCAGCTTCTTCCAATCTTTGGCTTTCCCATTTGTATAAGACTCTATCTTTGGATTGTCAAATGGCTTGCTTATGCCCCTTCCTGGTACCTTTTCTAAAAGTATGTTTTATTGTTACTTCTTGGTGAAGGATTTAAAATGGCACCTAAGCAGACTAGTTGCTGTCTTCTGAGTTGTGATAAAGATAAACAGTAGAATTATCTGACCACCTCAGGTGCCACAATCCCATTGGTTTATGCCATAAAATGACAATAGATTACAGGAATTACAGTAATCATAGTCTGTGATGTGTGGGCAAAAAATCAAAGCTTCTTGGTATAGACCGAGGAGTGGGATCTATACCCAGAAGACTTAAAAACAGCATACTACAGTGACGCAGCCCCTTCAATGTTTATAGCAGCTCAATTCACAATAGCTAAACTGTGGAACCAACCCAGATGCCCTTCAATAGATGAATGGATAAAGAAACTGTGGTATATATACACAATGGAATATTACTCAGCAATAAAAGAGAATAAAATTATGGCATTTGCAGGTAAATGGATGGAGGAGAATATCATGCTAAGTGAAGTAAGCCAATCTCAGAAAACCAAATGCCAAATGTACTCATTGATAAGTGGATGCTGATCCATAATGGGGGGAAGGACATGAGAACAATGGAGGAACTCTGTTCACAGAGGTGTAAGGGGGTAGGGAGCATGGGGACAGTAAAGGTGGTGGAATATGATGGTCATCATAATCCTATCTTTATGTATGACTGCATGTGTGTTGTGATTCTATATCACTTACAACCAGAGAAATGAAATGTTATCCTCCATCTGTGTACAATGAATCAAATTGCACTCTGATATCATGTAAACCTAAATAGAACAAATAAATAAAAATATGAGAAAAACTCCCCAGTTGTCCCTGTTTTCCTGTAACTAGATTTGATATTCTGCCTGCCTTTCAGAGAGTTCCTGTTCATTGTAAATTCATCAGTGTTTTTATTTGCTTAAAAAATTTTAAGAAAAGAAAAAAAAAGGTCAAAGCTTCTTGCATTAACAAGATACAATGGCTACAATGTGCTCTTCCTTGATTCTTTATTGCAGTTGCTAGTGACAAGAGTGTATTAAGTGCCCACTGTATCAGAAACTATACATACATTATGGTATTTGACTCTCAGAACTTTAGTAAGTAGATGCTAATGTTATTCTTCTTTTACAGATGAGGAAACTTATCTCAAATATGCAAAGTAACTTGCTTGAGGATATACATTTAAAATCTGGTGGAGCATCAATATGTACCTAGGTTTGTCCAACTGTGAAGCATGACTTCTTTATTACTAAGCTATGAGGAAAATTTGTTACAAAGGTTTAAATCTGGGGGAATTTATTATGACCCATGTTTGTATCTCTGAAAGTGGAGCATTCAATTTTAAAACTAAGATGATTTTACAGATGTGTTGACTACCATAAAACAAGTGCTAATATAGCATAATTTTATGCTTTATGGAATTTTTCATCTTTCTAAACTTTAGGAATCAAGTAGTTATCAGTTTTAATCTGAAATGTCTATAAGTAAATATTATAGCAATGGGTATAAAGTATGGTTTAGCTACATAAGACTGTTATTAATAAAAAATGTAATAGGGATTTCTTGCACAGGAAATGTGTAGCCAATTAGATTAGATTGCTTTTGGTGTGTTCTCGTAGAATTTAAAAATGCAAATCCAAAACTAATGCCATAATTTACTTTCTTATCTATCATGAATTTTTAAAAATTTTTTGCATTAAAAAATAGGGGAGACAATAAAGATCAGCTGGTCTAACACATAAGTTTACAGATTAGGAAATAACTACTCAGGAGAATCCTGACTTACACAGTTACTTGTGATTAGTATCAGAGCCAAGACTAAACTCTAGGTCCTTTGATTATTTGGCCATTCCTCTTGGTACTCTATATTATATTTCAAATGTTCACTGTAAAAACTTTGGAAATCTGACAATCATGTGCTTGTGAAAATCACTTTTTAAAAATATTTTTTGGGGGAGAGGGCGGGGCAAGATGGCAGCTTAGACGGACGCAGCATCCAGTCTCGCCAAACAGAAGATCAAAAATTGCGGTAAAACCTTCTTCCACCCAGCTTTTGGGCAGCACCCTACAGCCACCCCCACAGGAAATTTCACTTTCACGTGTAACCAGGGCCAGCAGACATTGCCACAGCGTGACTCCAGCAGTGGTGGCCAAAAGCGGCCGAGCGCAGCGCGGTCGCGGGCAGTGCAACTGAGGCGGCTCGGCTCGGAGCCCCAACTCAGGGCTCGCCTCGGGCAGGGGCTGCGTCTACTCGAGAAACCTGGCTCCAGAGCCCAACCAACCACACAGGATCCACAGCAGGCTTGTGTGGACCCATGGCCCCAGCCGCCAGCCACTGGGGAGCTCAAATTCAGGGTAGGAGACGCGCCACAGACGCCAGCGAAGGCAGCTCCACGAAGGCATCTTGGGTCCGCCCCAGCTCCGTTCCAGAGTGCCTGAGGAACAAAGCAGCGGAGGGCGCAGATCTGCTAAAAGGAACTTCCACGGGGGCCCAGACAACAGGAGATCAGAGACTGCTACCCCGAGCCTCTGAGAGCCTAGTCTAAGGGGGACATTGGAAAGCCAATCTGTATAATGTTTGATGCACGGCTTCGCCAGTGACCCAGAAATTTACCAGGTTGTGAAACCCACACCCAAAACAGCAGCGGAGTAAGTCCAGCAAGCAACGGACAACGCCACCTCCTGGAGGTGAAAGGAAACATACCTGTCTATTCACATTGAGACTTTCATTTTTAATATTGTTTGTTTGTTTGTTGTTTTTTTTTTTTTTGGTTTTCTCTCTTTTTCCTTCTTCCCTTTTTTCTTCTACTCTCTTCTGCTCTCACTTTTCATTTTATCCTTTATCTTTTTCTCCTAATATTTCTATTGTGTAATCTTTTTGCTTTATTTCCCTGTTCTTTCCGTTCTTTCTCTATCCTCCCCTCGTTTCCCTCCCACTCTTTTCCTACCCTCTAATCCCCAACAGTTGTGAATCCAAAGATTTGTTTTACAGTGGGATATAGTAGATTGGGATTTTTGAACCGAATATTGGAGGGGTACTAGATAGTCCTGTTTCTCCCACTTACATATGTTTTATTTTTCTTGCTATCATTTCTTGCTATACCCTATATCTCTTCCTCCCTACTGGGCTTCCCCAACTCACTGTCGCCCTCTCTAGTAATAGCCAGCCTCTCTTTGATTCCTTTTTCATGCTAAGATCTAATAACCATACCCTTACTTCCTACTACCCCAATACTCTATCCTACATCCCACCCTCCACTGTCCTTAGCCCACCAATAGGAACTATAGACCCTTGTGCAAACTTATTGGCTACATAGTAGATTGTAAAAGAACTCATAATTGCTGTATATCATGACTAATCTGTAAATGTATTTGGGAGCTGTTAGGAGCTACTTGGTTTGAATCTATATATTCCTTGTATTATGATCAACCAATATTGATCCCCCCTATAAAAGAGTGGTATTGAAATCCTGCAGGGAACCTATACACATATAGGTGTAAAAACTGTAACAACTTGGATCAACAGAGAAGGAAAGACACACAAACATCATGAAAAAACAAGGGAAGAAAATGATTCAAACAAACCAAGATTCTTCAGTATTAGAATCCATGGTCAGTACAGAAGAAGAAATGAAAGAACATGAATTCAGGATGTACATAATCAAAATGTTCTGTGAGCTAAAGAATGATATAAGAGAGAAAGCCTAGTCAGCAAAGGACCATTTTGATAAACAGATACACAGGGAAATAGAGGAAGTAAAAGATCAGTTCAATAAAGAGATGCATAGGCAAATACAGGAAGTAAAAGGTCACTCCAATAAGGAGATAGAGAATCTGAAAAGGAACCAAACAGAAATCCTTGAAATGAAAGAAACAATAAACCTAATCAAAAACTCAATGGAGAGCATCACCAACAGATTAGACCATTTGGAAGACAGAACCTCAGACAATGAAGATAAAATATTTAACCTTGAGAACAGAGTTGACCACACAGTGAAGATGGTAATAAACCATGAACAAAACATCCAAGATATATGGGATCACATCAAAAGACCAAACTTAAGAATTTTTGGGATAGAGGAAGGCATAGAATTCCAAACAAAAGGAATGAACAACCTATTCAATGACATAATATCAAAAAACTTTCCAAATATGAAGAATGAATTGGATAATCAAATTCAAGAGGCATACAGGACACCAAATGTTCAAAATCACAACAGACCTACACCAAGACACATCATAATGATAATGCCTAACATTCAGATCAAAGAGAGAATCTTAAAAGCCACAAGAGAAAGGAAACAGATTACATATAGGCAGAAGCCAATTAGGATCACTGCAGACTTCTCAACCCAGACCCTGAGAGCAAGAAGATCATGGCAAAGCATATACCAAGCACTAAAAGACAGTGGTTGCCAACCAAGAATCTTATATCCAGCAAAATTAAGTTTTAGATTTGATGATGAAATAAAAACCTCGCAAGATAAACAAAAATTAAAAGAATTCATAGCAAGAAAGCTGGCACTACAGAACATTCTTGGTAAAATATTCCATGAGGAGGAAATGCTAAACAA
>CM053417.1:30753120-30768954 GCA_028644305.1 Xerus rutilus
ATGTCTAGCTATTAGAGAAATGCAAATCAAAACTATGCTCAGATTTCATCTCACACCAGTCAGAATGGCAGCTATCCAAAATACCAGCAACAATAAATGCTGGCGAGGATGTGGTCAAAAAGGTAGACTCAAACATTGCTGGTGGGACTGCAAAATGGTGCAACCAATCTGGAAAGCAGTTTGGAGATTTCTTAAAAAACTTGGAATGGAACCAGCATTCGATCCAGGTATCCCACTCCTTGGCCTATACCCTAAATATTTAAAAACAGCGCACTACAATAAAGCAGTCACCTCAATGTTTATAGCAGCACAATTCACAATTGCAAAACTATGGAAGCAACCCAGATGCCTTTCAATAGATGAATGGATAAAGAAACTGTGGTACATATACACAATGGAATATTATTCAGCAATAAAAGAAAATAAAATTATGGCATTTGCAGGCAAATGGATGGAACTGGAGAATATTATGCTTAGTGAAGTAAGCCAATCCCCCAAAACCAAATGCCGAATGTTCCCTCTGATTAGTGGATGAGGATACATAAGGGGGATGGGAATGGGAAACACAGGAGAAATGCAGGATCTCTGGATGCAGCAGGGGAGAGGTGGCAGGAAGGAAAGGGAAATGGGTGTAGTAATGATGGTTGATTGAAAGGGTCATTACTACCCCTGGTACATGTATAAAGACACAAATGGTGTGACTTTATCTGGTTTGCAACCAGAGAAATGGAAAAACTGAGCTATGTTTATGTACTATGACTTGAAACGCATTTAAATAAAATAATTAAATTTAAAAAAATATTTTTTGGTTGTAGATGGACACAATATCTTTATTTATTTTTATGTGGTGCTGAGGATCAACCCCAGTGCCTCATGCATGGAAGGTGAGAACTCTACCACTGAGTTGCAATCTCAGCCCCGAAAATCACTTTTTATTAAGTCTGATAGCTTATAATTTGAGCTCATTGGGTTTAAAGTACAGATATTTGAGTGGCTTGAGTTGATAATAAAATATTATTTAATTTATCTCATATCTTTAACTGGGAGACCATTGCATTTTAAAAAGAAAAAATGTAATTCTGGAAAACCCCTTTGTTCACAACATTATTCCTTTATGGGTGAGCCAAAATTTGAAACATTAAGGAGCAAATTTCTAAAAAAATCCCTTAACATTGGAAAAATAAGGTTGATGGGACTAAATAAAACCATGAGTTCTCGTTGGTCTGTGAACTTAGTGGGGGAACACTAATACATACCATGATCCTCCCATCCACTAGTATAATTGGTGCCTGTATCTAGACCTCCAACTGCAGTATCTGCCATGACTCCCCTCTTCCTCCTGTAAAAGTGCTACTCTGAATGTGATGGGTCATTTTCCTGTTCATTTTTTTTCAGCAAATATATTATTAGTATATAGGAAAGCTATTGATTTTGTATCCTGTTACTTCATTGAATTTATTAGCTTTAGCTGTCTTCTGGTGAAGCTTTCTGGATCTACCAAGTATAAGATCATACTATTTGTTTTCATGTCTTTATTTTTTAAACATATTCATCATGAACACATGATTGAGTTTGATTTGCTAACATAAGTGCCATAGTTTAAGTAAGAAACCACATATAACTAAAGAAAATAAGGTATATGCTTTAGCTATAGCCACAGAGCTTAAGATACCTTGGGAAATTTTAAAAAAATGTATTAAACTCATCCATATTTATGGAGTACTTTGTGATGTTTTGATATGTGTATTCATTGTATAATATTCAAGTTAAGGTAAGCATAACTATTGCCTCAAACATCTATTTATGATGAAAACATTCCAACTCCTTTATTTTGGCTTCTTGGAATATACAGTACATAGTTTTTACCCCTATTAAACCTGTCTGTGCAATAGCATGATGCAAATATTTGCTCTTGTCTAACTAACTTAGTATCCATTGATCAACCTTTTCCTTCCCTTACTTTTTCTAATGTGCTTAGTGTCTAATAATCACTATTCTCTTCATTTCTATGAGATCAATGTTTTCAGATTCAACATGAGTGAGATCATGTGGTGTTTGTCTTTCTGTCTTTGGCTTATTTCACTAAACTTAATGATCTCCAGTTTTCATCCATATTGTTATAAGTGACATTATTTAATTCTTTTAATGCATAAATAGTATTCCATTGTGTGTATATATAGCTATTTTATTAAGTACTAGAAAATATATTTTTCTTTATTCTCTATTTATGCTACATTTTCTATTTCTTGGCTATTGTGACTAGTGGTGCAACAAACATGGGTGTGCAGAAGTCTCTGGAATATTCATTTCATTTACTTTGGGTATATATGCAATAGTGAGATTACTGGATCATGTAGTTGTTCTATTTTTAACTTTTTGAGGAACCTCTATACTGTTTTCCATAATGGTTGTACTAATTTATATTTCTACCAACAGTGTGCAAGTTTTCCTCTTTCTCTACATCCCTACCAGCACTTATTATTTTTTGTCTTTTTGAAAATAACCATTCTTACTGGTGTGTAGTGATACCTTGTTGTGATTTCAATTTGCACTTCCATGATAATTAATGGTGTTGATAATTTTTTCCATATAGATATTGTCTATTTGGATGGCACCTTTTCAGAAATGTCTATTTGAGTCTTTTGCCCATTTTATTGGATTATTGGTTTTATTGGATTATTTGTTAGTTTGTTATGATTATTGTTTTGCTATTGGGTTGTTTGAGTTCCTTATATATTTGGGGTATTAAATGTATAGTTTTAAAATATTTTATCCTAATATGTAGATTTTCCTTTCCATCTGTTCATTGTTTCATTTGTTATGCAGAAGTTTATTAGCTTGGTGTAAACCCATTTGTCTGTTTTTGTTTCTGTCAACTGTTCTTTGAGGGTCCTATTCAAAAAAGAAATCTTTGCCTATTCCAATGAACTGAATGATTTCCCCTATGCTTTCTTCCGGTAGTTTTATAGTTTCTGGACTTCAAATTAAGTCTTTAATCCTTTTAGAGTTGGTTTTTGTACCTGGAGAAAAATAGGAGTCTAGTTTTATTATGCTACATGTGGATATCTAAGTTTTTCAGCTCCATTTATTGAATACCATTCTCTCCCTACTGTGTGTTCTTAGCACCTTGCTAAAAGATTAGTTGGACATAGATATATGGATTTACATCTAGGCTCTCTATTCTGTTTCATTGGTTTATGTGCCTATATGCAAATACCACACTGTTTTGATTACTATAGTATATTTGAAGTCAGAGAACATAAGAGCTTCTAGCTTTTCTTTTGATTAAAATAGCTTTGGTTATTTGGGATTGTTTGTTACTCCATACAAAATTTTTAACTGATTTTCTGGTTCTGTAAAGAAAGTCATTGGTATTATGATAGGGATTACATTGACTCTGTAGATTACTCTGGGAAGTATGAGCATTTTAATGATATTTATTTTTCCAGTTTATGAAAACGAAGTATCTTACCTTTTTCACATGTGTCTTCTTAAATTTTTAAAATTAGTGTTTTCTAGTTTTCATTGTAGAAAATCTTTTGCCTCTTTGGTTAAATTTATTCCCATGTATTTGCTGTGGTTAAGATATGGTGTGTGTGTCCTTTAAGGATCAATGTCTTGGAAACTTTGTCCTCAGAAACCTTTAGAAAGTGGGAACTAGTAGTAGTCCTTAGATCATTGAAAGCATATTCTCAAAGGATATAAGGTAATTTTTTTTGAACTCTGGTTAGTAGCTTGGCCTCTCTCTTTCAGCTTCCTAGTGTGAAATGCCTGTTCCCAAACATGCTCCCACCATTGCTATATGCCATGAAGAGATACAACCAAAAGGTGGTCCTCACCAGAGACTTACGGCATTTGGACTTGGACTCTTCACAAATGTAAGCTAAACAGATCTCTGTTCTTCATAAGATAGCTGTCCCTGATAATTTGTTGTAGTAACACAAAACTAATACACTATTTTTATTAGTTTTTGTAGCTGTTATAAATAGAATTATTTTCTTGAGTTCTTTTTAATGTAACTCACTACTGTGATTATAAACAGGTTTTTTTGTATATCGATTTAGTATTCTGCACCTTTCATTAAATGACATATTCAATTTTTTGTTGAGCACTTTGGTGTTTTTCTATATATTAAGATAATATCTTCTGCAAACAGTGAAAATTTGAATTTCTGTTTTACAAATTGGATACTCTTTTTCTCTTTGCTTTGCTTGATTGCTTTGTCTAGCACCTTTAGTACTATATTGAATCAAAATGCTGAAAATGGGTATACTTGTTTTATTCCAGATCTTAGAAAGTTTTGTCTTTTCCTCACTCAGTATGATGCTATCTATAGGCTTGTTATACATGACCCTTATCATATTGAGGTACATTCTTGTTGACTTAATTTTTTTCAGAGTTTTTATCATGAAGGAATATATAATTTTATCAAACACTTTTTCTACCTCTCTTCAGGTGATCATATGTTTTTATCCTTCATTCTGTTGATGTGGTGTTTTGCATTTGTTGATTTTGTATATGTTGCAACATTCTTGTGTCTCTGGAACAAATCTCATTTGATCATAAGAAATGATCATTTTAACGAGTCCTTGAATTCAATTTGATAATATTTTGTTGAGGATATTTGTATTTATGTTTATCAAGGATATTGACCTATATCTTTCCCTTTTGGTCATGTCCCTGTCTGGTTTGGGTATGACAGAACTGAGCCTCACAGAATGAATTTGGAAGAATTTCTTATTTAAAATGTTTGATAGAACTTGGCAATGAAAGTATCCAGCCCAGAGCTTTTCTTTGATGGAAAACTTTTAAATGCTTTTTTAAAGTTTTTATTGGTTCTTTTTGATTATACACAATAGGATTCATTTTGACATAAATATAAAAGCACAGAATATAATTTGTTCTAATTCAGACCCAGTACTTCCCCTTTCTCTTCCCTCCTACCACCCCTTATTTCCTTCACTTTACTAATCTTTCTGCTGTTTACTTATAGTTTGTTTTTAGTTAGTGTCTTGTAGATGTACATGACAGTCAAATTCACTGTAGTATATTTATATATGTACATAGGAAAGTTAAGTCAGATTCATTCCACTGTCTTTCCTTTTTTTTTTTTTTTTTGGTACTGGGGATTGAACTCAGGGGTACTTGACCACTGAGCCACATCGCCAGCCCTATTTTGTGTTTTATGTAGGGACAGGGTCTCACTGAGTTACTTAGCACCTCGCCATTGCTGAGGCTGGCTTTGAACTCGCGATTCTCCTGTCTCAGCCTCCCAAAGTGCTGGGATTACAGGCTTGAGCCACCACGCCCAGCTTCCACTGTCTTTCCTTATTCGATGTCTCCTTCTTTCCCTTTGTTCCCCTTTGTCTACTGCATTGATCTTTCTTCTATTATTTTTTTCAAATCAACCCCACCTTATTTTGGATTAGCTTCCTCCTATCAGAAAAAAACATTTTAACTTTGGCTTTTTGAGACTGGCTTATTTCATTTAGCATGATAGTCTCCAGTTCCATCCATTTACCAATAGATGCCATGACATCATTTTTCTTTAAAGCTGAGTGATACTGTATTTTCTATATGTACCACATTTTCTTATCCATTCATCTGTTCAAGGGTACCTAGGTTGGTTCCATAGCTTAGCTATTGTGAATTGAGCTGCTATAAACATTGCTGTGGCTGTGTCACAGTAGCATGTTGATTTTGTGTCTTTTTGGTATATACCAAGGAGTGGGATAATTGGATCAAATGGTGGTTCCATTTGAAGTTTTTTGAGAAATCTCCATACTACTTTCCAGAGTGATTGCATCAATTTTCAGTCCCACCAGCAGTGTATGCATGTATCCTTTCCCCACATCACCACCAATATTTATTGTTACTTATATACTTGTTTGTTGCCATTATGACTGAAGTGAGAAGTTGAACATTTTTTAAAAATATATTTGACCATTTGTATTTCTTCTTCTGTGAAGTGTCTAGTTCTTTTGCCCATTTATTGATTGGGTTATTTGTTTTTTTGTGTGTGTTACATATTTTGAGTTCTTTATATATCCTGGAGATTAATGCTCTATATGAGGTGCAGGTGGAAAATATTTTCTCCCATTATATAGGCTCTCTCTTCATTCTCTTGATTGCTTACTTTGCTGTGAAGAAGCTTATTAGTTTGATACCATCCCATCTATTGGTTCTTGATTTTACTGCTTTTTCCTTAGGAACATTGTTGAGGAAGTTGGTTCCTAAGTGGACATGACAGAATATTGGGGATACATTTTATTCTAGTAGATGTAGGGTTTCTGGTATAATGTCTAGGTATTTCATCCACTTCAGATTGCATTCTATGCAGAGTGAGTGATAGGGGTTAAATTTCATTCTACTACATATATATTTCCAGTTTTCCCACTACCATTTGTTGTAGAGGTTACCTTTTCTCCATTTTATGTTTATGACACCTTTGTCTAGTATGAGTTATCAATATTTATGTGGGTTTGTCTCTGTGTTTTTTGTTCTGTTTCATTGGTCTTCGTGTCTGTTTTGGTACCAATACCAGGCTTTTTAAAATTATAGCTCTGTAGTATAATTTAAGGTTTGGTATTGGATGCCTCCAGTTTCACTGCTTCACTTTTCTCACTAAGAGTTGCTTTGGCTATTTTGAGCCCCTTATTTTTCCAAATAAATTTCTTGATTGCTTTTTCTATTTTTATGAAGAACATCATTGGAATTTTAATAGGAATTACATTAAATCTGTATAGCACTTTTGGTAGTATGGCCATTTTGACAATATTAATTCTGCCTATCCACGAACATGGGAGATCTTTCCACTTGTAAGGTCTTCTTCAGTTTCTTGCTTTAGTGTTTTGTAGTTTTCATTGTAGAAGTTTTTCACCTCTTTTGTTAGATTAAAAATCCAACTCTTAGGAGCTGGGGATATAACTCAGTTGGTAGAGTGCTTGCCTAGCATGCACAAAACCCTGGGCTCAATACCCAGCCTAACAAAAAAAATTTAAATATCCAACTATTTATCTTTTGTATTTTTTGGTTTCTGTTTCATTTATTTCTGCTCTGATCTTTATTATTTCTTTCCTTCTTTTAATTTGGAGTTTGGTTCATTCTTTTTCTATTTCTTTTGGGTGTAATAAGAAGTGATTTGAGATCTTTCTTGTTTTTTTTCAGGTTAGCATTGTTCAGTATAAACTTGTCTCTTTGTTCTTTATTTGTAGGTTTTACTATGTTGTTTCTATTATTTGTTTCAAGAAAACTTTTTATTTCCTTCTTGATTTCCTCCTTGATCCATTGGTTGTTCAGGAGCATGTTGTTTTAATTTCCATGTATTTTTATAGTTTCCAGCATTTTTCTTGTTCCTTTCTAGTTTTATTACATGTGGTCAGAAAATACTTGATATAGTTTTAAGTTTTAAAAAATTGAGATGTAATTTGTTGCCTACCATGTAATATATCCTGCCAAATAATTTCATGTGCTGTTGAGAAGAATGTGTGTTCTGTAGCTGTTGAATGGAATATTCTATAAATATATGTTAAGTCCATTTGGTCTAGGGTGCAACCTAACTCTGATGTTTATTTGTGGACTTTCTTTTAGCTGATCTGTCCATTGATGAAAGTGTGATGTGAAAGCCCCCAACAATTATTACATTCAAGTCTATTTCTTCATTTAAGTTTTTCTAATATATTTAGAATACTTATATTTCTCTATTGCTGAATCAATCCATTTGTCATTATATCATGATCTTTCTTATCTCTTTTTACTGCTTTTGTTTCAAAGTCTGTATTATCTGAAAATGGTTACTTCTGTTTTATTTTAGACTCCATTTGGATGGAATATCTTTTTCTAACTTTTCACTTTTAATGTATGTGTGTCCTTAGAGGTGAAGTAAATCTTTAGGCAAAATAATAATAGCAACATCAAAAACCCAAATCTTATCTTTTAAGCCTCTGAACACAATTTAGTTGCTTCTTCACAATTTACTATTCTTTATCTGAGTCAATATATATTTAATTGATTCTAAATGAATTAGGATACTCTTGCATGTTTTGTTTTCTTTTTGTGTTTTAAGAATTCTCTATTTGTCACCCTTGAGAACTTAATTATAGTATATATTGGAATATTCTTGGTTGAGTTGAATCTGACTTGTGACCTTTGCCCTTCTCATAGCCAGATATTCATATCCTCATCTAGGTTTGGGAAATGTTTTTGCTTTCCATTAGAGTATGCTGTTTACATTTTTGGCATTCTCAGGTCCCTCTTGAACCCCAATAACTAAAATATATTCTCTTTTAATGCTGTCACAAAGTTTCTGCATGTTTTCTTTATTTGTTTTTATTATTTGTTTCTTTACCCTCCTCTGGCTGTATTTTCAAATATCTCTTTGAGTTCACTAATTCTTTTGTTTGATTGATTATGTCATTGATGCCATCTATGATATTTTTATTTCATTTAGCATTTTTTCATCTCTAGGATTTCTGTTCAATTTTTAAAAACCACTTCCATCTCTGTTAAATTTCTTTGATAGACTACTGAATCATTTCTCTGTGTGTTCTTGAAGTTTGTTATGATTCCTTAAAACAGCTATATTAAATTCTTTCTCCAAGCACTTGTACATATCAATTAATTCATGGTCAGTCTTTTGGTGCATTATTTTGTCCATTACTTGAGGTCATGGCTCCCTGAAAGTCCTTGATGTTTGTTGGCATATGATTATGTATGTGCATTGAAGGATGAAGTGTTTATTACATTCTTCATAATATGGCTTTGTTTTTGTCTGTATTTCCAAAAATTCTAAGCAGGATGCTTATTTTCCCTTGCCTGTGATTACTGCTACTGTTTCAGGACTAGGAGACACACTAAGTTTAGGCTTGCTGTGAATACTCAGTCTGTGACTTGCCACTGTATCAGCACTAGAGCGTTTCTCAACCCTTAGATTGTCACAAGTCCACAGTTGGTATCTTGTTCAAAATGCATGGGGGAATGCCTAAAAATGATAATACATATCTACAAGCTTCTGTACAGAGCCAGAGCAGGCCCAGACATCTTATTCATAGATACTTGCCTATGATCAAACAACAAGGGATTCTGCCCAGCACTGGGATGCACCATGGGGGCACCAACCCTAGGCTCCTATGCAATAATTTACACATACATTCTTCTTCTTCTCCCAAGTAAGCATTTACTCTGTCTGTATTGTGCTATCTGGGTTTGGTAGAGGTTTGGGGTGGGAAGTCATATAGCTACCAGTGCCACAGTGTTGGGTTGTACTTGGAGCCTATAACCTGAAGTGACTAGTACAGCAGTGGGGTAGGAGCAAGGTGCACACTGCTATAGCCTACCTATTGCTGTGTTATAATTCAGCTGGCCACTGTGCTGTGGCCATCTAGAGGTGATACTGGATGGAATACAAGCCCATCCAAACAGAGTCACTAGTCTCTACCTGGCATCAGCATAGGGCCAGAAGCTCTGCCACTGAGAATGGTCTGGGTACAGAAGCCATTGATTTCTATCTGGCACTAGACCTCAGTGTATAGGATATGACCCTTGGTTTCAAAGCATTGACTTGCACCTCCTTGCTTCTTCTTCTTTCATGTGGATGGTGACTCTCTATGTTTTACTGCTGAGAGTTGGGGGAGGAATGGGGTAGGCCATCCTGTAGCCACCAACACTACAATTCTGGATCTCACTTGGATTCCAAAGCAAGCCAAGAACAGCACAATACAGGGCCAGGGCTAAGGCCCACACTGCTGAAGCCTGCCTATTGTTTTGATATACTTGTGGCTTGAGACCCCTGTAGCCATCCAGAGATTATGTTGGTTAGAAATACAAGTCTATCCTACTCAACCCTCAGTTCTCTATCTGTCATCAGGATAGGTCCAGAGGCAGTGTCTGGAGATAGTGGCCTAAGAACAGGGGATGCTCAGATTTTCTCCGTGTTGTTTTTCACAAGTTTAGCACTGAATTTTAAGGCAATGTCCTATTCTTACTTTTCTGTCTTACACACTAGTAGACTGTGCTGTCTGAACTTGGATAGGAGCAGCCCCTGAGTTTTCAGGCTAGTATGGGTCCAGGAGCTCCAATCTGTGAGCACTAGTCTAAAGGCAGGGGTGGTGGGACTCTGCCTGGTACTGGATTTCACTGTGACAGACTTGATACTGGATTCCAAGTATAATGTCTAGATTTAATTTCCTCTTCCTCCCATAAGCAGGAGGTATTTCTCCCCACATTGTGCTGCTTGAAGTCCATGGAAGGGTGACATAGGCAATTCTTTCCTTCTTCAATGTCTCTTATTTTATTTGTGCTAAAACCAGGGGTACTATGATTGTAATCTCGTATCTGGTTTCCTTAGCTCTTGTGAAGGTAGTTTTGTGCATGAATAGTCAGCTATTCAAATTGATGTTTCAATAGGGAGACAATTGCTGGAGAGTCTTACTCTACTTCTATTTTGCTCCACCTCTGGAGAAAATGATTTTAAAAAACATACACAATGTATTATGTTAGCTAAAAGTTGTATATTAGGGGCTGGGGCTGTAGCTCAGTGGTGGAATGTTTGCTTGCATGTGTGAGGCACTGGGTTCAATCCTCAGCACCACATAAAAATAAATAAATAAATAAATAAATATATGGTGTCCATCTACAACTAAAAATAATTCTTAAAAAATTGTACATTATTTTAGAAACTGTCAATTGGAAAATATTATAGAAGCTCTGTATTTCAATATCCCACTCAGATAAATATTCTTTCTGTAACATTCCTGACACCTCTCAAGTACTCATACTGTTTGAATACTTTCAATGATAGTGATCTCATGGCTTTCTAATGCTGTCCATTCAGTCCATTCAGATACATTTTATTGGTAGAAATATCTTCCTTTTTTAAGCTGAAATTGAGTTCCTTATCATTATAATTCATTAATTCAAATTTAATTTCTCAAGCCATATTTAGAGCTGATGTTTAGCCAGTCATACACTAGTAAAGCTATACCACATTTTCATGGCTGGCATTCATTTGAATTAGTTATCTGTTTCAATTGGTTATATGCCCCTCTGACTAGTGCCTGTTCCTTTCTGGTTGTTAGTTATTTTGAATATACCACTAAATGTATCCACTGTTAGACTGCTAGTAAGGTGAAAAAGGCACTATACTGAGAGAAAAGTTTAGTTTTGACTCCTATACTTTAGACACCATTTTTTTCATCTGCCAAATGTGAATGTTCCATTAGATCAATGATAGTTAAACTTGATTATATGTCAGACTTACCAGGAAAGGTTGTTAGAATATATTTCCTGGATTCTACTCCAGATATATTAGATAAAAATCTTGGCAGCAAATGAACTTGAAAATCTGGCCAGAGCATAAAATGCAGAAAAGGAGATTGGGGTTTAGCCCAAACTTCAGGAGCAAAATATTTCCAAACCATCTCATTTGGCCCAAATTCATTTGATGTTCACTAAGCAGCCCTCAAAATATTTGATTTGTGAGAATCTAAAGAGGTTATTATAATTAAGTCAAGAAGAAGATCACATGTGCAGATAGTCATGGCTTTGTTTGAGGAAAATTATTTCCATATTGGTGAGCCCCCAGTTTGGGTAGGTGAAACTCTGAATTTCTGGCTTTAGAGTTAGCCCAGACCTCATAGTGAGGTAAACAAGGTGCATTTTCCATTAAGAAAAAAATGTATTGAGGGACAATAACAGGTAGTATGGTTTTAGAGTATTGAATGAAATAGAGGGCTTGTAAAGTTGGAATAGCATAGTGCACAAAATATTTGGTGTGGGAAAGCACAAGGCATATTCCAAGTGATCTGTCCATTTTGACTAGTTTGAGATCTTGAATGAAATGGAAGGATGTGGAAGCATGTAGGAGATAATGACTGTAGTAATAGTTTAAGGATAGAGTGTAATGAGTGTTTGAGGTGAAATACAGAGATTGTTTGATCCTAAAGTCAGTGGAGAGCTAGTAAGATTATTTGAGCAGGAAAATGACATGACTTCACCATCAGTAGTTTGTAGGGTGAAAATGGATTGGAGGGATAGGTCATAGACACAGAATAAATAGGAATACGAATTTACAGTTTCCTTGTGGAAGTGGAGAACATGAATTGCTGTTCTGTCCTTAGGGCTCTGACTGGAACAGTCTTTTCTTCAACTTACTAGTTGCCCTCCTTTCAGCTGATTTTCCTTTTTTTTTTCACTTGACTTTCATTGCCCTTATGATACTCTCATATTTGTTCATTCAGCACTGGAAGATGGGACCAAAACTCTGTGAAATGTGATGTTTCATATCCAGAGAATTTCACAAACTTCTTACCCTTCCATAGTCTTTCATACTTATGTGTTCTGAGATTTACAACCATTGAAGTTGCTCAATGTCTGACAAGGGATTAAAGGATAGGAGCCATGAGGACACTGAGAAGTGACTCATTAAGTCTTTCTGTGCTAAGTTGAATTGATTCAGTGATGCTTATCTCAACAGAAAAGAAAACTTGTGTACAAATTTCTAACCTGTTCCTATCATGGTGATGGTAGAATAGGATAATGGCAGAATATCAAGAGATTTTTTTCTCCCCAAAATCACCTATATGCATCTGAACAAAACCCCAAGGAGAAATGAGCTAGTTCAAAAACATTTGCAGAAGGCCTACAATATGGGAAATCATTGCTATTATGTTCTTTGTGGGAAAATTGCCAAATAATTTTTGAGAAAATTCTTTCCTTCTTCTGTTTTATACTTATCCAGATCAGCAGCATAGATTGATGTCTGATAAAGAAGGATAGAAAATCATTTGCTCAATGAGTTAATGTTAAGATACATCCCTCATTTTGTTGTTAATATCATTTTATTTATTGTTCATTGGTTCTTTTTCATTATACATGGCAGTATATCCATTTTGATATAATTATACAAGCATGGAATATGTCTTACTCTAATTAATACAATTAAATTAAGATATTTGCCTCAATAAAATAGACATCACTCACACATGTGAGAATGGAAAACAAAACAAAAAGACTGACAATGCCATTTGCTGGCATGGATTCAGAACAAAGGAGACTCTCATCCATTGCTAGTGGGAATGCAAAATAGTACAGTCAATTTGAAAGACAATTTGGGAGTTTCTTACATAACTGAGCATAGTCTTACTATACAATCCAGCAATCAGACTCTCAGATATTTACCCCACTAATTTGAAAACTTATGCACATACATACCTGTACAAAAATGTTTATAGTGACTTTATTCATAATTGCCACAAACTAGAGGCCACCAAGATGTCTTTCAATAAGTAAATGGATAAATAATTTGTGATACATACATACAATGGAATATTATTCAGCAAAATGAGAAGGAATGAGATCTCAAGTTACAAAATGCCATAGATGAACTTAAATGCATATTTTTAAATAAAAGAAGACAGTCTTGAAAGGCTATATGCTCTATGATTCCAATCATGGAATCACATGATATTCTGTAAAAGTTAAGAATATAGAGGGAGCTGCACGAGGGAACCAGGTGAAGGCACCCTGTCGCCTCCTCAGGGACTGTGGTTCCTCACGTTAGGAGCGGGCACGTCACTGGAGGGGTGTGTTTTGCGCTGTGTTTGTGCGAGGCCACAGCAGTGGAGAGAGTCTCGTGGAGCCAGGAGCCCGGCTGGGGCCTCCCCGGGCCGTGGCGGCTCCCGCCGGCAGTGCCCCTGGAGCTCCTCTGGGAGGCCTGGGAACGCGCGGGGTCTCTGCGCTGGAGAGCGCTCCCGGCCAGCCTTGGGTCGACGGCAGCAGCGGCTCCACGGTGTCCCTGAGGTGCACGGAAGTGCGGAGAGCCGGGACGGCCTGGCTGGGGAGAGGAGCGGAGGGGCGAGCAGAGGACAGGAGGCTGTTTGCTCGAGGATGGCCTTTGTGGATCGTCTGAGGCCTGTGTAAATGATGGAGTGTTTGGGAAGTGCCAGAAGCTTCCAGCTCTGGACACCTACAGATACGAGGCATCTCCACTGGCTCTGCAGCACCTGAGGGTCACCTTGCAGAAGCTCTCCCGCACAGGAGATTCCTGCTCCTGCCACCTGTTTACTTCACAGGGGTGTTAAGAAGATGATGATCAAAATTACAGCTTCACATGGCAAGATGACTATACACAGCATGTGGTGGCCCAGGAGCTTGCAAACCTCCCCAGAGCCTACCCACAGCCTCTGGAGGCTTCCAGCCCAGCCAGGTCCCCACAACAGGATGTTGGAGACGATTGGCGACATGGCCTGGAGAATGATGTGGCCCTGGCCAAGGCCCTCCAGCGCTACTTGCCTTTCCTGGAGGTCCTGTCCCAGGCCACCACCTCAGAGGTTCACTCCAGGCTGCAGCATGAAAACCCACCATCCAAGGGCGAGAACCCCTTCCCCGAGAGTGTCCTGACCTATGTGGCCCACACGTCTGCACTGACCTACCCTCCTGTGACCCGATCCAAGTATCCTGAAAACTTTCCACTACGGACTCTCAGCCAGCTTCAGCCAGACGAGCTCAGTCCCAAGGTGGACAGCACTGTGGACAGACAGCACTTGATTGCGGCTCTTGGTGCCTATGCTGCTCAGAGGTCCCCTTCAGTCCCCAAGGAGGGTGATCCAGATCCACGGTACCTTCTGCACAACCCCTCAAGAGTGCCAAGGCCCTTCTTGGCGGCAGCAGCCCCCCAGAAGTGGCTCTCATCTCCAGAAGACCGCAAAGGCCCCCTGAGCACAGGTGATGATGTGCTCATTCAGTCTCCTGAAGGACCTATGGCAGCGCCAAGCTGAAGTGGAGCACCTGGGCCCCCTGGAGCTGGAGGAGATGGTGGGCACAATTGCAGGCCCCATGCAAGGTAACGGAGCTCTCAGGGATGAGGAACATGGGCACTTCCATGAGGTCAGTCGACTGAGTGCCTCACCTGGGGACCTCATGCAGGACCACGGGTCTCCACTCTTGCCTGGAGCCCCTACTCTGGAAGAGCACTCAAAAATAGAGACCAAGAAATCAGAGGAGCGCGACATTTCCTCGTCTTCAGAAGAGGAGAATGCTGGGGTAGAGAATGTGAAGAGCCACACTTACTCCAAAGACCTGCCAGAGGAGCCAAGCTCAGAGCCCAGGGCTGCTGGGCTGGAGGATCTGCAGACCTGGGCTCCAGGGGCCCTACAGGAGGAGCAGAGCCCCAGGGCCGGAGTCCCGGGCCCGCCTGGAGAGGGCCTGCAGCTGGAAGTCGAGCCTTCCGAGGAAGAAGACTCGGGCTACGTGGTGACAGGAAGCGACCCTCTGAACTTGGAGAAGGGGAAGCAGCTGATGAGGGATGTCGCCCGCCTCCTGCAGGTACCCCCCAGCGTCTTTGCAGATATCGAGAATTGATTCTCTCAGTCCCTCCTCCCTTGAAAGCCCTCAGACTGGATATTTTGGGAAGCTGTTGCCTAATATTTGGGAGCATGAATGCACAACTGCAGAAAGATGGTGGCGGAAAGTGTGCCTTAGCAGCATGTGTCTGTTTTACTTTGCCATCTGCACAGAATTCTGGAATGCACTGGCCCTGGTCTCTCAACAAGGCAATGCAGCAATGACTCTGCCAAAGCCAGGCAAGAACGCACTTTTCTCTTGGCATTTGGACTAGCCCAGCACCAAGCCATGGCTTTCCCAAAATGAGGGGTGGTTGAAGAGGAACACTGGAAATAAGCCGGTGTCCTCAGGAACAAGCCAGACCCATGCCAGGCTGAGGAAAAACCTGCTCATGTGGTTCTCAGCCCAGAGACCAAGTTGAGGGGCTTGTTCAAGTAGCTCCTCAGAAACATGCATAGTATACAGAGAAATCTTCCTGTAACTAAAGCTGTGTTC
>CM053417.1:30769454-30785219 GCA_028644305.1 Xerus rutilus
AAATATAGGTATCAAACAGACAAAGCACATATTGATCTGTTAGGCCAAACTAGCAAAATTTTTTTAATTAAATAGTCTTATCAGAAGTTTATCTTATTTCTAAACAACTTTCAGGAAAGTTCATCAACTAAAAAGAGCAGCATTTACATTTATATTCATTGTGAAGTTTTGACATTAAATGATTGACCTTAGAAATATCAAAAAAAAAAAAGAATATAGAGACAATTAAAAGATCAGTGAATGTTTAGAGAAGGTGTGGAGTATATAAAACCAGAGGAATTTTATGGACAAATTTAGTGAAACTATTTCATGTGATATAGCAATAATGGATACATGACATGAATTTGTCAAAACCTGTAAAACTTTATAGCACATTGTCAATATTAATATATAAAAATTTGTAAAAAATCATGTAGGAAGTCAAGGGCCCTCGGGATGTAGTGTAGAATGAGAAACAAGAATCTAACTGTGTTCCAAATATATGAAATAACTTCACTGAAAGGGTGGGAGGTATAAGATGCTGGTGTGAATACTTTTGGAAATTAGTGGATTCTATAAGAATAAAGTCAAAAGGAACTTCATGAAAGTACTATAATATACCTGAAAAAGTTATTTTCCATGGGTTACAGGTTCAGAATTTTGAAACCATTTACTTGCTTATATACAGTGTATACTATATATAAAAATGGATAGTGAATGTCAGGAGGCATGTTTCTTGTTTTGAAGTGGGAGGCTACAGATAAGCAAGGGGAGAGGTCTAGAATTATCCACGGAATAATGGATTAGAGTTGGAGATATCAGTATGAACTCATTTTTATATTAATATTGTTAAAGACATACATGGAGAAATATTTATAGATATGCACATATGCATAGGTTAGTGTACATACACATTTTTTCTTGTTATGTCAGCCAAAAGGGTCTAAAATAAATGTCAATTTAGTCACAAAAAGCATAACTAGCACAAAGATCTCTTTCCTATTATCATTCTCCAATAAAAGGAATCACAGATTCTTGGAAAAATGGCTAATTATAGGACTGGCACAGAAAATATACATTTACTAGTGCTGGAACATCTTCTAGTTCCACAAAATAAGGCAGCCTCAAAACAAAACTACAATGATGGGTGGTAGAGCAGTGCTCCTAACAGTGAAAACTGAGACAATTTGAGCAAAAGATAAAGTAGTATTGGACTATAACACAAATTATAGAAATAAATATCTCATGAGTATATACTGATATAAATAAATGATTGACTAGTTAAATAAATGGGGGAGAATAGGCAAATATCCTTTGCATAATTCCAAATCATTTATGTAGATATTCTGCCTTTAAGGAAATATAGTATTGTGGAGGCTTTGCACAATGATTTCCTAAAAGTGTAGTATTAAAAGTGAAGAAAATTGGAACTTTACAATAGGGAAACCTCACAAACACAACACTATCTTAGCAGTGTGATCAAGGTTAATTTCACTGGTATAAGTCATGCCAAATAGCATGCACCCTACATATGATATAGTGGGGATAACATTCTGCTTCTATGGTCTTCCTACCAAGAACCCATGACCTCAACAAGGAAAACATCCAAATAATCCCAAGTAAGGAACAGTATAAAAGTCACTTGACCAATATTCTTCAAAAGTGTCATGGTCTCCATAAACAAGGATAGTAAAATCTGAGAAATGGTCTCAGGCAAGAGAAGCCTAAGGAGACATGACAACTAAATGTAATTTATATCTTTTTAAAAAATTTTTTATTGTATATGGACAGAATACTTTATTTTTATGTGATGCTAAGGATCAAGCCTAATGCCTCACAGGTGCTGAGCAAGTACTTTGCCACTGAGCCACAGTCCCAGCCCATAATGTGATATCTTGAGGGGATCCTGAAACAGAAAGATAACACTAGTAAAAAGTAAGGAAATCTGAATAAAGGATGAAGTTTGGTTAATAATAATTTATCAGTATTCATTAATTGTGGCATATATGCTCTATTAATAACTATGTTAAAATAGAAACTGGATGTTGAGTATACAGAAGCTCTGTACTATTTCTAATAATTCTGTAAACCTAAAACTTTTATAAAATAAGTTTAGTTAAATAGAGACATCACAGCATGGTTTGAAGTCATCTTAATCATTAATGAAGTCTTCAACAAGTCTCAGAATTTGTTGTATTTCTTTTCTTCCCCCTCTTCTAGATATCTTAATTGTGAATATTTCCTTAGAGTATCTTTAGGCTATTTAGGGATAGTGTTATTGAGCTAAGAATAAAAATGGCACAGTGTTGAATATAAGTCCTATTGCTGTAGGAAACCCATCCTCAGGGCTTGGTTGTGACTTCTGTTGGGTGTTTACATTTAGTCTGATCTGGAAAATTAAACCACTGTAGAAGAAGGAAGAAGGAAGAAGGAAGAAGGAAGAAGGCAAAGGAAACCTGAAGTTTTGGGTTTATTTGAACATCAGTCATTCTGAGGTCAATATATTAAGTGCTGTATTCCATTGTTTCAGGAAGTTATTTACATTGCAGAACAGTAAACTTCTGTGAATTTTCAAATTTTGGGAAAATGTTTCCTTGCTCAGTTTAAGGGATGACAGGAAAGACTTCTGTGCATATTGAGTTCACCTGATTTCTGAAGTCCTACCTAAAAAGGGATATCAAAAGCCTCAGCTTCTGCAAGGATACTGATCTCACACCTGCACAGGTGCCATAGAGCACAGAATGCTACTGACATTGTCAGAAGGAGAAGTTTACCTCTCAGGTGAAGAGTAGATAAAAACCTCATTGAAAATTTTTTCCCAATCTTATGCATTGATTAAATCAATAGAAGGGGCAATATTACAGGACACTTTGAACCAATATCAAAGTGGATGACTGAGAGTAATGCAGTGTTGGGAGAAGTGACCATTAATATTTAGGCATTGCCCTTCCTTGATCCATGAAAAAAGTCTTTGCAAAGAATAAAGATAAAGGACATCTAGTAAATGAGAAGACTCGTATTTCAGAAGGGAAAAATATATCTTGCTAAATGGAACTTTGGTAATGAAAAATCAGAACTGAAAATATGTCAAATTCAGACCTTATTAAAATATATAGTATACTATGTTGAAAATTTGTAGAATTTGTTCTTTTTATCAAAATTTTCTTCAAAATTCCAGTACTACTCCTTTACTCCTAGTCATTATCAACTGAATACTTGTGCATTATAAGAGTTGTCCTTTCCTTTTCACTTAAGGATTGCATATTCTCCTTGTTCCTTGCCTCTTTCATGTTTTTCCTTATCTTCTCCATTCTTGCCTATGTTTTTTATTTAGATATATGCCAATAGCATTTTCAAAGTGGTAGGAATAAAACCACATGCATCTAACCTAAAGAACTTCAGAGAAAGAATTGGTTGATATGAGTTGGGCATATTATTTTTCCCAGTGAATTTAATGAAGTTGTACATTTTTAATTTTATGCTTTTAGGAATCCTAAAATTTGTTAACCATGAATAAGTTTAAGTGCCATAGTTTAAAGTATTAGTATTTTCTAAATAGAAGGAAGAACAGTAGAGAAGAGGATCAAGGAGAGGGAAGAGGGGATGGAAACTGGAACTGGAAAAAATTGAATTGGAAAAAATTATGTCATATTCGTGTATGTATCTATCAAAATGAACTGCACTGTTATGTATAACAATAATGCAGTGCACTAATAAAACCATTAAAAGCAAAGTATAAAATACAGGCATTTTCTCACTAAATGTACAATTTCAAAGTATATGTAATATGGTTATAATATATAATAAAATTTTTCTTTGTGATCTTTACATTTTATTTGGATTCATTTGGTCTTTCCAAGAGTGTATCTTGGATGTTATAATAAAGGTCAGGTCTAAAAGTGATTCAAAACATGTAATTCTATTATATTAACTATAGGGGACATGTCCATTACATGTATTATCTCTGTCCTTCCAACAACATGGAAGAATTATCAAAGTTTGTTATAGCAATGTATTAACTGTCTTGTCTAAAAGCTCTATAGGTCAATTCCAAGATATAGAGATTTAGAGAAGAAACACCAAGGCTATACTTATATGGCAGAAAAATAGCAACATGATTAAGTAGTTTGGATAAATAGTCCTTTATATATGCAGCATGGTTAATATGATCAAAACATTAACTACAAATCTGTTGCTATGACTCAGTTATTTAAATTATGGAGTCATGTCTTTGGGAATAGTGGCAGTATTTGGTGAAAAAATATTCTCTGGCCTTTCCATTGAACATCATTCAATAATCTGATTCTGGAAAGATAATAAGTTCATTTTCTTTTTTTCACTACCTCTTCTTCCCTGTTTTCTTCTATTCCATGTATAAATATATGAGATGAATGTATACACACTATAGTGTTTTATTAGGATGTATAATATTTTAGTTTAAGAATAAATTTATATTAATTTATATAAATATAAGCATCTCTATATATAATACTATATGTACATGTCTGTCTCATATATATATATATAAAACTCTATATAACTATATATAAATATACCATACTCCTTGTGTTAGTCAGCTTTTCATCAGTGTGATTAAAAACCCTGAAAAGACCAACATTGAGAAGGAAAAGTTTAATTTGGACTCACAGTTTTGGAGATTCAGTCCATGATCTGTGAGCTCCATTGCTTTGGGCCCAAGGTGAGGCAGAATATCATGGAAGAAGGGCATGTCATAGGAAAGCTTCTCAGCTCATGGCAGCTGGGGAGCAGAGAGAGAGAGAGAGAGAGAGAGAGCGCGCACAAGTGCATTTGTGTGTTCAAGGATCCAGGGATAAACTATAATTCAAAAAGGTACAGCTTTAGTGACCTACTTACTCCAGCCACATCCAACCTGCCTATAGTTACTACCCAGTAATCCTTTGAAATTAATCCACTGGCAAAGTTATCATGCTCATAATCTATCATTTCACCTCTGAACATTCCTGCATTACCTAACACATAAGCTTTTTTTGGTATACCTCATAAATAAACCATAGCACTCCTCCCTTGGGACATAAATATATGTGTATCATATAGAAATATATGATACATATATATTTATATAACATAAGTCTATACAGACAAGCAAGCAAATAAATTAGTATAGATCTACATCTACATCTACATATAGATATATCCATTTCCTAAGAGAGAAGTACAGTTGGGACTGGGGCAAGAGAGAAAGGGAGATAGAGAGGAAGAAAAGGCTGAAATCTTAATCTTAGACCATTTACAAATGCAGGAGAGAATTGATCAATTTCTCTTAGTTAAAGCCTTAATCCATTTACAGACTTGCATGTATTTCCAGAACTATATGTCAAAGGTAATTTATTTGCATTTTCATAGCCTTTTCTGGGGTAAGAATGTTAGGCATTATTAATTAATATATATTACTAGTTGTGCAAAAGTGATAGTTACAAGAAAATAATTTGGTTTAGTTCTCTTATAATACTTATCATATTCTATGGGATGGCACATTAACCTGTATGAATGTTGTGCCTGTTCTATGTTTTAAGTTCCTAGATGGTAATGAGAGTGTTTAATTTCTATTTTATTCCTCATGGCATCTAACACAGTACCTTTCACAAGGCAAGTACTCTGTAAATGTTTCTTAAATAAATGAACCCTAGGAAGTTGAGAGTGTAAGACAACTTTTTAACTTTGAACAAAACTGTAGTCCTTGAGATATATTATGTGGATTCTGTATACATTTCAATATAATTCAAAAAGGTGAAAACTTACCCTCATTAATTATAAAGGTTTATGTTGGCAACCACTTAGTTCCTATGGTTACATCTCTGTGAAATTATAAAATAGGCCCTTCAAGGGTTTGGGAACAGGAACAAATTGGCTGTTATAGAATTCATGAATGCTAATAACTCATTTACTTATAATGCTTATAATTAATTGGTTTAAAATCATCTACTGCAGTCTTAAAATGAATAGGATATTTAAAGGTCACCATTGCTCTCAGCTCTCATTTAAATCTCTAATCGAACAAAAATACATTACAGATATCAATTAAAATATTTTAAATTATTCTCTAGCTAAACCTGAACTAAAATAGTAAATGATCTATTCATTTTCTTTCTCTTAAGTGTTGTGATCTATACTCTGTGATTAAGTTATTTTAAAACCTTAATTCCCAAGGTTTTGGATCATGTGGGATATGCCCATCATTTACAAAATAGAATGAATCATGTACAGACTAAGGTAATTTCTTGTTAGATGTTTAATAATGAATCTTCACTTTTTTCTCTTCACTGGAAATGCCAATTAATATCATGTGCTAAATCATGTTTAACACTAAAAATATGAAATTAAATTAGAAATTCCATTTGTCAATGGCAAATATAGCATTCAATAATAAATCTCAATAAAAGCAGAGAAACCTATCTATAAATAAAAGGAACACAGAAGAAATGCCATTTCTTGCCAGTTTTGATTAGAGATGTTATCAAATATATCAATACTATTAAAATAGGGCATTCATAATTTCAAAATTGTAAATATTGAAGAATATTGTTACTGTTGGTCCATAGCAGAATTTTTCAAATTTCATTCCTTGTCATAATGTTTTAGGAAATATTGACAGCAGTGCTATGTGAAAAGTGCTCCACAACCAAGAAAGTTTGGAAAATTGTACATAGAAGTCCCCCCTTATATGTGAGGAATATATGGCAAGACCCCCGGTGGATGCTTGAAATTAGATAGTGCCAAACCCTGAGTATATTTTTATACTACACACACACACACAAGTTAAGCTTATAAACTAGGCACAGTAGGAGATTAATAACTAATAATAGCATAAAACAATTACTAGAATATACTCAAGTAAAAGTTTTAAGAATGCAATCTCTCTCAAAATATTATACTACTGGGGCTGGGGTTGTGGCTCAGTGGTAGAGTACTTGCCTCACATGTGGGACGTACTGGGTTTGATCCTCAGCAACTCATATAAACAAATGAATAAATAAAGGTCTATCAACAACTAAAAAATTTTTTAAAAAAATATTATACTACTATTCACCCTTTTTGTGATGATATATAATGATAAAATGTGTACCTGGTGTGATAAGATCAAGTGAAGCTAATAAGGTAGGTGTTGTGACATCACTTGGCTACTATGTAAGGGTTACTTGAACACACAAAAATTGTGATACTCTGACAATTGATCTAATAATGAAAATGACTACAGATGACTGATGGATGGATATACTGGACAAAGGGATGATTCATATCCCAGGTTAGACAGCAGGACAGCATGAGATTTCTTCATGATACTCAGAAAGGCATGAAAATTGATAAATTACTTATTATAGGAATTTTCCTTCTATTTTTTTTGAATTGTCGTTGACCATAGGTAATTGGAAACATTGAACGTGAAATCTCAGATAAGAGGAGACCACTGTATATTTGTTCTTTAGCTATGTCTACCTTTTCTAATAAGCTTTTCTATAGTCCTGGGTGGGTGCAGGAAAATGTACATACCCATTCCATTACGTATTTTCAATGAAAACAAACTACTTATAAAATATCAAAAATAGTTTGTTTAAATGACACATAAATCAATAATATATAAAGGCTATAAATGCAAAATATAACTAATCATATTTTCACGAAATGACTTTGTTTTTATACGAAGCAATGTTGACATTTTTTCCTTGGAGAACTGGAGTCTGTGTTGTCCCCCATGAAATCTGAGTAGCTATAAATATAACAGAGTGATGAAATGTGTCTAGGTAGTAAGAACTGATAAAATGTCTTTTTAAAAAAATACTTGTTTGGAGCTCTGAGCTACCATGCAAGCAATTCCACTGTCTTAAGGCCTCAATGAAGCATCATGAAGAAGCCTAAACTATATCAAATAGGCCACATGGAGAGGTCTTGAGACAATAAGCAGTGAATGGAATCTCTGACTTGCATCCTGTTGTTTTAGTGCTCCTGCAATTCTGGTTCCAGTTACCTTCCTACCACGATCATGTGGAAGACTGTGAGCCAGAACCATTCAGCTGATACCTTCCTGAAATTCTTAAACCACAGAAACTATGAGAGAGAAAAAAAATTAGTGTTATTGATTTTGACCAGTATTTTTGGATGTGATAAATTATGCAGCAATAGTATCTGGAAATAATCTTTAGTAATAATACTAGTACTTTCACCATCATAGAAAATCTATAATAGCCTCCAGCTTTTGCCGATATTAAATAAGAATAAGAATAATCTTTTGAATTTCAAAAAAGGAATAGAGAACATAAACTATTTCATAATTTCCATATCTTGAGATCTGTAGTAGACAAGCTCCATACTTACTGCCCAATGTATTTCCAGGAACATAATTTAGGGTTGCTAAGCATATGTTACTAATTAGGAACATATGCCTTTACTGTTCTTAAATTATTTAAATAAAATAAGGTAGTAGACATTTTAACACCTATTTTTCTCTCTCTGTTTTTTTTTACTTTTATTTTTTGGACCTGGGAATTGAACACAAGGCTTTGCACATGAGAGGCAAGTGCTTTACCACTGAGCCATATTCCTGCTCTTAATACCTATTTCTTTATCATATACTGCTCACAAAAATCGTATTGTGATTCAAAGAGTTGAGTATTTTCAGATAGAGTCCTACTTCTAGACTTGAAAGGCCCTGTGAATTCCTAAAAGCAATCAGAAATCTCTTTAAGAATAATATTTCCCACCAGCAATGTTTGAGTGTGCCTTTTCCCCCACACCCTTGCCAGCATTTATTGTTGCTTGTATTCTTGATAACTGCCATTCTGACTGGAGTGAGATGAAATCTTACAGTAGTTTTGATTTGCATTTCTCTAATTACTAGAGATTTCAAGCATTTTTTCATATATTTGTTGATCGATTATATTTCTTCCTCTGAGAAGTGTCTCTTCAGTTCCTTAGCTCATTTATTGATTGAGTTGTATGTATTTTTGGTGTTAAGTTTTTTGAGTTCTTTATATATCCTGATGATTAGTGCTCGATCTGACGTGATTGTGGTAAAAATTTGCTCCCAAAATGTAGGCTCTCTGTTCACTTCATTGACTGTTTCTTTTGCTGATAAGAAGCTTTTTAGTTTGAATCCATCCCATTTATTGATTCTTGATTTTCTTTCTTGCACTTTAGGGGTCTTGTTAAGGAAGTCAAGGCCTAATCGGATATGATGAAGACTTGGGCCTTGGAATGGAACCACCATTTGACCTAGCTATCCCACTCCACAGTCTATACCCTAAAGACTTAAAAACAGCATACTACAGTAATGCAGCTACTTCGATGTTTATAGCAGCACAATTAACAATTGCTAAACTATGGAAACAAACTAGATTCCCTTCAAAAGATGAATGGAATAAGAAACTGTGGTATATAGACACAATGGAATATTATTCAGCATTAAAAGTGAATAAAGTCATGGCATTTGCAGGTAAATGGATGGAGTTGGAGAATATCATGCTAAGTGCGGTAAGCCAATCTTGAAAAAACAAAGGCTGAATGTTTTCTCTGATTAGTGGATGCTGATCCATAATGGGGGTGGGGGTGGAGAGCATGGGAGAAATGGAGGAACTTTGGATAGGGCAAAGGAGAGGGAGGAGAATGAAGGGGACATGGGAGTAGGAAAGATGGTGTAATGAGATGGACATCACTACCCTTGGTACATGTATGAAGACACAAATGGTGTGACTCTATCTTGTTTACAACCAGAAAATAAGAAATTGTGCTCAAGCTGCCACGGTGCTGCATGCCTCTAATCCCAGTACTTAGGGAAGCTGAGACAGGAGAATCACAAGTTCAAAGCCAGCCTCAGCAACAGCGAGGCACTAAGCAACCCAGTAAGACCCTGTCTCTACATAAAACACCAAAATAAGGGCTGAGGATGTGGCTCAGTGGTTGAGTACCCCTGAGTTCAATCTCGAGTACCCCCCAAAAATTGTGCTCCATATATGTACTGTGAATTGAAATGCATCCTGCTGTTTAAAAAAATAAAAAATAAAAAAGAATAATATTTCAAAGACTTCTTACAGGATGATATTCTCTCATATGGGGAAAACAAAAGACAATGTAAGTAGATTTCCAGAAGACAGGAGTCCAAGTATTTCATTAGCCATAAACAATCATTAAATAGGTTTAGTTTCAAATGATCTTCCTGAGGAGTAGAGCGGAAATCTCAAGGTTATAAATTAGCAAATTTGAAAAAGTTCATTTAAAGGGGAATATTGATACTGATGATATGCATTTAAAAGAGGGAATAATAAATCTCTGGGGAAATACTTTAAGACTTAGAGTCTAGTATTTGTCTAGGAGTGTGAAACATAACTAGCTCTTTCCAGTCAATATTTGAACTTTGATCCAGATGCAGTGGCGCACACATGTAGGCTTGGGAGGCTGAGACAGGAAGATCATGAATTCAAAGCCAGCCTTATCAATTTAGTGAGGCCCTAAGCAATTCAGTGAGACCCCATCTCTAGATAAAATACAAAACAGGGCTGAGGATATGGCTCAGTGGTTGAGTGACCCAGGGTTCCATCCCCAATACCAAAAAAAAAGGTTTGAACTTTCTCCAAATACATACATACAGACATATGATGTCTGAATATGGAGGAGCTAATTTCCTGTTTATCATTTAAGCAGTGAATCACTAGAATTAATCACCTTCATTTCAACTCATTTTATACTACCTTTTATTCCTTTCAAAGCACATTGTACACATATTAACTCTCTTAATCCTCACAATAATTCTGAAGGATAGGTCTCATTATTATCATCTGCATTTCATAGATGAAGAAACTGAGACCCAGAAAGTTAATTTGCCTAAGATTACATAGTCAATAATTGATAGAGCCTGGATTCAAACTCAGGCAATCTGGTGCCAGAGTTAGTGCTGTTCAATGACATGCTAGTTTGCCTGTACTGAAGATTTGTTTGCATATAGTGCCAACCAAACCAAAGATATTATTGAGTTAAAATTCTGTTTTTCCAAGGTCACTGACTTTGATTTTGGATATGTTACTTAATCATTCTGATCCCTTTTCTCTGCAATTGTAATAAGGATAATAATCTAGTTCCTGCACTTACTGTATGGATGTGAGGATTATAGGTAATATGTGTTAAGTACCTAGTATAACACTCTGTACATATTGTTGCTGCTGGTGGTGATAGTGATACATCTTTTCTCAAGCATTTCCTTCTCAAAGCTTAATACAATCATGTACAGAGACATACAGGGACAGGCATGTGACTCAAGATATCTCTTGAGAGGTCAGAACTGAGGTAAGGACATTATACTAGTGAGGCAAGATTGAGGCAGAGATGATTCCTTTAGGTTATCTGTCTTCTTTATGGATCAAGAAGCAATAGGGTTAGTGGATAGGAATAGAACTGTTCACTGATATAAGGCTCCCACAGTGCCACCAGGAACTCCTGTCTTCACAAAAGTTATACTGGAGTAAGAAAGAGATTGGCAGTAGGATTATTGGATGGAGCTTTGAACATATAAATCTAAAATTATGATTGCATGAATGTTTTGTTGAGAAAGTTCATTTGTATTTGAAAAATGCTGAAAATCTATAGAAACATATTATAAATGATTTATGGGATGATAATTATAAAGAGTAACAGGAAATAATTATGACAATGATATTCCCAAAATCTTTAGATAGTCTCTTCCTTTATAATCTTGCAGTATTTATATCCTGCAAAAAATATATTTTTAAAAAGTGCTTTTGTTAAATAATTGGGCCATTATGGCAATCTTGAATTTGAACACTTTGTGATGGCTAGGTTAATATGTTGATAAAACATCTATGTGAAAAATTTACAGATGTAAAATACTCATGTATTTATTAGCATACAGATGATCTGCTAAATTTAACATTTTCTTGTGGCTTAAGTGTCACTAGTGGCTTTATCCCCACTGCTTTCACATAAACTTTTCCAGAACAATTATTAATTAAAGGAGTGAAGAATTTGGAAAGCTAAATAAATATATCCACATTCCTAACCCCTTATGTCAAACTTTTAAAGAAGCATTTTGATTATTTTAAAGAAAAAAAAACTAGAGAATTCATTTTATTTATTTTACTACTCTTGAATACGTACTTCTTAATAGATCTTTTGATTATTGTAAATAAAAGCAAAGGGGAGTCTCATTTAATAATTATATTTGGTAAAATGTGCAGGTTGATTATTTCAGTTACACTCATCAGCTGGCCAATAAAATTTATTGAATTTATTTTGTAGCACCAAATGCAGATTTAAACTCTGAGAAGAGACAGAAAGGAATCTGAGGGCACTACTGTGCTTATAAGAATAACTGGGGAGAGGGGACTCATTTAAAATAGAAATTCTCGGGTCCTACTTCCAGAACTTAAACTTAATAGATCTGGGATAAAACCCAGCAATGTCCACTTCCAATAATCGCGCCAAGATTATTCTGATGCACATGATCCTAGGATCAAGGACTTTTAACTCTAGAAACAGACACATTGATGAAAGTGGTTTTCAACACTTGCAATGCATTGGAATCCTCTAGGAAGATTAAAAAAATACAAATTCCCACCCACCACTTCTTCACTGTCACTACCAAATTATATGGGAAAAACATTAACCTAGGATGTGCTAAGTCCATTCTGATCTCGCCATCCAATCTCATTTACCACTTATTGAATTCACTCCCAGTGCTGGCTTTTGCTCTGCATGAGATTATGTACTCAATTTTATTTCATGCAAAGCATATACACTTAATCTCCCCACTGATTTTTTTTCTTGAAGTGTAAATCATGACACACCTATATCAGAATTACCCAGGGAACTTCTTAAAAATATGCATTACCAGATTCTATCCCCAGAGATGTTGATTCAAAAGGTTTAGAGATAAATACCCTTAGATGGTTATTATCCAAGTAAATTATGGTCTATACTGAGAAATACCAATTTCAGCAATCCAGAAAGTGCCTCTATTACCTCTGCTTTAGTATCTCTAGTAACAGTAAACTCCTAATTCCCTATGTACCCCATTCCTCTTTTGAGTTCTGACTTTAAAATTCTTCAAACCTGCCTCCTAGAAGCACAACTTATTGCAATTTTTTTCCTCTCAGACCCACTTCTGCAGTACCTTCCCCACCACTCCTTACCATGAGTATTTCATTTGCAAACTAAATATCCCTTTTCCTCACAGGAGATGAACTTGACATTGGTTTTATTTTTCAATATGTTCTCCACCCACCATGTATATCACAGTTATTAAGGAAGACTTAAAATGCAAAGTTTTAGTGATCTTCTCTACATTTATTGAATTAGAATATCTCTTAGAGAGACCTGAGAATCTACTATTTAATAATTTCCCCAAATAATTTTGGTGATAATGGGTCTTGGATCACCCTTTTAAAAATGATGGCATATGGTTAATTGTGTGGTTCAAGTCCCAGATCTGTCACTTATTACCTGTACTGGGGCCCTAACCAAATCTCATATGTTAAAGTTTTCAAATATCCCCTCCCCTCCATTATTCATTGTTATAATACTGTCCTCTGAGCCTACTCAATTAGGGTGTTCTCCTCTGACTTTGGAGTAGGAAAGCCACCTCAATAGGAGTTAATATTCCCATTGTGCTCTTACCCTGCATGTCAATTTGTCCAGTTGTTTTATCTACTATTTCTTCTAGGATCCTGTCTTTAAATAGATGTTATTTATCCTCCTGAATCATCTTTGCAACATGGCTTGGCTTCATTGTTATAAGCAATCTGACCATCCAGCATTGATGGCTTTGTTTTAGGCTCACCCAGATCACAACACTTTTAGAACCATCAGAACAGCAATGAACAGAACACACTGCAAAATATCTCTGTAAAACTTTGAGCCCTCCCTGTATCAGTTTATCATTTGTATTCCAGAATTTCTGACTCTAGAAGACAACACAGCTCTTGTTAATAGGGGACATGAGATTAGAGAGAGTTTCATACTGAAGTTTGTATTTGATCTGTGCCTTAAAGGATGGTCAGGATTCACTGCTAATGATAGATCACAAAGAAGCAAAAATATGATCAAAGGCAAAGATGCAATAAAGCAGCAGTTCTTAAAATGTAGTCTCCAGGCCAGTAGCATCAACATTACCTGAAAACTTAGAAGTAAAGAGTCTCAGCCCCCACCCCAGACTTACTTAATGAGAAGCACTGGGTTGGGTTCCAGGAATATGTATTATAATAAACCTTCTAAGTGACTCTGGTAAATACTGAAGTTTGAGAACCACTGATATAGAAGTCAAGACTATGAAATCTGGGCCTTGATTTACCTGGATTGAAATCATAGCTACTGTAACTTGGTACATGTACTTAAAACAATGAGCACACTTGCTTGTCACAACCAGCTCCCTCTTCTTACTTCCTTCACACATATTCTCCGTTACTAACCATGCTAATGGTCTAGTAGGCAGCCATTTTTTTTTTCTCTTTTTCCTACCAGGCCTCTTTCTTAAAATGATTGTCAATCTACCTTCACAGAAATAGTTCCTTTGTGCCTGGAATTCAGTGTTTTGGTCAGTCATAGCTGATGTTGATTCTGTTGTTATAGATATACTTATTACCTCTGAATGCAGGTGTTCAGACTCCATCTTGAACTAGGATTTGGCTATTTTGTTTTCTTCTGCTCTGTCTTAATCTCTTCAGTGCCTGTGGAATTATAAAAAATGCTACATTATGGATATATAGACTTGAAGAAAACGTACAAGGACCTAGTCCTCATGAGGCAGTCTGATGTGTTTCTTTAAGTAAAGAAGTAATTCTACAAATAACTTAGTACAAATATTTTTCATCCCATAGAATATATATTAAGAGTATTTAGCCTAAGCTAGAAGGTTAAAGGAAGTCTTCCATAAAGAGGATTAAATTTAGTCCTGATATATGACTAGAGTAACCATTTGTGTGTGTGTTTGAAGGTTTGGAGGCAAGGAGTTATGCTATTGCAGCGATTCTTAAAAGTGATTTTTAGCCCCTCAGTATCAGCACCAATTAGGAACCTTTCAGATATACAGTTTCTCAGGTCCCACTCTAGACTTACTGAACCAGAAACTCAGGGGTTGGGACCCAGTCACCTGTGCTGAACAAGTTCTCCAGAGGATACAGATCCAAACTAAAGTGTGAGAACCACTCACTGCTTTACTCTGAGAGATGAAGATAGCTAAAATGGTAGATAATAGTGAGCAAAGGGGAAAATGGCAAAGGCAGAAACTAGAAAGGCAAATATAAAAAGTAGAAATTTGCAGGGCTCTGTAAGATGTAACTGATTACATAGTAGGCATTTATGTGTATTATGTGTATTATGTGCAATCGTCACACTGACCTTATGAGGTAGTTTACTGTTTTTGTTCACTTTTTTAAAATATTTCTTTAATTGTAGGTAGACACAATAACTTTATTTTTACTTATTTTATTTTTATGTGGTGTTGAGGATTGAACCCAGTGCCTTACCCATGCTAGGGGGGTGCTCTACCACTGAGCTACAGCCTCAGCCGCTTTTGTTCACTGTTTTTTTTTTTTTTTTTTGGAGTATGACATTTCATTTCTCTGGTTGTAAGTGATATAGAATCACAACATACATGCAGTCATACATAAAGCTAGGGCTATGATGGCCATCATACTCCACCACCTTTAGTGTCCCCAAGCCCCCTCCCCCCTTACACCCCTGTGAACAGAGTTCCCCCATTGTTCCCATGTTCTTCCCCACATTATGGATCAGCATCCACTTATC
>CM053417.1:30785719-30858657 GCA_028644305.1 Xerus rutilus
ATTGTTGGGTCTTTTTTTTTAATCCAGTCTGTCAGTCTATGTCTTTTATTTGGTGCATTTAGGCCATTCACATTCAGGGTTATTATTGAGATATGATTTGTAGTCCCGGTCATTTTGGTTTATTTTTGGTTTTTACCTTGACTTGTTTTCTCTTTTGAATGGTCTTTCCTTTAGTGTAGCTCCTCTCTTTGTATATTTTCATTGTTGGTTATCATTTCCTCCTCATGGAATATTTTTGCCAAGAATGCTCTGTAGTGCAGGCTTTCTTTCTGTAAATTCTTTTAACTTTTGCTTATCATGGAAGGTTTTTATTTCATCATCAAATCTGAAGCTCAGTTTTGCTGGATATAGGATTCTTGGTTGGCGTCCATTTTTTTTTCAGAGCTTGGAAGATGTTGTTCCATGATCTCCTGGCTTTTAGGGTCTGGGTTGAAAAATTTTTTGAGATACGAATTGTTCTCCTCTTACATGTAATCTGCTTCCTCTCTCTTGCAACCTTTAAAATTCTACCCTTATTCTGTATGCTGGGCATTTTCATTATAATGTGCCTTGGTGTAGATCTGTTGAAATTTTGTACATTTGGTCTCCTGTAAGCCTCTTGTATTTGTTTTTCCATTTCATTTTTCATATTTGGGAAATTTTCTAATATTATTTCATTGAAGAGATTGTGCATTCCTTCGGTTTGAAATTCTGCACCTTCCTCTATCCCAATAAGTCTTAGATTTGGTCTTTTGATGCTGTCCCATATTTCTTGTATGTTCTGTTCATGATTTTTCATCATCTTCCCTGTATGGTCAAGTTTATTTTCAAGATTGTATATCTTGTCTTCATTATCTGAAGTTCTGTCTTCCAGGTGATCTAGTCTGCTGGTGGTGCTTTCTATTGAGTTTTCTATTTGGTTCATTGTTTCCTTCATTTCAAGAATTTCTGATTGGTTTTTTTTCATGATCTCTAGCTCTTTCTTAAAGTAATCTTTTGCTACTTGTAATTGCTCTCTTATCTCTTTGTTAGAATGATTGATGGTTGCCTTTATTTGCTCTCCTATTTCTTTGTTGGATTGATCAATTTTTGCCTGTAATTGTTCACTTATGTCATTCTTTAGTTCACTGATCATTTTACTTATGTACATTCTGAATTCTTTCTCTGACATTTCATCAACTGTGTTGCCAATGTATTCTGTTACAGTGGCATGAAGGTTTATTTGGGGCACTTTCTTCCCTTGTTTTCTCATGTTGATTGAGTATCTTCCTTTCTTGCAATGCCAATCTGAGGTATTGGGGCTTCTATCCTATAATCTTGTGTTGACACTCCAGATTACCTGTGTCTCGCCTTGGAGCTACTTCTGTTCCCCCAGTGTCTCCGATGGGCACTACTGCCACTGAAGTTGGTGGCAGAGGTAGTGGACGTACCTCTAGAGGGCAGTGGTAGTGGCCATGGCTGGGCTTCTATGGTGGTCTCTGAGGGCTGTTTTGCCCTACTCTTACACTCCTGCAGGTGAGCAGGGACTCTGGAGCAGAACTGGAGGCGGGCCCAGATCTCACTTAGGCAGGGTCACAAGCAGGAGAGTCTGTGTGCAACCCTTACCATGGGTGTAAGCTTCCCTGGGGCTGGAGGCTAGCAGGCTCTGATCTGCCTTCAACTGTACACCCCTGGCATTCCCTGAGGGCTGTTTTGGGCCTTCTCTCTCACAGGTCCCCAGGAACTCTGGAGTGGAGCTGGGGGGCCCAGGCCACACTTGAGTGGAGCCACTTCATGCTGAGTTCTCTGCAGGACTCTTACCCTGGATGTGGGCTCCCCTGTGGCTAGCTGCTAGCAGTCTCTGGTCTCCCTTTGGCTGGACACATGTGCAGTTTCTCAAGGGTGGATTTGGGCCCTCTGCAGCTCCTGCTGGTCCGCAAGAACTCTGGAGCGGAACTGGGGTGGGCCGAGGCCCTTTTGTTCAGTTTTATAAGTGAGTAAAACTGAGTCTTAAAGTGGTTACCTTTCCAAGGTGCTAAACCTAGTAAGTAGTGGAGCTAATATTCAAATCCAGCCAACTCTTCTCTATTGTCCACTTTGCTAACTATTCTGCTAAAATGTTTAAGTCAGTGGGAAACCATTGAAGGGTCTTAAAGGAGGAAGAAAGTTTATCACACTGAACTTTTAAAAATGTCACCCTGGTAGCTGTGTGAATAATTACTTGGAGGGGTCAAGGCAAGCAGTAGAAAGACCTGAAAAGATTATACTGGAGAAATTCCTGTGAGAGATGACGACTTGGGCCCAACTGCAAATGGAAAGAATTAAATGAATTCAAGATGTATTTTAGAGCTGGAATGAGTAGATACAGAAATATTTTCCTCTTTTTTGGTTATCTATTAAAAGCAGTTTTTAAAATTTTTATTGTGGTAAATGCACCTAGCAAAATTTATCATCTTAATCATTTTTAAACATACAATTTAGGGGTATTAAGTATGTTCATGTAGTTGAGCCATGACCACACCCTCCATCTCCAAAATGTATTCATCATCCCCATTTCCCCATACTTTTTGCCTAGTAACCACCATCTACCTCTGTCTCCATGAATGGACTACTCTAAATATTTCATACAAATATCATTATACATACAGTACAGTATGTGTCTTTTTATTTCTCTTAGCATAATGTTCAGGTTTCGGCATATAGCAGATTTTTCTTTTTTATTAACACAATGATATCCCCTTATATGGGTAAAGCACATTTTGTTAATCTATACAACCATCAATAAACATTGAATTGCTTCCACCTTTTGGTTATTGTGAATAATGCTGCTGTGAACATGGGTGTCAAAATGTCTGTTTGACTCCCTAAATTCTATTCTTTTGGATATATATCCAATAGTAGAGTTGTTGGACCACATAGAAATTCCATGCTTTTTTGTTTGCTTCTCTTGGAATAGCCATACTGTTTTCCATAGAAGCTATACCACTTTATATCACTGCCAGCAGTAAATCAGAGTTCTTATTTCTCCTTAACCTCAATAACATTTGTTTTGATTTTGTAATCATCTTGATGACTATGACATGGTATCCCACAATAGTAGATTGTTATGGTTTGGATTGGGAATGTCTCCCCAAAGCTTGTGTGTTGAAGGCTTGGTCCCCACTGTATTAATGTCCAGAAGTAGAGCTTTTGGATTGGTTCACAAGAGTTCTGACCTCATCAGTGGGTTAATTCATTGATAGATGAATGAACAATGAGAGCTAGTGAAGAATATAGCTAGGCAGGACATGGTTGGAGGAGTTGATCACTCAGGGTGTGCTCTTAGGTTCTATATCTTATCCCTGCCCTCTTTATCTTTCTTTTTTCCTTCCCTTCTTTAGCCTTCTCTCTCCTTCCCTGCTGCCATGAACTGACAGCTTTCCTTCATCACACACTTCCACCACGTTTCTTCCTTAGCACTAACTCATCATGTATTGAAGCCATGAGCCAAAATAAACCTTTCCCACTTTAAGTTGTTCTTTTCAGTTTTTATTTTATATCCTGCTACCAATCTGAATCTTGGCATTTGTTGATTCTCTTGGGTTTTCCAGATGTCTTATATGTAAACTAAAAATAAAAATTGGGTTACTATTTTTCCCTTTGGGGGACCCTTTTATTAGTGCTGTAATAATACACATATACATGCATATATATAACACATATTATCATAATTCTTTTTTTTTGGTACCGGGGATTAAACTCAGGGGCACTTGACCACTGAGCCATATCCTCAGCCCTCTTTTGTGTTTTATGCAGAGACAGGGTCTCACTGAGTTGCTTAGTGCCTTGCTATTGCTGAGGCTGGCTTTGAACTCATGATTCTCCTGTCTCGGCCTCCCAAAGTGCACAATAATGCTTGTAATAGTGCTATAGAACACTTACTATATGACAAGCAATATTCCAAGTACCACATGTAAATTAATTAGTGTAATTCTCACAAAAGTCCTAGGGGGCAGATACAATGTCATCTCCATTTTAGTTTTAAAAATTCATCCAGGTTCAGGTCCTTTTATGCATTTTAAGATTACTCTGGCTTTTGTATGAATAATGGATTATTGGTGGGTAAGAGTGGAAGCAGGGAGACAAGTTACAACCCAGGAATGGAAAGTTCATGGTGGAGATTGAGAGAAATGGTAGGAAATTAGGCTAGAGAGGTAGTCCAGGGCCAACTAAATTTTACAGAACCTTGAAGGCCATGATGTAGAATGTGATTTGTATCCTGAGCTGAAGTAGAAGCCATTGGAAGGTTTTAAACAGGTGATGGGCACAATCTGATTGATAATTTTTAAAGATCAATTTGAAAACTATGAAGAGAATCAATGGAAAATAAGAGGAATGAAAGAGGGAAGAATAGTTAGACAGCTAATGTAGTTATTTAGGCAAGCTATGAAGGTATAATGGTAATAGTGTGAATGGAATGATGGAAATATACATAAGAGATAATAAATCATCAAATCTATAGGACTTCATGATGTAATTCTGGAATAAGCCATAGGATGTTATTGACTAAAATAAAGAGAATGAGGGAAATAAGTGAAGCCAAATGTTTGAATCTGGATGGTCAGGCAATAAATTAAATTATCATTGTCACATACATACATTGATATTAAACACATCCCTATTTTAGAAATGAGGCTCAAATGAAGTAAGTTGATCAGCCTTACCCATTTATTGAGTAGCAGAAATAGATCCAAACCCAAGTCTGTTAGACTATATAGACCATGATCTTTTAGTCTAAATTACCCAGAATAAATAGATATTTTCATAGTAGTGAGTCTTTAGTAAAAAGTGTAAGACAAGAAGTGATAGGGTAAAAGGGGAGGTACTAGGGAAGGAAATTGGCCAAATTATGTTATGTACATGTATATGTATGTAACAATGAATTCTACCATTATGTATAGTTATAATAAAACAATCAAAGATAAATAATAAAAGAAAAAGAAAATAACTTTATAATTTTTTAAAAGAAGCAATATGGTATGGTAGAGTGGAAGTAAAGAGGAGTTCTTTATTTGGACTCTCCTAACTGGAGGGATAATGTATATTTACCAGGAAATAATCTAGGTGTAGGAAACGGAGGCCACAGTAAAAAAATAAGAATATTCAGAAAAAATTAGGGATAGTAAGACATAGAATGTAGGCATTTGATGAAAAGTCTAAAAAGGTCATTCACAATCAATGGGATTGTTTGGCATGCTATAGGGGTGGTATACTACAGGCTAGGGATTTGGTGAGTTACTTAATATGAATATCACATAGGGAACACATTTGCTCATTACCTAGGAGAAGAGGGCTTGCTTACTAGAATTAAGGAAACACAGTCATCCAGCTGGTTACAGTTAGGGTTAAATCTGTGGTTTGGGGAACAGAGAGGAAGGGACATATCTAAATAGCCTAAATTTTAATAGATCCTTGACATTCCTATTTTTCCATATTTTTATTGATGCATTATATTTGTACATAATGGTAGGATTTGTTGTTGTATATTCATACATGCACATAATATAATTTGGCCACTATCACTCCTCAGCAGTTTTTCCCTCCTTCCCTTCCTCCCACTCACTGGTTCTTCTCCTCTATTCTACTGATCTCCCTTTGATTTTCATGAGACCTCCCCCACCTTTCTTTTCCTTTTTCCTCTCTAGTTTCCACATAAGAGAGAAAAATATGACTCTCGACCTTCTGAGTTTATTTCCCTTAACATAATATTTTCAAGTTTCATCCATTTTCCTGTAAATGACATAATTTCATTTTACTTTATGGCTGAATAAAACCTCATTTTGTATATATACCATATTTTCTTTATCCATTCAACCATTATTGGAAACCAAGGCTGATTCCATAGTTTGGCTATTGTGAATTGTGTTGCTATAAACAAAAGTATGCATGTATCACTCTAGTATGAGGATTTTAATTCTTTAATATAAATACTGAGGAGTGGTATAGCTGAGTCATATGGTGGTTTCATGCTTATTCTTTTGAGGAACCTCCATATTAATTTCCATAATGTCTATATTAACAATCTCCTCAACAGTGAAAAAGTGTTCCCTTTTCTCCACATCTTCTACAGCATTTATTATTGTTTGTATTCTTGATAATTGCCATTCTGACTAGTGTGAGAAGAAATTTTGATGGAGGTTTTTTTAAATTATAGATGGACACAATACTTTTATTTTGTTCATTTGGTTTTTTTATGTGGTGCTGAGGAATGAACCCAGTGGCTCACGCATGCTAGGCAAGCGTTCTACCACAAAGCCACAACTCCAGCCCTTGGTAGAATTTTGATTTACATTTCCCTAATTGCTAATGATGTTTAACATTTTTTATATAGTTGTTGGACATTATTATTTCTTCTTTTGAGAAAAGTTTGTTTAATTTGCTTATTTATTAACTGAGTTATTTGATTATTTGGTGTTATTTTATAGTTTTTATTCTAGATATTAATCCTCTGCCAGAAGAGTAGCTAGCAAAGATTTTCTCCCATTCTGTGTGTTGTCCACATTCTGAATTATTTCCTTTGTGGGCTGAAGATTTTTAATTTGATGCCATCCCATTATATATATATATACATATATATATATGTATATATATATATAATTTTAGTTGTAGATGGACACAGTATCTTTATTTTATTTATTTATGTGGTGCCAAGGATCGAACTCAGTGCCTCATGCATGGGAGGCAAACACTCTACCACTGAGCCACAATACCAGCTCCACCATCCTATTTATTAACTCTTGGCATTGTTTCTTAAGCTTTAGAGGGTACCATTGAGAAAGAAATTGCCTGTATCTATGTGCTGGAGTGTTCACCTAGTGTTTTCTTCTTGGAGTTGCATAGTTTCTGGTCTAATTCCTAGGTCTTTGATCCACTTTGAGTTGATTTTTGAGTAGGGTGAGAGATAAGGGTCTAATCTCATTCTACATATGGATAAACAGCTATTCTAGCACCATCTGTTAAAAAGACTCTTTTCTCTAATGTAAGTTTTGGACACCTTTGTCAAGGATCAGATGACTGTATCTGTGTGTAGATTCTTGACATTCTTGAGGATTATTCTTGAGATATTTGCAGATTCTCAAATTGATGAATGCCACTATAGCATATGCTTTCTCCATAAAATATACTGAAATATGACTGCAAATTTCTATAATACCATTTGGATCTTTGGCAATTCAAAAACTACAGGTCCAAAATAGCCATAAAGTTCTTAAAATAAATTATACCAGTAATATAAACTGCTACACTCTTACAGTTTCACTTACATTGCCATTGCTTGCGAATTGGCATTTTTTAATACTCATTGTGACATTTCCTTTTGTTTTTCCATCTTTTTAATACATGGCAGTGAAGTTTATTTTGACATATTATACATACATGGAATATAACTTAGTCTAATTAGGATTCAATTCTTGTGGTTGTACATGATGTGAAATTTCACCATTGCTGTGTTCATATATGAACATAGGAAAATATATCAGATTTATTCTACTATCTTTCTTATTACCATCCCCCATACCTTCCTTCATTTCCCTTTGTTTAATCCAATGAACTTTTATTCTTCCCTCCCTCCCTTTCTGTGTGTTAGTATCCACATTATCAGAGAGAATATTTAGCCCTTCATTTTAGGGGGATTGGCTTATTTTACTTAGCATGATAGTCTCCAGTTTCATCTATTTACCAGCAAATGCCATAATATCATTCTTATTTACGGATGAGTTATATTCCATCTTGTACATATACTACATTTTCTTTATCCATTCATCTGTTGAAGGGAATCTAGGTTGATACCATAGCTTGGCTATTATGAATTGAGCTGCTATAAATATTGATGTGGCTGCCTTACTGTAGTATGCTGATTTTAAGTCCTTTGGGTATAACCTGAGGAGTGGGATAATTGGTAGTTCCCTCCCATGTTTTCTAAGGAAATCTCCATACTGTTTTCCATAGTGGTTTCACCAACAAATAAGCATACTTTGTACAATGTTTCTATAAGAAAATGACTTCTTCCTCTCCCACTCCAATTCCTAACAATTATTACATCACCCATTTTCAGTAGAGAACAGCAAAGCCATGTTAAGATGCAAGCACTTAAAGAAAATCATGTCTGTGGAAGGTGGCCAGCTTGGTTAGCTCACTAGCTAAGTGACTCACCTCCACACACTAGCCACAGAGAGTACATGGTACAATTTTCATGCTTCTGCACACTGACAAATGACAACATGTCCTGACCTTTTGGAAATACTTGGGAATAATTGGAATTGAATTCCAAACATATGAATGCTTAGTAAAATTTGGTAATACATTAACCCTGTGTCACCTAGTTAAGACCACTGGCCCAATCCCCTACATACTGAATAATTATAATTACTCATTTTGATCTGTTCTGCTTGTAAGGACCAAATCCTTTGTAAAAAGGGGTTGCATATAACCATGAACGTGTTGTACCTTTTATATAGCTTTGCTCTACTGTATTCATGAAAACCCTATGTCAGTGATTTGGCAAACCAGTCAACATCTGGCAACTTCTGGAGACATTTTTATACCCCATAACTTGGGGAATTGTGTCACTAGCATCAACTGGGTAGAGGGCAAGGATGTTGCTAAATATCCTACAATGCATATGACAGCCTCCTACAGCAAAGAATTATAGAACCCAAAATGTCAATACTGTTAAGGTTGAGAAACTCTGCCCTACTTAAAGGAATTATCTAATTAGGGATAGGCTACTTTAAATTTCCCCCACTGTGATTAATTTTAAATGTCAACTAGTCTGGGCCACAAGATGTCCAGATAGCTGGTTAAACATTATTAGTAGGCGTATCCGTGAGGATGTTTCTGGAAGATATTAACATTTGAATTGGTGAAGAAAGTAATACAGATGACCCTCTTCAATGTGGTGGGCATCATTTAGTCTGCTTAAGGTCTGAATAAAGCAAATAGGTAGAAGAAGATTGAATTGACTCTGACTACTTGAGTTGGGGCATTGATCTTCTCCTACTCTCTCTGCTCCTGATTTTCAGACTGTCAGACCCTAATTGAGATATACCTTTTTGACTTTGGTTTTCCAGCCTTGCAACTACACAACCATCTTTTTTGGGTGTTCAGTTTTTAGACAGCAGACTGGGACATTTCAGCCTCTGTAATCACATGTATCAATACCTTACAATAAATTATTTCGTATATATGTATATATGAATGTGTATGTGTGAGCATGCATCTCATATTGGTTTTGTTTCTTCAGATAACTCTGACTACACACACTTAAAGCTATGTTTTGTCCTCAATTTTTGGTTAATTCCTCCTATTTTCTGACCTATGTTTAAGAGAATCTATAGTCCCTAAAGGATGAAACATCTTTCTATCCATAATATCACTTCTCTTGAGTAAGTTATTGATTTTTGAGATTTATACATCTATATATAAATGAGTTTACTGGATTATTTCTTTCTGAGTTATAATAAGCAATAAGATGAGCATAAAGTTTTACCTTATGTTTTCATAGCATTTTTATTGCAGTGAGTGGTACAGAGGAGCAGGCAGATAGTTACCATGCCAAATGGTAGGTGCTATGATGTCAAACGTCTTGGTTTTCTGAGAGGATACTATATATCTCTTAAGACTATGTATTTGGGGAAAACTCACTTTACAAGTGTCATTTACCTTTTTGTTGGGCATTTAACTGGGCCAACTGATTACCTGATCACCCCTTTTGCTTAATTCAGCTGTTCCTTATAGGTGAGGTAGATGGGGAAATGGAAGAAAATGGTGCAGGGAAGTGTGGAAGCATTTTTCTGGAGGAAGTGACATCTGAGCAGAAATTTCAGGCAAGATATTTACTATGTGCAAATGGAGAAGAAAGATATTCCAGATTGAAAGGAAAGCATGTGTCAGAGCCTGGTGCATCACTGACCCTTAGAGAAATGAATTGGCTGACTGTAGCCTTAACTACTTTAAATTCATGTTAGTGGTTAAGAACAAAGATTAGAGGGTGAGGCTGATCTGTATCCCCACCTCTCTAATCCTGAAATCACCTTCCTTTTTTTCCTTCTTGTGTATGTTGTATAAATAATACTCACTCATTGTTAAAACTTTCTGAAGTATGTGAAATGATATGTGAAAGTCTCCCTAGATAGCTATTAACTTCCTTTTCCAAAGACAGTCAGTGTTAATAGTGTGTATCACGGCAGCCTTACCTTTACATCCTCTTTAATGACTTTACATTCACATACGGTATATAGTCCTGTGGGTCTTAAAGAATAAACTGTATTGTGTCATAGATATAGATATAAATATTGATGTAGATACAGATCTATTCCTTTTCTTTTTGCAATATTTTCTGGATAGTCTTCATATAAGCATTTATGGATCTACCTTGTTCTTTTAATGTTTTCTTAGTTTTCCATTATATGAATATGATATAATTTATTGGGGCTTTTACTTTGGAACAATTCCCCCAATTATAGATGCCTATTCTGCAAACGTGACTGGAGGGTGGACTGCCCATTGAGAAGTCAATGGGCTGTGGGATGATGAAGGGAATAATGAGAACAGTGTAGCTGAGGCTTACATACAGATCATCTATATCTAAATAATCACCCACTTCCCAAAGCATCTTGCCTTCCTATTTCTACAAAAGTCTTTCAGGCTGCAAGTTTTTGTCTGTCTTGCCCCTGAAAAATATCTTTGATGTTCACCTTAATGTGATTTCATTTGGATTAATGTATCTGAAGGATAGAAAGGCAGAGAGGTACCTAGTGGGATTTTCCTCAGAACCTGCCCGTTCCCCGTTTCCATCTAGGCTTCAGATGGAACACAGTCAGTTGCTTTTATATGTAATTTAAATGATAATTAGACTTTTAGAAATATAAATAATGTAAGAAAATAAACTTGCAAAATTCACAAGAACAAGCAAAATGCAGTTAACAGGAAGCAGAGAGTGGAGGCACCTGACTGTGCAAGCTGACAGTAAAATAACATATGTTTGAAGGGCCTCAGGCTCAGAAAGATTCATTTGAATTGTTAACTATGTTATTTTTTTATTCCTGTCTTCTCCAGTTTTATTGGTATGTGTTTATAGGATCAAGAATATAGGCAGTCTGAATTATTGTTTAAAAAGTATCTGCATACTTTTACTTTATAATTTTTACAAAAATGGAATCATCTTCATGCCTCCAGAACATCACAAACCACAGTGTAAATCAGTTTTTGTTATTTTCAGCCAGAAATGGTATGGACTAAAGTACATGCAATCATTTGAAAGGTAGATGGTTAAAGATACACTGGGCAGCCTGGAGGTGATAGACAACAGATAAGAACATGGAGGTCGTCTAGGGTAATTGCTGAGACAGTTCAGGAAAAGGAAAAGGGGAAGCAGAACTAGAACAGAAAATGGGGCAGAAACTAACAGAAGGCTCAATAAAGCCAATTAAGAATAGAAATAAAGAGGCCTAAGGATGATTCAAATAGACATCCAATTGACCCGGTTAAGGGTCAAGGGAATAGGATTAACAAGAAAGTGTAACTGCTGAAAAGTTACACTGCTGAAAGTAGTTGTACCAAAATCGCCTGATCTTAGGTATGAAAAAATCTGAAGCTCCTACCAGTAGTGAAGTGGGAAAAACTTTATTTTAGTGGGGCAAATTAAAGGACACTGGGTACAGCATAGCAATGGGTTATCAATTCCCAGGTACAAAGCACTTTGGTCCATATTCTGCCCAGTCTACCCAGTACTTATCCATCCTTTTGTAGAATTTTCAGTCTAGGGAAATCTGTAGAGAACTTAAGATGGCTCAACTGATGATTTTTCAACGTTACAATAGTATGAAAGCAATATATGTTCAGTAGAAACCATGCTTAAAATGTTTGAATTTTAATCTTTCCAAGGCTAGTGATATGCAGTATGATCCTCTCTTGTGATACTGGTAGCAGCAGTGAGCCACAGCCCCCAGGCTGCCATATAATCATGAGGGGAAGCAATGAATACTCTATAGTGTATTGCGAAACTTTGATGTTCTATAAGTTAAGCATATTAAAAGCATTTTTGCTTATAATATTTTCAACTTACAATGGGTTTACTGGGATGTAACTACATTGTAAGTTGGGGGGCATCAGTACTTCATGATCTTCAGAGGCATTTACTGTTTCAAGAGTAGTTGTTGACATGGTAAGAAAGGAGTGAATTCATCTTTTCATGGGCATAAAGTATGGTTCCTGAGTTGTGGTTCCTGTCGTGGTTCCCGAGTATGGATGGTGTTTATAACAAGAATGTGACACTTAACAATGGCTCAGAAGTCAATGAAAAGGCCTTCCAGTTTCCTGGAGAGATTAATATGAGCATGTAGGTACACATTCTTTTCAATCATCTCTTTTGTATAGGCTCCTCAATGGGATGCCATGTGTTTGCTTATTGTTTATAATTGAATTTATTCCACTATACTACTTTATTCCACTATACTTTCTGGAGAGTCCAGAGATTACTTAGGACAATGGTTTCTAAATTCTATTTATTTATTTATTTATTTTGGTACTGGAGATTGAACTCAGGGGCACTCGACCACTGAGCCACATCCCCAGCCCTATTTTGTGTTTTATGTAGAGACAGGATTTCACTGAGTTGCTTAGCACCTCGCCATTGCTGAGGCTGGCTTTGAATTCGTGATTCTCCTGTGTCAGCCTCCCAAAATGCTGGGATTACAGGCGTGAGCCACTGCACCTGGCTAAATTTTATTTTTAATAGTACTTTTATTTCTAATTAAATAGAATCTTCCAAAGAGTTATGACATGTAAACATGAGTTAGAATAGTTTAAGTTCAAATTTATACTATCTACTTAGAGTACAATCAGTACGTGAATGAAGTCTTCATAAACCTTTAAAGTCGGGAGTTTTGAGTGACTGTTGTATTCTTATATTCAGTTTCAGTATCTAATTTACTTTTGTATAAGATTTTGATTGCAAAGCATGGAAATAGTCCTGATTCATACAGATAATTACAAATAGAAACAATGTTTTAGATAGCTCAATATGCAATCTCAGGGAACACTTGAATTAAACAGAGATGGTAGAAATAGCTATCAATCAATGTCTGCACCAAAAACTAATACACCTGACAGCACAAATTAACATTGTATTGATTTCAATATATTAATATGTGGCATATTTTCATTCCATGTCAGTATATTATTATTATTTGACTGTATTTTGAAGTATATTTAATATTATAATTACTATAAGTCAAATTGAATGCTTTCAGAAAAAATCTTAGAGATCTTTGAGATCTTAGAGATCTCAGAGATTTTTGAAGTACAGTTGTAAAGTCCCTACATTAATGAGGTGACTTTTCTGGGAACAGTATTGTGACAGATTTGGACAGAGAACTGAATCAAAGGAAAACTATAACTTGTAAGAAAATGGTATTCTCAGTCAAGCCGATTATTATGTAAGCAAATTCTATGATTCACAAGGATACTCACTTTTTTGGATGATGCAACAATGGCAACCTGGCTATCAGTATTTGAGATAGGATAGAAGCAAGGTAATCAATCAGCATAGTAGGTTCTTGATTTAAGAGCACAAAAGAGGCTACTTCAAAAACTTTGCTGCTTTTCTCTCTTTTCTGTTTGCATATTTAGTTCTCACCATAATACCTGGCACATAGTACATTATCAAATATCAATTGAATGAATGTAAAAGGAAGATGAGTGGTGATCTAGTTGAAGAGTTTACAGTGGTAAGGTAACCTCTGGGAGTATGCTATTCTCAGATGCCATGAAGATGCTGTCTTAGTCCATGCAGGCTGCTATAATAAGATACCTTAAAATGAGTAGCTTGCAAATTATAGAAATTGATTTTTCACACTGCTGGAGAAGGGGAAGTGCAAGATTAAGGCTCTAGAAGAGTTGGTATCTGGTGAGGGCCCACTTCTTGGTTCATTGATAAATCTTTCTCACTGGGTACTCAGATGGTGAAAGGGGGTGAGGGGCATTTCTCAGGCCTCTTTTATAAGGACACTAGCCCATTCATGAGGGCTATACCCACAAGGCCTAATTACTTCCCAAAGTCTCACCTTCTAATACCACCTTTTTAGGGGTTAGAATTTCCACATATCAATTTTTCAGGGGTGAACAAATATTGAGAACATAAAAGATGCCTTGAATATAATAGAGGTCCCATTAATGTTTATTGAATGGATGTAGACCTTTATCCTTGGAAACTAGGGCCTGACCAGAATTTTGCCCAACCTCCTGCCTTGAAATTTGTCTTCATCATTCTGCTTTACCCTTATACAGTGAGGTTTCTTAGAAGGAATATGCTTAACCTATGACTCTGGCTACTGCAGTAGTACTAATTAACAGATTTCTCCCACCTGTCAGTTCTAGGCCTTTCAGAATAAATACCCCAACAATTTCTCCTCTTCTCTCATCTGCCTGATATTAGTTCCAAGCTTAATTGCTTCTTATATTGCCTTTTCCATTTTCTAGGTGCATCCTAGTTTAGCAAGTTGCACACCCATCAATATATACTCCTCCTTGACATCAAACCCAATTTTCTGCAATAACTCATATAGTGCCTTTCTTTGTATTATCCCTTTCTTTATATCCTGCTGTTTCTCTTGGTTTTGCCAAATGTGGAACAATGTGGCTAAACTATAAAAATAGCTCAAATTTATTTTAGCATTTACTCTGTGACAAACACCGAGCTAAGTGCTTCATGTGCTTTATCTCAATTCTTGTAAAAATCAATATGGTAGATACTATATTCTCCCCATTTTATGGCATAGAAAAATAAAGTCCATCAAGGAATAATTAACTTCTCCAAGGTCACACAACTTGTTATTGGGAGAACCAAGATATATATCTAAACACTGATTTTCTAATTGTTTCTCATATTCTGTCCTTATAAAATAGCTTGTTGAAAGAAAGTATATTATTAACAAATAAGTCATTGTTTCTGATGCTGGCTAGAGTCCAGCTTATACACAGCCCTGTGGAATGAATATTAGGTCTCTCTGTTTGGCATCTCTGCTGCTATTGATAAAGGCAAAAACTGATTTCATTCCTTGTGTTCTTTTAGCAAATTTGTAGAGTAAGTTTGGATATCTTAGTCCATTTAGGATGCTACAACAAAATACCTTAAAGTAGGTAATTTATAAATAACATACATTTATTGTTTACAGTTCTAGAGACTGGGAAACTCCATATTGGGGCACCATCAATTTCAGTATCTGGTGTCAACTTATTTTCTGATTTAAAAATAGTGACTTCTAGCTGTGTTCTTACATGGTTAAGAGGGCAATGAGCTCCCCTGTCCTCTTATATAAGTCTCTTCCTTTTAATCCTATAGCATTGGGAATATATTTTGGCATATGAATTTTGAGGGCCACAAACATTGAGACCATAACAATTGTTCTCCTTTTGTCAGTAATGGTGAATGTAAGGGGCATTAAGATGGGCAAAAGCCTGTTTTGAAGTTATATATCAAAGATGTGGTAGAAGCAAGGATAGAACCTGAGAGTTGTCAATCCTAGCCTACCTACACTCCAAGGCTATCCCTATATAAGGGAAATAGGGTATTTCCAAATGCATTTGAGAATTTTGTGTTACTATGAAAAAAATAAGTGAAATTTGTGTTTTTCCTGCCAAAGCCCCCTAATAAATTTTTCCTTAACAAAAATTGTTTATGAAACCATAAACTCTTTATTCCTATTCTCCATGAAATTTTGTGTGAGTTCCATTCTCTTCAGATTGAAATCTCCTATCTGCCTCTATCTCTTCTTCCCTAGTCTGTACTGTTTTGTGCTAATATTCTTGAAATTTAGTGAGCACCCTGAGGTGCTCTTCCCTTTCCAGTTACAGGAATAAGAATCAGCAGGTTTGTGGCCTGTATGTTTGGCATTTAATATTGCTGTGTGAATGTGGTGCTGGCTTATGGCCCTTAGAGGTAGTACAGTTATGTCTTTTGAGACAGTCTAGAGCAGCTCAGTGTCAGGACCATGAGTGGTAGTAACAGAATATGGAGACAGACTGGAAACTATGATCAGGAAAGAAAAATGTGTAAAAGTTTAGGTCAGTAACTGATGCTTGTGTACATGTGTGGGAACCTTATCCAAAAAACCTGAGGAGGTGGAATTAAAAAAATTAATTCTTGTATTATCTGATCCTTGCTTCCTACAAACCCATTAAGAACCACTAATTTTTATAGGAGTATGAGATATTGCTTTTGTATAAAAGGAAAAAAATAATAATTAACATCAATTGAATATAATTTAATGCTATATAGTAAAATGATAACATTATATACTGTTAAGGTCTATTAATTCATATATTCTACACATAGCCTCCGTGGAGTCAGTGTTATTGTCATCATCTCTACTTTCATTTAGAGGAACTGAGGCAAAAGGTGAATTGGTAGCTTGGTCAGGATCATGTAGTTAGGAGAGAAGTGGGGCTTGAATTAAAGTAGTCTGACTCCTGAGTCCACTTCTTTCCTTATTCTGCTATACTTCATTTCAGAAGCATGGTCACTTTGATGGCATCCAACAGAGTATCTTAGTCTGTTTGGGCTGCTATAAAAATTACCATTTATTTCTTACAGTTCTAGAGAATAGAATGTTCAGTGTTTTCAGCCATGTCTTTGATGGGCTTACAATGATTTTCAGGTTTTATAGAAAGGGGAGTGATGGCAAAGTTTGGGAATTTGCTTAACTAAAGAATTTGCACAGCCATCAAAGCAGGTGATCTTGACTGGGCATAGTGTGATCATCCATTACTCCTCCTAATCCTGAGATAACAATGGACCACACTAATTAGTTGGGGGTGGGGGGAGTTTTGTTGGGATTGTGTGTGACAAGAAAGTTGCTATTTCCTAAGGGGTAGTTTCAACTCATTACAAGATATTTATTGATCAGACCTGTTCCTAGAATCCATGATGACTCACAGCAAAGGAGACAGATGCAAAATGGAGGCACAGATGCAGACAGAAGTGAAGAGCCTAATTCATCATTTCACTTTTGGAGGAGTTCAAGGTACAGATAATACAGAAGTAACCCTGGGGACTCAGAGAGTGACTGAAACATTTGTAAGAAACTTCAAAGAGAAAATCTGCAAGGAATTGAGTTTGAAGAAGTAATGCTATAGCAAACCAAAGAGATCTCTGTTAATTGTTGCTCTAACATTTCATAAAGTGTTTCTGATGCCTTCAAAACACTAGTGATGTGTGCTTTCCCTTTTATATATTTAATTTAATCCTTATAACAATCCAATTATATAGGCATCCCCTTTGTCTTCCACATATCAGAAGGAACTGAAGTCCTGTGTTTTGTCTAAGGTCACACAGCAGGCCAGTGACAGAGCAGCTTGGATTTAAGCTCAGTTTGTTTTAGGAGCCCAGGTATTTCAATGTTACAGATAATGTCAGAAATCTAGATTCCAAGAGCTCATGCTAATCAAAGGTCAGAGCAATGAGTCAGAAATACAGGAGAAAGCAAGAACATCAAGGACCATTTTACTGAAAAGCAAAGCCAGAAGCTGGACAAAGGGCTGAGTTTAGAAAATTCTCAGGCAATGAAAGAGCAAGAAAGGGCAAAATGAGTTGGAAAACACCCTTGAAAAGTAGCACAGAGGAAATTTGAATTTCATATGATCTGTTCCAGCCAGGAATCTTCATGTATGCTGTTACAGCAAGGACTAATCCCAGATTTTAGCTAGGCTAGGAGCTATAAGAAGTAGGGTAAGCAAGAATGCCTGGATAGAGTGCTGGTAGCAGAAAATAACATATTCAGATAAATTGTTACATTCTACATACGATTTGGGAAAGGAGAAACTCATAGACTATTAGGAGTCAGAAAAAAATATTAGACACTTCACTGCTACATTCATCCTTAGATTGTTTCAGTAACATTCCTGACAAGTCACCTAGCTCCTACTCAAATACTAATTCTTGACGAAGCCCGTTTGCTTTTCAGGCAAGATTCATGGTTCAAAAATGGTTTTATGGAAACAATACCTTTATTTTATTTTATTTATTTTTATGTGGTGCTGAGGATTGAACTCAGTGCCTCACACATGCTAGGCAAGTGCTCTACCACTGCACTAAAATATCAGCACCATGGTTCAAAATTTATTCTTTGTTTTGACCTGAAATTTGTCTCCCTATATGTTCCTCCTTTTGACTCCAACTGTTTGCTCCAGGGCCATACATCAGTAAGACAAACCCTGTCCACACAACAGCCTTTGGGCACATTTTGGAGAGGGATGAAGAGTGTAATTTGGGCTATTAACCTAGCCTGACTGAAAGAGTAAACAAGCACAAACTAACTTTTCACTTGGAAAGGCTGATTTCTTTAACCATGGAAAGTTGAGTTTATTTAGCCATGACTTCTCCAAGAGGAAACTTTATTTTGCATTTCTCATTGTCTAAAATCATTTTTATGGGCTTTCTAAAATACCCTCATAGTACTTCATTTCCAATTGTAAGCTCAGTTGTAGCTCAACTTTGATCATTCCTGGCTCCGAGGTAGTTCCATTCAGTGAAGACTATGAGGAAAAAATTCCTTTTCCAGATGAAGCCAAAGCTCACCAAACTGCGTTTTTTTCTCTTTCATTCTCTCTCTGCAACTATTGTATACATCCCCAAATAAATGCTTTTATTATAGCTAGTCCAGTAATAAAAGATAAACATTCAATATTTAGTGATACAGTATAAATGAAATAACAAACTAAAGTCTTCGTCTCATTTTGACAACTTTAATAGCTGAATTAGATAGAATAATATGGGTTGGGGCTGGGATTATGGCGCAGTGGTAGCGTGCTCGCCTAGCATGTGAGAGGCACTGGGTTCGATCCTCAGCACCACATAAAAATAAAATAAAGATATTGTGTCCACCTACAACTAAAAAATAAATATTTTTTAAAAAATTAAAAAAAAATAATATGGGTTAATGGTGATAAAAAGTTATGTGTTCTTTCTGTGTGTGTGTGTGTGTGTGTGTGTGTGTGTGTGTGTGTGTGTATGCAAAAGAGCGGGGGGGGGGGGAGCGTGGGGAGGGAAAGAGAGTGAGTTTGTAGCAGCCAGAAAGAGGAATGTGCCATACAGGAAAATCTGGAAAGATAATCCAAGATATATCTTCTTGGCCTCTGTGTGATGAGAAAAGGAAACTTGAAGCAATGGCAAGTATGGATGAAAAGTGGAGTTTGTGATTCAAAAATTAAGAAGGATTTATGAACCATATAGAGAAATTCTATACTAGATACATGTGAATTTTCCTACTAGAAGTCTTGAAAATTAAGAAAAAATGTAGTAAGAAGTTGAGATAGTATAAATTTGAGAATTTTAAAAGGCATGGTTAGACTTAAATTGGAACTCAAACAGAAAAAACAATTTTAACAGAAGCTTGGAATAGTTTCATGGGATTCTTTTTCTTCCTCTTGGGTATGTGTATAGTGGTGAGGACTCTGGATTGGCAAAGGTTCAAATCCCAAAAGGTGCCTTTGTAGCTTTTGTCATAGGCACAGAGGAGTGGTAGAATGGACAGGGATATGGAGCAGGACACTCTTGATTTAAAATTAAAAAAGAAAAGGAGAAAACATAAGGCTACAATGAATAATGAGAGAAGGGCTCTCTAGAGAGAGAAAAACAATATTGGATATTCTAAGATCTCTTTTCCAGTTCTGCTGCTGTTGAAGCAAGGTTTTTAAAGTACAAAGAATGGCCATGAGGCAGTTTTGAAAAATAGACACCCAGAATTCTAGGGAAGTAAATTAAAATGCCTATATGAGCATGTGCATGCATGTGTGTTCTCTCTCTCTCTCTCTCTCTCTCTCGCTCAGTCTCTCTCTCATATGAAAATATTTTGGAAGGCCTATAACCTGAGCCAAAGAGAAATTTAGGCCAAGAATACATTCCTATAAACTCAAAAGCCAATGGTGTATTGGGTAGTGAACAAATTCCCTTAGTCCTAACCCACAGAAGGTGAATCCAGGATTCCCGGACAGGAGGCATTGTTAATAGTGCCTATGAAAATTTAGATGCCCTAGGGAAGGAGATATTCTGGAGCTTTTTCAAGGGCAGGGAGAAAGAAAAGTTATAATGGGTACCCAAGGGAAAGGGAGCTAGACCTAATCTTTCTTCCACTATCCCTGCCATTGTCAAGTACACCCTCAAGAAGTCTTGAGTGTATATTGTGTGGGACAAAAAGAAGAGTTCTCTGACCCAAGAGAACTTTGCTGAAAATGATGAAAAATTTGAGTGGGTCCTTTCTATTTTGAGTAGCAACAGTTGGAGACCCAGAAGAGAAAACCTGCTACCTATAGAATAGGAAAAGAAAATAAGAGGCCCAAAGGACTAATATTTTATCAGCGATTAAATGACATTCCTACACTGAGGAACTCTCTCTGGATTTTAAAATGTAGTTATTCTCTTCCTAGTGTCACAATATTCATAAAATACTCCAGAAAAGAAGTACGTGTACTAGCTGATGCTTAAAATGCAAAGATATTCAACCCTGAACAAATTAAAAGCAACATAAAATAAATGGCCATTATTCATTAGGGTGTTCTCAGGTCTAGATGCATAAAGGACATCTTTTCTTCATGTAAAGTTTAAATTACAGAGTGCTCTGGATCAAAATTTTGATGATGTTTATCCTCTTATCTGATGCTTCTAGGGGATTGAAAGGATTAATAAATATAGTTGTCTCCATGTTTCAGCCACATTTCACTCTTTTTTGACAGTTATTAAATACATTAATTTTCTGATAGTAATTCCATTGTAATAACCATATGAAAAATGTGAATCTTGTTTTCCCATCAGAAAAGAAGAAACTGGGAAGTATCATGAAAGCCATAAATCAGAGTATGAAAGATTCTTCAGATACCATTGAAAGAGTAGGGTGAAATTCTGTATGTAATAATTAAATTGGACAAGAAATATAATGTAATTGAAAAGGACTTTTCTATGTAGTTCTTATCACAGGTAGAGATTGTAGCCTTTCTAGAATAATTTGTAAGCAACAAATATATGGGTATAAGACAAGGTTTTGAATTTTTGGTTTACTCTACCAAAATAGAACCACAAATAATGTAGGTGAAAGGTTTATTGAAGCAGATAGCTTGAAAATAAAACAAATTGAAAGTAAGCATTGTTTCTCTTGGGAAAACACTCTGTGAAAGTCTTGAATTTATTTCTCTATATTGAGGCCAGTTGGCTTAGCTCTAGTCCATGACTCGAGACTATACCCCTCCAACCTTAGCTAATTATCTTGCAAATATGTATAGCTGGCCCCATGGTAATTGGACCAATGATCAGGTAAGTGGCCTTAATCTACCCATACAAATGGATAAATAACTTAAGTTGTCACAGGTTGTTTATCCAACCCAATGAAAGAATGTTGTATTTCTTCTTCATAAATGGAAGTTAGTACATTGTGAGTGATGAAAATGCCACTTTTCTCCAGAAACATCTATTTTATAATATGCATGTTTCTTCATATCATTGTTAAAAGACCCAAATGAGCCCCAGACTACATTGGAAATTAATCATCGCAGTGCAAATTTTTTAAAAACTTGGATGGTAGTATTATCCTATTCATTATTTTTGAGGCAACACAAGCTGATTTTTCTTCAATATAAAGACTTTTTCAGACACATCCAGATTATTATATTCACATCCTGTTTCTTTGGCAATTATATTCATTTTTAAAATTTATTTATTTTAATTAGGTGTACATGACAGCAGAATGCATTTTGATTCATTGTACACAAATGGAGTACAATTTTTCATTTCTCTGGTTTTATACAATATAGAGTCACACTATATGTGCAGTCATACATGTACCTAGGGCAATGATGTCCATCTCATTCCAACATCTTTCTGGCCCCCATGTCCCCTCCCCTCTCCTCCCTCCACCCCCATTGACCCAAGTTCTTCCATTCTACCCATGCCTCTTCCCTCATTATGGATCAGCAATCACTCATCAGAGAGAACATTCAGCCTTTGGTTTTTTGGGATTGGCTCATTTCACTTAGTATGATGTTCTCCAACTCCATTGATTTACCTGCAAATGCCATAATTTTATTCTCTTTTAATGCTGAGTAATATTCCATTGTGTATATATACCACAGTTTATTTATCCATTCATCTATTGAAGGGCATCGAGGTAGTTGGTTCCATGATTCAGCTATTGTGAATTGAGGTGCTGTAAACATTGAAGTGGCTGTGTCACTGTAGTATGCTATTTTTAAGTCCTTTGGGTATAGACTGAGTGGGATGGCTGGGTCAAATGTCGGTTCCATTCCAAGTTTTCTAAGGAATCTCTGTACTGCTTTCTAGATTGGTTGCACCAATTTGCAATCCCACCAGCAATGTATGAATGTGCCCTTTCCCCCTTCATCCTCACCAACATTTATTGTTGTTCATATTCTTGGTAATTGCCATTCTGACTGGCATGAGATGAAATCATAGAGTAGTTTTGATTTGCATTTCTCTGATGCTAGAGATGTCCAATATTTTTTCATATATTTGTTGATGAGTTGTGTATCTTCTTCTGGGAAGTATCTGTTCAGTTCCTTAGCCCATTTATTTATTGGGTTGTTTGTTTGTTTTGGTGTTAAGGTTTTTGAGTTCTTTATAAATCTTGGAGATTAGTGCTCTATCTGATGTGCATATGGCAAAAATTTGCTTCCCAAATGTGGGCTCTCTGTTCACCTCATTGATTCTTTCTTTTGCTGAGAAGAAGCTTTTTAGTTTGAATCCATTCCATTTATTGATTCTTGATTTAATTTTTTGCACTTTAGGAGTGTCATTAAGGGCCTAATCCAATGTGTTGAAGGTTTGGGCCTACTTTCTCCTCAATTAGGTGCAAGGTCTCTGATCTAATTCCTAGGTCTTTGATCCACTTTGAGTTGAATTTTGTGCATGGTGAGAGATAGGGTTTTAGATACATTTTGCTGCATGTGGATTTCCAGTTTTCCCAGCACCATTTGTTGAAGAGGCTATCTTTTCTCCAATGTATATTTTTGGCACCTTTGTCTAATATAAGATAATCATGTTCATGTGGGTTTGTTGTTGTATCTTCTATTCTCTACCATTGGTCTACATGTCTATTTTGGTGCTAATACCATGACATTTTTGTTACTATAGCTTTTGTAGTATAACTTAAGTTCTGGTATTGTGATGCCTCCTGCTTTACTTTTCTTGCTGAGGATTACTTTTCCAAATGAATTTCATGATTGCCTTTTCTATTTTTCCAAATGAATTTCATGATTGCCTTTTCTATTTCTATAAGAAACGACGTGGAGATTTTAATTGGGAGTGCATTGAATCTGTATAGTGCTGTGGGTAGTATGGCCATTTGAATAATATTGATTCTGCCTATCCAAGAGCATGGGAGATCTTTCCATCTGCTAAGATCTTTTTCAATTTCTTTCTTTAGTGTCCTGTAGTTTACATTGTACAGGTCTTTCACTTATTTTGTTAAATTGATTCCCAAGTATTTTATTTTTTTGAGGCTATTGTGAATGGGATAGTTTTCCTAATTTCTCTTTCAGAGGGTTTATCACTGATGTATAGAAATGCATTTGATTTATGGGTGTTGATTTTATATCCTGCTACTTTGCTGATTTCATTTATTAATTCTAGAAGTTTTCTGGTGGAATTTTTTGGATCCTCTAAGTATAGAATCATGTCATTATTAAATAATGATAGTTTGAGTTTTTCTTTTCCTACTTGTATCCCTTTAATTTCTTTCATCTGTCTAATTGCTCTGGTTAGAGTTTCAAGGACTATGTTGAATAGAAGTGGTGAAAGAGGACATCCCTGTTTTTACAGGGGGTGCTTTTGATTTTTCTCCATTTAGGATGATGTTGCCCTTGGGTTTAGCATAGATAGCTTTTACAATGTTGTGGTATATTCCTACTTTCCCTAGTTTTTCTAGTGTTTTGAACATGAAAAGGGTGCTGTATTTTGCCAAATGCTTTCTCTGCATCAATTGATAAAATCATATATTCTTATCTTTAAGTCTATTGATGTGATAGATTATGTTAATTGATTTCCATATGTTGAACCAAACTTGCATCCCTAGAATGAACCCCACTTGATCGTGGTGCACTATTTTTTAATATGCTTTTTTATGTGATTTGCCAAAATTTTATTGAGAATCTTTGCATCTATGTTCATCAGGGATGTTGGTATGAAATTTTACTTAATTACTCTTCTTTCTTAAAAACATCCAATGGCCAGGCATGGTGGCCCATGCTTATAATACCAGTGACTCAGAGGTTGAGGCAGAGGATGGCATGTTCAAGGCCAGCTTTGGCCACTTAGCAAGGCCCTATGCAACTTAGGGAGACCCTGTCTCGAAATTTTAAAAAATGCCCTGGGGATGTGCTTCGGTGGTAAAGCACCTCTAGGTTCAATCCTCAGTACAAAAACAAACAAAAACATCTAGTGTTACCAAATTAGAATATGTGTATGGTTGAAAGTAAAATTTATGTTGAAAAAAAGCTACCCCTTTGCCCATATATGTCTCTACTCCCAGTCTTATGTGAAATTTTTAGCTATTTTTTGTTGAAGTATTTACTTTCATATGTCTTTCTTTCTTTTTAAATTTTGGTTTGACACAATAATTGAACATATTTATGAGGTGTAGTGTGCTGTTTTGATACATATATCCATTGTGTAATAATCCTTCAAGGTATTTGCCATATCCATCACCTCATACATTTATCATTTCTTTTTTATAAGATCATTCAAAATTATCCTTTCTAGTTATTTGAAATAAATATTAAATGACATGCTTATATTGTAATTTCTTGATTTATCAACATCATATAGTTTATTAACTTCCTATAATTGATGAGAAATTATGCAAACTTCTCTCTTATACACTTTACTTCTCCCATTTGTATTTGAAATACTATGCCTGCCTATGTAAATAGTGTTACTGTTGAACTGCATAGTATACCATGATTCTGTTTCTTTTCTCTACAAATTTTCATCATTGATTTCTTTTTGGTCTTTATTTCCCTTGTTTTCTATTTGCCTAACTTAACATTTTTTCCATAAGAGTCTCTCAAGAAGTGTCAATGTCCATCAATATTTTTACAGGTCGTCAAATGGTTAGAAAAAGTCACAGCAACTCTATTTCTAATTTTCCCTATAAGCTTCTTGCACACAGTCTTATATCCTCCTGTTGCAATCTAGAACACCTGCTCTCTGTTCTCTAGTTCGGGGGCACAATTGTTCTGTAACCTTCTTTAATCATTCTATGTTAAACCACCTATTTCACATATCCAATTATCTTTCTAGTTTGACTCCTCCATGTTGATAAAAATGTATTACTTAAGAAAAGATACACAAAAGGTATTTGGTTCTTTTAATCCGTCTTATTTTAAGAGTTCCTCTAAAGTTAGAGAATTTCTTGATATTTTTGGCTGCTTAAGAGTGATGTATTTCAAAGTTTATTAAAAGTTTTGTGTTCATGTGAGATGAGTGGTTGAAGCTTGCTGATTGGTAGAATTGCCTGGTGATAAAGTAAGATATAGCCTCTTCATAGGAACACTATAAATATGAGGTCTTTTAATCTAGAGATCTTACTTTCTCCCCAAGAATAACTAGTTATCCACTACATTGTCATGAGCAGAGTAGTAGAGATATGTATCTAGTTGTGTCTAGGAACAGATTAAGGGAAAGAGGTAAAGATTCTACGGCTTGCTAATGGGTTTTCATTTCTTTGTTCTCAGTCCATGCTTTATCCTTCTCCTACACTATAGTCCTTGTGTCTGCACTCTCCTCAGTTCAGTTTTCCAGATTAAATTTACCTTCTCTGTTGGGGTAGAGGGGTAGGGTAGTCATAGACTGCATGGATCACAAGAGGAGATATGGCAAGTCCAAGCAATTTCTGTCATCTTTCAACCAATCATTTTGTTTTAAGTTCCATGTCACTTCCTTAACCTTTTGCAGTATCTGGTGTCTCTAAACACACATTAAACCTCAGATTGTGCAGGGATATAGGGCTACTTCTCATTGCTATTCTTCCTCTGCAGGATGGAGATTATAAATGCTTTTGTTCTGTGGAATCAATTTTCACTTTTCATTTTCTAAAACTCTATTGAAATATTATTTTTGTCTGCTGATGTCTCCTTTCCTATTTTCTTTGTCCTTTGGTGGTTAATACAGTTTATCAGTCCTATCCTTGGCATTTTAATAAAGGTCTAATAAGGAAACAAGTGAAACTTGTGGTCAATATGCTATATTTAACTAGAAGTCTGTTTATCTATTACTTTTCTGTAAGCATGGTAGTTGTACATTCTTCTTTGCTTATCTATAATTGTGGTTATTTTAGTGTGACTTTTAAATAAAGGAGAAGAAAATGAATTAAGGTTCTTATTATAAGTATAGGTTAGTTATCACAGGAGTGAGCTCCTAATACAAAGATAAATTGGCTGATTTGTCCCTGTCTCCCAAGCATGCTTTCTCACTATGTGATATCCTCTGCCACGTTACATTGTAAGAAGGTCCTCATCAGATGCTGATGCCATGTTCTTGGACTTCTCAAACTCCAGAACTATAATAAATCTCTGTTATTTAAAAATTATGCAATCTCAGATATTCTATTTTAACAGCAGAAAATGTATTAATGATAAATCATTACAATGTCTAATTTTGTGCTGTACAATATCCCTAACCCATTATGGCTTACTTAGATCACTGATCAGGAAGAATTAAATAACACATGCACTTAAGTTTAAGTATTTATTAACAGTAGGCTATCCTGCTTCTTGTTCTCAGCAGTGTGTGTGTGTGTGTGTGTGTGTGTGTGTGTTTTCTGGGGATCAGTCTCAGGGTCTGGCACATGCTGGGCAAATTCTCTCTCTAACAAACATCCTTGGCCATTTTTATTTCATTTATTCATTTTTGTTTTGTTTTTTGAGACAAGTTTTCATTAACTTTCCCAGGCTGGCCTTGAATTTGCAATCTTCCTGTCTCAGTCTCCCATGTAGCTTGGATTATAGGTGTTTGCCACTATGTCCTACTTATTTTCAGCATCTTCTTCCTTAGGTTCTCAGTATCATGAGGCTATTCCTTACTTAGCGTAAAAAAGCATAGTCTGCGCATATACTGGTACCCCTGAGAAGTATTTCTACTATGAATTCTGTAGTGGTTCAGAAAGCTCATTTCCACATGTGTATTTATGATTGTGAATTTAATTGCTTTACATATAATTTAGAAATATGCATAAGAGAAATATGTAGACATACACAGAAACACACATGTAAACATATTGTTTTAGATATTTGTAAACAAAGTTGTTATTGTTATTGATATATTATCTTAGCAAACAGATAACAAAAGAACTTTTAAGATAACTCTGGAATTCACAGGATCAGGAAGGAGAAATTAATCATGTAGAAAAAAATCTCTTGATTGGGAATAAAACAATCACAAAAACTACAATGTGGTAGATCATATTATGATTTGTGTTTTTACCTCCCACTAGCTTGCAGTAAGGAGTAGATACAGCAACATGGAAAGACAAGAGAACTATAATGCACTGACAAATCTAAAATATGGAAAATCAAGGTTAGATTAAATAGTGGTTAGTGGCTGAGATTTTACAATTATAATCACATTATTAGAGCCATTCAATTCAATAATGGTCTATTTAGCACTTATGATGTACTCAGTATGTTCTGTGAGACTACATAGAAGAGTTTAGACCCAGTTCTTGCCATCAAGTGTTTTGGTATAACTATCCATATAACCCTAATGCAAGGCCTGATACACACTAGAAACACAGGGCCAGGTTATTCAAAGAGAAAGAGAGATAAGTCATTTGTTGTGGATACCAGACTCATTTTGGAGGGAGTGGTGGAAAAAACAGAAAAGCCTTAATGGGTTCAAAAATACTCAAATGGAGCTATATGGATCAATAGGAGGGAATTCCATATGAAAAAGGGAAAAAGGACTAACAGGCAGCATGAACAAAAAGTAAGGCACTGGCAACTTGTAGACTTTTTTGAAATCACTGTTAATTTGATCATTCATACATTCATTTATGTCTGTTCTGTGAAATTAGTTCCACTGTAACTGAGATTACCATGGAAGAAAGGAGTATTTGATTTACCACATCTCTAGTTTTAATATTGTTACAGGACTGGGGTTTTCTGGGAAACTGAGGCATTATAAAGCACCCCCCTCCAAACCCAGATTCTTGTGATCAAGTCAGAAATGCTTCAGACATATCACTCTGAGTGAAACTGACTCAGAAGGGATGGGAAAGGGGAAAAGGGAACACTATCAAAGGAGAGAGTGGGTCCTCTCAGAGAGGAGAGGGGACAGCATGCCTCTCCTGCATTCCTATTTTATTGAGAATCCCAAGGAAGTTTTCATAGAGTCCTACCCAGGTTTACTTCTTGGTTTTTGACTGAGAACAACATGATATTAGTCTTTCAAGTCCTCACTGCCAAAACAACTCTAGGTCGCTTTGGCCCATGCTGACTGATTATTACTGGATTCTTAACCATAAATTCTTAGATTTATGGTTAAGAGGAATTATCTTTATCTCCCTGAGTTCTAGGATCTGGTCTGTGAAAATGGTCACAAAAGTCTCCCCCTTCAGTGTAACTTGGCTTCCTTTGTCAACATTATTTTGGGCCTGCATTTCTCCTGCAGGTAATAGGTAGTTTGCTGAAGAATGTGACATATCCTATCCACTTAAGCCAGACAGGTTTGCAGGTAAATTGCTTCTTGGAAAAGAAAGTATGTGGGGGATAGCACAATAGTCCCATTTTATAGAATTAATCTTTCAACCTTGTATTCCTACCCCTTGCATCTGTCTGTCTCCTATCAATATCAGAGATGTGAATTCTATATTTTTCCCAAATGATCAAGATATAACCTTTCAAATCAATATATATATAGTTTGTTTTTGGCACTGGGGATTGAACCCAGAGCACTTAACCACTGAGCCACATCCTTAGCCCTTTCTATTTTTTATTTTGAGACAGGGTCTCACTGAGTTGCTTAGGGCCTCGCTAAGTTGCTGAGGCTGACTTTGAACTTGTGATCCTCTTGCCTCTTCCTCCCGAGCCACTGGGATTATAGGCGTGTGCCACCGCACCCAACTCCGAATCAATATCTTAATTAGAAGAGTTTGCTGCAAACATTCTGTTACAAAGGTATCATTACTGCATCTCTAGTGGACCTCTTGCTTTCTGGGTAACTGTGCTTATTTATACAAACAAAGCAGTTTTCCTCAACATGACAGGCACTTTGGGGACACAGAAGTGAAACAAGACTGAGTCTCTGTCTTCAATAAGATCTGAGTCTTTTGAGAACTATGGTAGTATTATATCTAGATGGCAGGTCGCTTAATCTTTTGGAAATCTCACTTTCACCATCTCTGAAAATGGAGCTTAGAATGGCTTCCCTACATGGAGTTATGGTGAGACTTAAATTACTAAATGTGAAAGAATTGTGAAAAAGTATGAAAATCTATGTTAAGTGTTCAGTGATATAATCATATGACTATGTCTATTATCCCTTGTGACTTAGAGGGCTCTCCTAGGCCAGTATCTGTCCTGACATATGCTACAGTGGTGAGTCAAATTAATTTTCTGACTCTAATACTTTGGCCTGGCTCTCTGACTCCTGGATATGTGTATTATTTCTAGACGAGTCATGTTTTTACCCAATTAACCCATTGGAAAAATGGATTCTTAGCTGGGAGCACTCAGGTGTCTGAAGACCCAGCCTGAGCACTTTCTGCTGGGAACCCTGAGCAGTCTTTGTTCCAGCAGTTTGCAACTGCTCTCCAAAGTGAACCTTGTTAGGCTCTTTAGCTGTTGTCTTTTCTTCTAAATACAATGTGCAGCAGCAAACTGAAAGCTTTCAGAAATCTGTATACAGATAACTTTTACTGAAAATATCGCTATTAATGCAAACACATTCACCTAAGAATAATGGAACAAAGGCCAGTTTACAGCTTACTGCTTTTAGAGGAAGGGGGAGTGGAGTTTTGAAATTGATTGCTTGGTTGAACACAATTTGTACTAAGTTTGCTTCTCAATTGGACTTGTGACAGCTTTCAGCTATGTTTGAAACACCAGAGAAATTTCTCTTTTGTCCCTTGAAGGGGAAGTGGCTAAATTGATTTCAGTTATTTGTCTGGAAAACTGTCTTGCTATCTGGAAAACTGTCTATATGAATGCATAAAATATCTTTTTTTTATAAAGACAGGGCCCTGGGCCATGGCTACCTTCCATAATTATGAAGTACACAATATTTATCAGCAATAAAAATGTATAGTTTTTCTTTGGAAATGTTCTGGCTGAATTGCAGCTGTTTATCATTATTTCTAAATAAAGAAGCTCTGAATGGGTTGTGACAAATGCCAGACAGGTGTTATTTAAATAAATAAATAAATAAATAAGTAAATAAGTAAAACAAACCTTGGAAAAATGTTGATTACATTTTTCAAATAAGTGTCAGCTCAGGTAGCTAGAATAATAATCCTGAACACTAGTCTTCTCTAATAGCCCGCACCTGGGGAAGTTGAGTGACAGCTATATGGGGGAAGGGATGGACATACTTAAAGTATCACTGCTTCAGGGTTACGTGGGAGACAGAACGAGCACAAAAGTTAGGTGACTCCCTAGTAACTTGTCATCTGGTAGGGAGTGAATAAATTGGAAAAAAATTAATGTACCTCTTTATATGACTATAGAATAGTATCTTAAGAACGAATACCTAACCCAAATATGGGGAGGACTCTTCTTTTTGCATACCTGGGGTGTTTTTATTTCTTATCTGAATTAAGGATCTCTCATAAAGGTATTCTGTTCTGTGTTCTGCATACCATTGTTATATGGTGTTTCTGTGCAGGAAAAATGGCTAGGACTTTGTACTTGGCCATCAGGCTTCTCCATAAGTTCATTATGTGGGTTAAGTTAAACAAGAAGTGTGTGCACAATTTAGTACAATGCCTACCTGGTAGAGTAGGAACTTTATGAAGATAGTTATTTCAAAATGCATGAATACATGAATGAAGGAATTGGGGAGCCCTAATTGTGCATATTCCTTGGGTAGGAAACACACAGAGTCTTTTCCTGGATGAGCCTCAAAATATCTTACATGGAAATAAGTGTAATTTTATCAGAGGGAGAAATATGCAAAAATTGAATAAATGGCCAAAAGAGTCATGAGCACCTCCTGGTTCTATCAAGAAAAGGAACTAAGATTCTTCTTTGGAGTGTCATTCCTCTTTCTTCTAAATCCCTCAAATTTGTTTGTCAATTAAGTACATATACTTTCCTTTTCTCTTATTATTTTATTACTGTTTAATATTTTAAACTTAAGATAATTTAAAATTTACCTTAAAGGTGAATACTATAGGTAAAAAGTAAATTATTTTAATATTCATTTTTCCAATTCTGCTAATGCCAATAAATCTACAAGTCATATATAAGAAATTAGTTCATTATATTTAAGCACGAGTTGGCATGTTATTAGAGTGTTAATTCCAGTATGAGGTTTTAGTTTTTATTAATAGTTATATTAATAACAATGTCAACTCACTGAATGCTTATTATATGCTAGGCACTTGAAACATCTTTACATGTCTTAACCTCATTAAATACTTAATACTCTGTAAGGAGTGAGTGTTATTAAACCATTAAACCACTGATTTTGTTTGTTTATTCATTTATTTTGAGACAAGGTGTTGCTAAATTGTCCAGGCTGTCCTCCATCATGTGATCCTCCTGTCTCAACCACCTGAGTCACTGGGATTACAGGTATGCAGTACCATGCCTGGTTAAACCTGTTTTAATGATAAAGAAACTGATATTAATGATGTTATAATTTTTTTCAAGATCATATGGCCAGAGAAATGTGAACACATTTCAGAAAAATATTCAGAATTATTAAATATTTTAAAAGAATATTGGAGGAAAAGAGGCAATCAGATCAAATTGCTGTGCTAAGCTAGGTGAGGTCTAAGATGTGAATTCTTAATCATCATCATTGTAAAAGAAATACAGTTTAGTTGAATTGTTTATGGGTGCTAGCAAAAATAAATGGAATATTGTAAGGAAAACATGAAGAATGTATACCCTGTGTTCTAACCTCTGAAATAAATGATTCGTGAATGATGGCCAATTCCACAGTTAGTTATGGGGTTTGGTTGATTTCCTCTAATGCTTGCTCTATTATAAGAGTCAGATAAGCTAAACTTTTGAAAAACAAGGTAAAGCCTAAAGATATAGGAATATTTTTCTGGTTGCAAATTTGTTTCTTTTTCCATCCATTGCTTTAGAGAAATACATTTCATTGCCATATTTTCATGTTTAAAACATTAAGTTTGTGATATGACTTATATTTTGACATAATGTGAAAAAATATTTGTTTTGATTTTTAGTAAGATATTCTCACCTTAAGTCCTAAGTCAGTATTGACTCTGAAATAGCAATTAATATCATTCCTGGGAGGTTTTTTTTTAAATTGCAAGATTGGAATTCTGAGGTATATATTCTTTTAGTACATACCTAAGATGATCTTTATCCTTTAGGAAAAATAAAACAAAATATGGCCAAAAGTATAGCTAGATAGGATAAAATTGATTTATATATCAGAATAGATTTTGCATATATGACAACACATATATTAAGTATCTAGATCCAAAATCTATTTAATATGTATGAATAGAGCATTACATTTTGAAGTGGGATGCATAGTCCTTAACTTAGGTACAGTGATTTTATGTATCAAACAAGCTCCCAGGAAGTAAAATTTTTTTAGTTAAATCATCATTACCATAAAGTGCAAAGTTATTTACTGATCTTCCATGAATTTCTCTAGTGTTTGTAACTGTTGTACCTAGGTGCTTAATGAATCAGTTGAATAATGAGATCAACATACCATACACTTTTCTATCAGTAACCAGAGATCATTGAAAGGCCATGTCTACATTAACTCTCTAGAGAAAAATGTGGGCCTTTAATAAATTCTTAACAATAATATGAATAATTCTGTGCACCTTCTAGAGGATTGGATTATGACTTTGGATCAATTTGTTGAAATAGTTTTACTTGAAACAAATGTGAAGTTAAAGGAACAGCTATGAACTTCAAATATGCATAATGCATTTTTCCTTTTACGTGAAATATGAGAAATGTATATTTATTCATTACTATTACATTGTTGTGCATATGGTGTCTAGGCCTGTTGTTTTTTATCTAGAAATTTTCTTGAAGTCCCTATATTTGAACTTGTAGCAGATGAAGTCATACTAGTTTTTCCATTTAGTCTCTTTGAATGACTTAGGAGCATCTGTATCAACATCAGGGATCTCCTTCACCAACTGTTCTCAGCTCTAGAGTTTAGACAAGTGACATATATTAAACACCAGAAATCAAGTCTTTACTACTTAAACTGGATGCTGGTTCCTATCTGTTGGCTCCATAGGGTGAAACTTGGAGTTCTTGGTACTTAAACCTTACCTGAGCAGACTTTGCTTTAACCACTCTAGATGAGATCCCGTAGACAAGAATTTATCTTTTTTTTTTTTTTTTGGTACTGGGGATTGAACTCACGGGTACTCAACCACTGAACTACATCCTCAGCCCTATTTTGGTGTTTTATATAGAGACAGGTTCTCACTGAGTTGCTTAGCACCTTGCCATAGCTTAGGCTGGCTTTGAACTCACCATTCTCCTGTCTCAGCCTCCCAAAGTGCTGGGATTATAGGCATGTGCTACCATGCCCAGCTAAGAATTTATCTTAATGGGTTCATTGACTCCTTATATGATTTTATGAAACCAATGAAATACTGCCTTAGGAAAATATGTTCATAATAATCCTAGATTATTTTCAGATTCCCAGAAACTCATCTGACTCTCAGGTTAAGAACCATTGTCTTATTTCAATTTATTATTTTTAGATGAGGGAAAGCTTATTTTGCTCATAGTTCTAGAATCATTTCTTTAAACAGCCATGAGTTTGAGGAAACTTTGGAACTAAACACAGATATTGCAGGAATGTTTTATATTCTCAGTTTGTTTGAGTAAGGGTAATTTCCACTGAAAGCAAATTCATATAATTGATCCCATAGTTTGATGTTGCTCAGAAACTCAAAGTAGCATTGAAACTGGCATGAGGTAAATTTTTAATACAAAACTGCATGTCAAAAATAACACGAGGGAATTGTATATCTTCTAGATTGATAGGAATATAAAGGTCCATCTTCTCCAAGAGCTCATCTGATGCTTGATCTCCTCTCTTTTTTAAAAATTTTTTTTTAGTTGTAGGTGGACACAATACCTTTATTTATTTTTATGTGGTGCTGAGAATCGAACTCAGTGCTCCACGCATGCGAGGCAAGTGCTCTAACACTGAGCCACAATCCCAGCCCCTTGATCTCCTCTCTTATAAACAGTTTGCATAGTTGCTTCAGGGTTAGCCATCACATTTGTAAGGTGGGAGAAGAGAATGGTTAAGTTTTTAGGTTGAGAATTTACGCACGCCTTCTTTTTGCATAAGAAAATTTTATCCTGTTGTGACCTCATGTGTTTTCCCCCAAATTGTAAAGAATAAAGGAAATAAATACCTAAATACCTATAGTAAGAAGAATGTAACATACTTCCCTTTCCCTGATGTTGTTTCTAAATAGATTCTAAGGTTTGACTTCTGCAGTTGTTGACATAGCATCATTTTTTTCTTATGATTAGAGATGCTATCGGTTTTTGAATGAAAAATAGAAGTTCATCACTGGAGCAGATAAAGAAAAATTGAGTCACATATTTACAAAATGCTTTTCTCTCTGTGACAACCAGCATTCACTACTTAAATTAATAGTATATTTTTAAAATTTAGTCTTTCCATGGAAATTCTAATGCAATAACTTGGATAAAAATGTAGTGAAGAAAAAAGTATTTCTGAATGTCAATTCTAGGAACTCTAGTTCCTTTTTTTTTCTTCACATCCCTGGATACCAAATGTCTACCCTTTTGTACGTTTTTCCTCCCTCTTTTACTTCTATATTGAAGTGTTTGGAAACCCTTACACTATGAGTGAGGAAGGATTAACATGGATGATGTATATGCTAATAAAAATTGACTTCCAAAGTTAGTGAACTTGGGAGCCCAGATAATCATCCTAGTGTTGTTGTTGCTAAAAATAAAGCTCAAACTTTTACTTTAGAATTTGTTTATGAACCACATATACTGTTCCATTGATAAATGGAGCTAGATGTACAGTTCTTGACCTTGCTTCACATTAGGATTACTTAAAAGAGCTGTAAGATATGATGTCTAAATCCCCCACCAGAGATTCTAATTAGTTGGTGTGTGATGTCGTCTACAGTGTTGGACCTTTTGCATATCCTCTATTGCTTCTAATGTGTAGCCAAAATCAAGAACCATTGGACTGAAAGTTTAATGAGATTCTGAAGATTCCTAATAGTTTATCTGCTACCCAGGAATGTGTTAAAACCAAATTTCACAGTTTAAAGCTATTCAAAGTGAGATAATGGAATAGCCTATCAGGTAATTTACCATGGCTCTCTAATTCACCATCATTTCTCCAGTATAATGTGTTATTTAGCACTCTGCCCTACAAAAAGTTTGCCCAGAAAGCCATTGAACTACCTATAATAAAGGAAATCTAAAATGGAGCATATTCACAAGCATGGTAGTCTTATTAATTTGACTTCAAATTGACTAGGTTTATATTTATTGATGATTGTTGAAGAAAATTGCTTTTGTTATGCATTATTTTGAATAATGTGTTCTTACTGTATAACAACAGTGAAGGGAGAGTTATGTTTGTTTTCTTTTTATGACAGACAGAAAGGAGCAGCCAAAAATTATCTTTTTATCCCATGATCTTGGCTTATGTGGATTTGAGATTTTGTTCCAGCTTTATGGTACCTGCTTTTCCTATAAATGGTTTCTCCATAATGCTGATTTCATATTAAATATGTCTTACAAGGTGAGATACTATCTAACACTCCGAAAGTTCTGAATGATTTTACAGCAATGCTTCACATGGTGGAAACATTTTTTAGTCCACCTACATATTAAAAAGGTTTTACTTTTAGTACATGAACAAACATTTATTTGATCAATATGTTTGATGGAATTAGAAGCAGAACTCATTCACTTGGTAATGATAAAATGTAAAACAACTACAATCACTACAGATAAGGTGGCTGATAAAAGCGTACTTATAGCTAGGTATGGTGGTACATTCCAAAAACAAATAAAAAAAATAATGAGCTGGGAAAGTAGCTCAGTAGTAGAGTACCTCTGGATTCCATCCCCAGTCCTGGAAAAAATGTACTTGTATAAGGATTTAGAAGAGCATTAACATTATAGCCTATGCATATTCAATGGAAAGATTTTTTTGTTCCAGTTAGATATATAGGACAACAGAATGCATTTCAACTCATTGTATAGTAATAAACAGAATCTATCACTGTGGAAAATTTTCATACCTGTTGATGGCATACCAGAGGGAGTTCTCAAGTCGACTCCAGAGGCTGATGCAAAATTCTCTTGTTGGTGGTACTGACCTTGTCTTCTGTTAATGCAAATCAGAATATTAAAGAGGTGTCAATGAATTTCATTATGACTGTTAAAAAAATACCTCTGGAGAACTGTACAATCCCACTTAGTAGTTGGGGATCTGAAAGAAAATACTGAAATATAGGCATCTCCTAATTTCTACAAACCTAGTCATTCCAACATTCCATATAATTTCAATGTCCATGTAAATTTCAGAAATGACTTTCATATAAATTGAGAAAAATTTCTTATATTGTAAAGTGGTAAGTAACTTTTTAAAAAAAATTAGCTGTTTTTCATGAAAGTTCTTCACATATCAATGCCTTTTAAAAATCTCCCTGTTATTCTTTTAAAATATCATAATAGCCACTCTTTATTGAGCTTATGGTAGATTCCAAACATTGTGTTTTATGTATCAGACTGAATATGACATTTCTCTATTTGACTATTGTTGACCTATATAAATAGCATATGGTTCAACCTAATACTTAATCTCAACTTACTTTTTGACCTACAGTATGAGGTAGTTTTTATTATTTTTATTTCACGTATGTAAAATCTGATGATCAGAGCAAAAGCATAAGGCACACCCATGATAAGTGAGGTGTGTGTGTGTGTGTGTGTGTGTAAATTCAACTTTCAGTTATTCAGGGGTATAGAAGTATTGATGGATATAAGCTTTTTTGGTTACACTAAAGTATAAGAAGCAAGTTTTAAAATAAGGGCAAAAAATGAAAGTATGAATACCAAAAGGAAGCATAAATTCTATACTAGTTGATGTAGATCTAAACATCTTTGGCAGTTGCTATAAATTAGCAACTATATACAAGTAGCATATTGGTTTGCTAAATACATAATTTACTATGTAAATACATAGTAAATACATAATTTACTATGTAACTTTAAGCAACTTATTTTTTACTTTGAGCCTTAATATAACCTTGGTAAGATGAAGGATCTGGTTCAACTAATCTTTAAGATAATTTCTACTTAGAATATTCTGTGATTGCTAGAATTTTATGAATTTTAGCATTTAGATTCTTCCATGCAGTATTCACTCTCAATATGTACTAAGGACTAGATGGACAAAAAGTCATCAAAATAGACCCTGGGGCTATAACTCAGAGGCAGAGCACTTGCCTAGCATGTGTGAGGCACTGAGTTTGATCCATAGCACCACATAAAAATGAAACAAATAAAATAAAAGCATGCTGAGTGCCAGAGCCCCTGCTGATGTGAAGGAGCACAGACCAATGCCCAAGACCACCTTCAGGGACCTCTGGAGGAGCCCAGCTAAGGTCAGACCCGAGATGGCTACCCACCAATCACAGGGGAACACAGACCCAGGTGAAAGACTGCCTCTGGGGACCCCTGTGGGAGACCAGGCCTGAGTGAGGCCCAGGACCACCCCCAGTACAATGCCAGAGCCCCTGCTAACCAGTGGGAGCACAGGCCAAGGCCCAGGACCACCTTCAAGAACCTCCACAGGAGCCCAGCCAAGGTCAGGCCCAAGATGGCTACCCACAAATCTACTGAATCACAGGGAACCCAGACACAGGCAAAGGACTTCCTCCGGGGACCCCTGCAGCCGAGGCCTGGGACCACACCCATTCAGCACCAGAGCCCCTGAAGATCTGGGGGAGTCCAGGCCTAGAGCCAGACCCACCACCTGGAATCCCTGAGGGAGTCCAGGACAAGAACAGGACTAGGACTGCCCTCACAAGACTGTGTGGAAGCCCAGACCTAGGACTGCCCCTGCACATAGTGGGATTCCATGCTGTTGCTCCCTTCTGTATCCATCTTGTACACTGCAGCCATCCCCATAGTTCTTCTCATGTAGTACCCTCTACCTTGGGACAACAGACAGTGCCTAGAGGCAGCAGGCAGCCAAAGGACTGCATCTCCAATCAATCAGACCAAAGCCATTGTAAGTTACACCCTTTTAGCCCAATCTCTGAAAGTGTTTGAATCCATCTTGGGCCACTCCCACTGCCATCTCCACTACAGCTGCCACCATTTTTAGTGGCCATAGTGTCCATCTGGGGATACCTGGTGGGGACTGGAAGTGAACTCCAAAATGAGATACAGGTAATTTCTATGTCATTATAAGATTATATGATAAAAATCACAATACCTCAGATCACCATTGCAAGGAAGGAAGATAAATAATCAAGAAGAAAAAAACAAGGGAAGAAAGTGCCAAAAATAAACCAAGATACTACAATAATAGAATCCATTGACAGTACAGTTGATGAAATGTCAGAGAAAAAATTCAGAATATATGTAATTAAAATGATCTGTGAATTAAAGAATGACTTAACTGAGCAAACTGAGGCAAAAATTGATCACTCCAACAAAGAAATAAGAGAGCAAATAAAGGCAACCATTGATCACTCCAACAAAGATGTAAGAGAGCAAATACAGGTAGCAAAAGATTACTTCAAGAAAGAGCTAGACATTGTGAGAAAAAATAAGAAATTTTTGAAATGAAGGAAACAATAAAGTAAATAAAAACTCAATAGAAAGTATCACCAACAGGCTAGATCACTTGGAAGACAGAACCTCAGATAATGAAGACAAAATATACAATCTTGAAAATAAAGTTGAACACACAGTGAAGATGGTAATAAACCATGAACAGAACATGAAAGAATTATAGGATAGCATAAAAACACCAAATCTAAGATTGACTAAGATAGAAGAAGGCACAGAATTTCAAACCAAAGGAATGCACAATTTCTTCAATGAAATATCAGAAAATTTCACAAACATGAAAAATGAATTGGAAAATCAAATACAAGAGGCTTACAGGACACCAAATATACAAAATTACAACAGATATACACCAAGGCACATTATAATGAAAATACCTAGAATACAGAATAAGGATACAATTTTAAAGGCCACAAGAGTGAGGAATCAGATTACATATGGGGGAGAACAATTAGGATCTCAGCATATTTTTCAATCCAGACCGTATAAACCAGGAGATCATGGAACAACATATACCAAGCTCTGAAATAAAATGGATTCCACTAAGAATCTTATATCCAGCAAAATTAAGCTTCAGATTTGATGATGAAATAAAAACCTCCCACGATAAACAAAAGTTAAAAAATTTATAGCAAGCAAGCCTGCACTACACAGCATTCTTGACAAAATATTCCATGAGGAGGAAATGATAATCAACAATGAAAATATACAAAGATAGGAGCTACACTAAAGGAAAAGCCAATCAAAGGAGAAACCAAGTCAAGGTAAAAACCAAAAATAAACTAAAATGAGCGGGATTAGAAATCATATTTCAATAATAACCATGAATATGAATGGCCTAAACTCACCAATTAAAAGACATAGGCTGACAGAATGGATAAAAAAAAAGATCCAACAATATGCTGCCTTCAAGATACTCATCTCACAGGAAAAGACATCCACAGACTGAAAGTGAAAGGGTGGGAAAAATGTATCACTCACATGGACCACGTAAACAAGCAGGAGTTTCCATACTCATATCAGATAAAGTGGATTTCAAACCAAAGCTAGTGAAAAGGGATAAAGAAGGGCATTTTATACTTTTTAAGGGAATAATACATCAACAAGACATAACAATTATAAATATCTATGCCCCAAACAATGAGGCATCTACCTATAACAAACAAATCCATCTCAACTACAAGAATCAAATAGACCACAACACAATAATACTTGGTGACTCTAATACAGCTCTCTCACCACTGGATAGATCTTCTACACAAAACCTAAACAAAGAAACCACAAAACTCAATAGAACAATCAATAATTTAGACTTAACAGACAAATAGAGTATTCCATCCATCAATAAACAAATACACTTTTTTCTCAGCAGCACATGAATTCTTCTCCAAAATAGATCACATGTTATGCCACAAAGCAAGTCTTACCAAATGCAAAAAAATAGAGAAACTACCCTGCATTTGAACTGACCATAATGGAATAAAATTAGAAATCAATGACAGATTAAAAAATAGAAACTACTCCAACATCTGAAGACTAAATAATATGCTATTGAATGACACATGGATAACTGAAGACATCAGAGAAGAGATAAAAAATTCTTAGAGGTAAATGAAAACTCTGATACAACATATTGAAATCTCTGGGACACCATGAAGGCAGTGCTAAGATGGAAGTTCATTGCATTAAGCTCATTCATTAAAAGAAGAAAAAGTCAACAAATAAGTGACTTGACATTACATCTCATAGCCCTAGAAAAAGAAGAACAAACCAACACCAAAAGAAGTAGAAGATAGGAAATAATTAGAAGCAGGGCAGAACTCAATAAAGTTGAAACAAAAAAAAATTCAAAAATTGACAAAACAAAAAGCTAGTTCTTTGAAAAAATAAATACAATTGACAAACCCTTAGCCACTCTAATGAACAGAAGGAGAGAGAAAATCCAAATTACTAAAAATTGTGATGAAAAAGAAAATAATAAGACAGACAGTACTGAAATACAGAGGATAACTAGAAACTATTTTTGAAAATTTATACTCCAGTAAAATGGAAAACCCTGAAGACAATGACAGATTTCTAGAGGCACATGACCTATTCAAACTGAGCCAGGAGGACATACACAACTTAAACAGATCAATTTCAAGCAAGGAAATAGAAAACACCATCAAAAGCCTACCAACAAGAAAAGCCCTGGACCAGAAGAATTCTCAGCTGAGTTCTACAAGACCTACAAAGAAGAATTAACTCCAATACTCCTAAAATTATTCCATGAAATAAAAAAGGGGGGAAACCTTCCAAACTCATTCTATGAGGCGAGTATCATCCCGATACCAAAACCAGACAGAGACACATCAAAGAAAGAAAATTTCAGACCAATATCCCTGATGAACGTGGGTGCAAAAATTCTCAATAAAATTTTGGCAAATTGAATACAAAAATGTATTTAAAAATAGTGCACCATGATCAATTGGGGTTCATTACAGGCATGCAAGTTGTTTTAATATATGGAAATAAATAAATGCAATCCATCATATTAATAGACTTAAAGATGAGAATCATGATTTTATTGATTGATGCAGAGAAATCATTTGACAAAACACAGCATCCTTTCATGTTCAAAGCACTAGAAAAACTAGGGAGAGTAGGAACATACCTCAACTTTGTAAAAAGCTATCTATGCTAAACTCAAGACCAACATCATCCTGAATGGAGAAAAAATTCGGCAGAATTCCCTCTAAAAAGGGGAACAAGACAGGATGCCCTCTTTCAGGACTGCTAATCAACATAGTCCTTGAAACATTAGCCAGAGCAATTAGACAGATGAAAGAAATTAAAGGGATATGAGTAGTAAAAGAAGAACTAATACTATCATTATTTGCTGACAACATGATTCTATGCTTGGAAGATCCAAAAAATTCCACCAGAAAACTTCTAGAATTAATAAATGAATTCAGCAAAGTAGCAGGATATAAAATGAACTCCCATAAATCAATTGAATTTCTATACATTAGTGATTAATCTTCTGAAAGAGAAATTAGGAAAACTACCCCATTCACAATAGCCACAAAAAAAATAAAATATTTGGGAATCAATTTAACAAAAGAGTTTAAAGACCTCAACAATAAAAATTACAGAACACTAAAGATAGAAATTGAAGAAGACCTTAGAAGATGGAAAAATCTCCCATGCTCTTGGATAGGCAGAATCAATATTGTCCAAATGGTCATACTACTCAAAGCACTATATAGATTTAATGTGATTCCAACTAAAATCCCAAAGTCATTTCTTATAGAAATAGAAAAGGTAATCATGAAATTCATTTGGAGGAATAAGAAACCCAGAATAGCCAAAGCTATCCTGAGCAAGAAGAGTGAAGCAGGAGGCATCACAATACCAGACCTTAATCTATACTACAAAGCTATAGTAACAAAGACGGCATGGCATTGGCATCAAAATAAACATGTAGACCAATGGTATAGAACAGAAGACACAGAGACAAACCCACTTAGATACAGTTATCTTCTACTAGACAAAGGTGCCAAATGCGTACAATGGAGAAAAGATAGCTTCTTCAACAAATGGTGCTGGGAAAACTGGAAACCCATATGCAGCAAAATGAAACTAAATCCCCATCTCTCACCATGCACAAAATTCAACTCAGAGTGGATCAAGGACCTGGGAATTAGACCAAAGACCCTATGCCTAATAGAAGAAAAAGTAGGCCCAAATCTTCATCGCGTCATCTTAGGACCTTAGTTCCTTAACAAGACTCCCATAGCGCAAGAGGTAAAATCAAGTATCAATAAATGGGATGGATTTAAAATAAAAAGCTTCTTCTCAGCAAAAGAAACAATTAATGAGGTTACCAGAGAGCCTACATTCTGGGAACAAATTTTTTGCCACATGCACATCTGATAGAGCATTAATCTCCAAGATATATAAAGAACTCAAAAAACTTAACACCAAAAAACCAAACAACCCAATCAATAAATGGGCTAATGAGCTGAACAGACACTTCTCAGAAGAAGATATACAATTGATTAACAGACATATGAAAAAATGTTTGACATCTCTAGCAATCAGAGAAATGCAAATCAAAAGTTCTCTAAGATTTCATCTCACCCCAGTCAGAATGGCAGGTATTAAGAATACAAGCAACAATAAGTGTTGGCGAGGATGTGGGGGAAAAAGCACAGTCATGCATTGCTGGTGAGACTGCAAATTGGTACAACCAATCTGGAAAGCAGTATGGAGATTCCTTAGAAAACTTGGAATGAAACCCCCATTTGACCCAGCTATCCCACTCCTCGGTCTATACCCAAAGGACTTAAAAACAGCATACTACAGTGACACAGACACTTCAATGTTTATAGCAGCTCAATTCACATTAGCTAAACTGTGGATGCAACCTAGATGCCCTTCAATAGATGAATGGATAAAGAAACTGTGGTATATATACACAATGGAATATTACTCAGCAATAAAAGAGAATAAAATTATGGCATTTGCAGGTATATAAATGGATTTGGAGAATATCATGCTACGTGAAGTAAGCCAATCCCCAAAAGCTAAATGCCAAATGTTCTGTCTGAAAAGTGGACGCTGATCCATAATGGGAGAAAGGACACAGGGACGATGGAGAAACTTTGGTCAAAGGGGTGGAATAGGGGAGGGGGCATGGGGGCAATAAAGATGGTGGAATCAAGAGATGGACATCATAGCCCTAGCTTCATATATGTCTGCATATATGATGTGATCTATATCACGTACAACCAGAGAAATGAAAAGTTGTGCTCCATCTGTGTACAATGAATCAAAATGCATTCTGCTATCTTGTGTACTTAAGTAGAATAAATAAATTAAAAAGCATGCTGTTCATCTATAACTACAAATATTTTTAAAAAATTAAATCATCAAAATAAAAGACAGATTTTTTCATGTGTTAGCCTGTCAGTTTGAAAAAAATATTTGACCATCTACTGTCTATTTACTACCTTGCCTCCTTTCCTAGGACTGCATGTATGTGTTGGGATATCTTGTGTTCAGGATCAGAAATGATGATAGAACACACAAAATCAATTTGATACCATTCCATTCCTCAAAGGGTTTGACATCATGATGGAGAAATTGGGTATACCCAGAATAAATTAGAGAACTAATCAATTGATGAGAAAATTAGTAACATAGATAATTCTTGAAGTATACTTTTTCATCTCTTGTGTCTTCCATTTACTGTATAATTTTTAGCAAGTGAACCGGTGCCTCAGTATTCTGGTGTAGCAAGATATTAAATAGCACATGACTCTTTTTTTCAGAATTCTGATTCCCCCACACAGAGAATAAGTGACAAACTCTTGCACATTCTAAACAATATTGGATAAGACTCACGAAGTGATAGGTCCAAACAAATTCTACATATCTTGCTCCAACACCCACCTTAACTCTATCTGTCAGGGAATAGATGCTGATTGGTGATATTGGTGAGAGGAAATTTTTAAGAAAATCATTTTTGGCCTCTTGAGGATATGGTACAGAAAATTTGTCAAAAGAGAAGAAAGGGATTTCTTTCTACTTCCTACCTCAAGAAAAATAAGGAATTTTGTTGAGTCCTGGTACTACAATGGCACTAGGGTTGAGTATGAAGAAAGTGCTTGACGAATTACTTGGTAGGCAGCCCTGGGAATTTAGAGGGAACAGAAGTTTGGAGGCTACAGTAGGTACAGGTTGCACTTCTGTACTTGGTGCAGAAAAAAATCAGTGTTTTTCTGTTGATCAAGAGGACAGCAAGGAAATATTAATATCTAAACATATTAGAGTTGTTCTATAAGTCCTTATAAGGACACTGCCTCTGGCAAAAAGGAAGTGCAGCAGAGATCAACTGCTTGGAGCGAAGTGGGGTACCATTACAGTACAGGAGCTGAGAAGGTATAGTAAATCAGCTGAAGAATGTCCTTGGTAAGAGAATGTGGCAGGTTGCAAAACAACTCTTAAAAGTATCTCATAATAGAACTAGGCAGTATTTGGATATCTATCAAAGAAATGTCACAATGTACCAGCCCCCTAAGACCTAGAGCTCTCACTTATTTTTCTCCTTCCCTCCCATCCCATATCCACCTCAGAGAAGTCAGAGAAAGACAACATAGTGAGTAGAAGAATAAAAATCAAAAAGGAAGGTAGAAGAATGGAAAAATAATAGACCATGCCCTCTTTCCTTATGGCTAATCTGAAATTTGTTGGCCAAATCCAAGCTGGGATGTGAAAGAAGATGAGAAATAAAAGGTTTTGAATATAAATCTGCTAAATAATGTTTATTTTTCATAGATTATTGCTTCATTATTGTATCCTATAGCTATTAAACACAATTAATTTGTTAATGTTTTTAAATTTTAATTCACTTTATTAATTTTGAAATTGACGAAGTATATATATACTTATATATCATATAAAAATAATGTTTTAAAATATGTATACATTATGAGATGATCAATAGAGTTATATACCATAAGTTCAAGAGATTTATTGTACAACACAGTGACTATAGTTAAGAACAACGTATTGCATTTTGAAACAGATAGGATTTTTAAATTCTTATAACTAAAAATTCGTTGTTGCCCCTGACAGTTACATAAAAAAAAAAAAAACCTGAGGGAGCTGTTTCAAATGTCATCCATGGACTTGAAAGAAATTTAATAGAGTAGGTTTGAAGACAGTTGTGTGAGAAATATCAAATTACTTCCTGGGTGCAAAATAATGGATTGTAATCATCCAATAAAATAAAATACCCACAATGAAGGTATGTGAATAGGTATTTTAATGTCTTTTCTAGATCAACTATTTTCTGTATAGTGGAAATAATGAACATGCTGGGTCATCAGACAAGAAGGAAGATTTTTGTAGAGATCACAGGGCCTAAATAAGGGATGTGTAATAGTTTGAATCTGGAATGTCCCCCAAAGCCTCATGTGTTGAATGCAACAGTTTCAGAGGGGAGGTTTTTGGAAGTAATTGGATCATGAGAGCTCTAACCTTGTAAGCAGATTAATTCATTGATAGATTCATAATTTGAATAAACTTTTGAGAGGTGGTAGGGATTGTAGGAGGTAGAACCTAGGTGGAGGGAGTTGGTATTTGGAAGTGTGCCCTTGGAGACTATAACTTGTTCAGAGCCCTTTCCTCTCTCTCTGCTTCCCAGCCACCAGGAGGTGAGCAATTTCTTCTACCACCTTCTTTTTTATGGGGGGTGGTACTGGGGGATTGAACTCAGGGGCACTTGGCTATTGAGCCACATCTTCAGCCTTATTTTGTGTTTTATTAGAGACAGAGTCTCACTGAATTGCTTAGCACCTCACTTTTGTTGAGGCTGGCTTTGAATTTGTGATCCTCCTGCCTCAGCCTCTTGAGCTGCTGAGATTACAGGCATGTGCCATTGTACCTGGCCTTGTTCTACCACCTTCTTCCTGCACTATTTTTCCTCACTACAAGCTCATCCCAATGAAGCCAAGAGACTATAAACTGAAATCTCTGAAACCATAAGCCAAAATAAATGTTTCCTCCACTAAATTGATTTTCTGATATTTTGTCACAGTGATGGAAAGCTGAATTACAAAGGGTGGAATTTAGATTGGTGGGGGTGGAAGAAACAATAATGTAGAAATAATTGTAATGGATATTGGGACCATAATAAGAGAAAGGTATTTCTTACCCATGTTTTGTTTTTGTGTGGTATTTAATATAATTTGCATATATGCTTCTGGATTTCAATGGCATGAAATAGCAGTTAAGATTAGTTAGGTTTTTCTCAACTCCAAATCAGGATATAATTTGTGAAATTATCCACAAAAGTGGAAGGGAGTCAGACGAAAACCCTTCAAGATTTTGAGTGATTAGGACTTTGAATATGATTAAACCTTTATCTTATAACCAAGGAGGTGACTCTATAAAAGAAGCCTGTTAGCCTAGCTTTAGAACTTCCTTATTCCTAGCACAATTGTATATGTGCGGCAAAGTATTGCAAAAGGAGGAAGGAGGAAGAGAGATGTAGAATAAGTTTCAGATCTTCAAAAGTAATAAAAATAGGGTAGGAACTTGTGATAACTTGAAGAATATTATGATTTAAATATGGTTTGTCCCACCAACATTACTGTTGAGGCTTGTTCTTCAATATAATAGTGTTGAGAGGTGGAGGGAACTTTAAGACACATTTGAGTCATAAAGGGATTAATCTACTCTTCACAGGAATAGTTTTGTTTTCACAAGTTGTTTAACTTCCTCTCTTCTGTTTTGCTTTTCTCTTTATGTGACTGCACTTTCGCATGTGCCTACTTGCCGTCTACTTTCTGCCATGAGTTTAAGTAGCACAGGGCCCTCACAAGTGCTGTTTCTGGAATTACCAGATTCCAGAAACATGTGCTAAAATAAACATGTATTCTTTATAAATTTTCCAGTTCAAATATTCTGTTATAGCAACAGAGTTTAGAGTAAGACAGGGAACATACTAGAGACTTATCTGTAATGCCCTAGTTAGTGGGAGAACAACTGTGTAACTTCAGAGTCTGTTGTGGGCTGAATTATGTTTTCACGAAATTCATCTGTTAAAGTCCTAATCCCTAGTACCTCAGAATGTAACTGCAGGTGAAGATAGGTTCTAAAGAGATAATTAAGGTTAAATGTGGTTACTAGAGTAGGCTCTACTCATATTGAGTAGGCTCAATATAACTGATGTCCTTATAAGAAGAAATTACGGCACAGATATACGGAAAAAAGACCATGTGAAGACACAATGAGAAGATAGCCATTTATAATCCATGGAGGAGTGAGGCCTCGGAAGAAACTAGTCCTGCTGACATTTTGATTGCAGATTTCTGGCCTCCAAAATTGTGAGAAAATAAATTTCTCTTGTTTAAACCACCCAGTCTGTGGTACCTTGCTATGGCAGCTGTGTTAGTTCAATTTCTGTTACTGTGACAAAGTACCTGGGAAATTTGACTTAAAGGAGGAAAGATTTATTTTGCTATGTAGTTTCAGAGGTTTCAATCCATGATCAGCTGGTTCCATTGCTTTGGTCCTGAGGTGAACATCATGGCAGCAGAACCATGTGTCAGAAGAGGCTGTTTTTACCTCATGGCAGCCATGAAGCAGAGGGTGGGGGGAGAGGGAGAAGAAGAGAAAGAAAGAGAAGAGAAGGGAGAGAGGGGAAGGGGCTGGGAAAAAATACCCTTCAAAGGAATACCCCCAGTGACCTAATTCTTCCAAGTAGGTGACATGTCCTCAAGTTTCCATCCATTCCCAATAGTACCACCAGCTGAGGACTAAGCCTTCAACACATAAGCCTTTGGGGCTCAAAATATAACAGCATCCCTGTCAAACTAATAACTGCAGCTCCCTCCCAAAATGCATTTTCATTACTTACATCAAATGATAGAACCATTGGTCTTTGTTTGACTATTTCTATTCCAGTCAGAACACTTTGGTCACTTAGTTATATACCCACTAAACCTTTATCTGGTATGTCCTTTATATACTACATGCTGAGGTAGGTCCCTGGGAATATGAAGAACAAATACAGATCTTTCATACAAGGTAGTCACAGTCAATTGCAAGAGATATAAAATTAGGCAATTGTACTAAAGTAGGAAATGCTACAACATGTACACATTAAGATATCATGGGAATACAAAGGAGGTTCACTCAACACAGCCTGAGTGCCTGGAAGAACCAAGCTGCAGAGGGGGAGGGTAATGCTTGAGAAGTTATTAAAGAAACAAGTAAGAATTAGCCAGAAGAAGTAAAGTTGGAGATCATTACAAGCAGAGGGAATAATAAGAGATGAACAAGCAGAGTACATTCAAAGAACTAGAAATAGAAGTAAAATATGAAGTGTAAGTGTTGATTGAGGTCTAACCACTGAAGGGTTTCTACACCATACTAAGAAAATTGAATTTTATTCTAAGGTTAATGGGGGAGACTTGGAAGGATTTCATGAAAGGTATGAAAAGATCAAGTGTTCATATTAGAATATACAGATGGGGAGGTGTCATATCCATGCCCTGAGATAAGGAACATTATAAGAGAGGTTGAGTTGAAGAGAAGTTGAAGAGTTCAGTGTTGGATGTACTAGGTTGTCTTAAATGAGCTGCTATAACAAAACACCTTAGAGCACTTTAAAAATATATAGAAGAAAGTTTTGCCAACAGGTGTAGACTGAGAAATTCAAGACCAAGCCACCGTCAAATGTGATGTCTGGTGAGAGCCCTTTCCTTTTAGATAGTGTCATCTAGCTATGTTCTCACCTGGTGGAAGGGGCAAACAATTCCCTTTAGGCTTACCTTATAAGGACACTACTCTTATTCATATTGGGAGATCCTTCAAGATCTAATCATTTACCAATGCCCCACCTCTTCCTACCATTGAGTTTGAGATTGGGCTTCAACATATGAATTCTGAGGGAACGCAAACATTCAGACTATAGTGCTACTTGTGAGACATTCAAAATGTAAATGACCTATTAGGATTTTGGAACTGGAGCTCAGGAGGGAGAAACTGCCCAGAGATCCATACACTAGAGTATTTTTGTTCTCAATAAATCTTCTATCATTCTTTGTTGCATGTAAAGTTTGAGGAGTACAGATCAGGAGCTATTTCTTGAAGATAGATATTGTACATATCCTGGAAGTAATGTCAAGGATGGGGTGGGAAGATGGGAGGAAATTTCAAGAGAAGATACTGAGAACCTAGTAAGGACATTCCAAAGCTATAATATGGAGAGAAAGCTGAGGTTAGAGATTGGAGTGTACAGTTTTGGATCATAGGAATATGAATCGAGTTTCAGGGAAGTTCTTGTGACCTTCCAAATCCCTTCTTCTTTATGTAATATGGTATCTATTTATTTGCCTGTCCATATAAAGCTTTTTGCTATTTAAAGGCACTGCTTAACCTTATATGTCACTATAGCAGCTAACATGAAGGGTATTTGGGGGTTGAGATGTAAAAAAAAACCCTTCAGAAAATCAAGTAACCAGTAATGAGATGGTTCAGAGAAGGAGAGGAATATATTATCACTGCTAATTACAACTAAATCTTACATTGCTTTCTTTGGGATAATAGAATGAGAGCAGAGAGGGACAAAAATCAATAAGCCCTATTTTCTTTTTCCTTTTAGTCCCGTTTGTCTTGTGGCTGCATTCAAGTATCTGTTTAGGTCACTTTGTGGAAATTTCATTGTCTCCGAACTCCATTGAACAGCAAAGAGTGAACTATAGATTGAATAATGATACTAGAATAGTCACCAAAGTAGAAAGGCCTTAAAAGGTGAGCTGAAGTGGATACCCAGTCTTTGCTTTAATTAGTGTTTAATATTAAAGTGATGGTAGAGAATTTTTGTCATGTCCTTTATCACAGGTGCTAGAGACCTGCAAGTATGTTAACGAATTGCTTATTTGTCACTTAAGTGTTTTGTTTGGTGTTGTTATTTTTCTGTCTACAGTTATTTCTTTGCAGCATTTATTCAGAGAGTTCTTGTATCTTACCGTTCTCACAGATAGTGATAAAAACATACTTAGACTTGATTTTGAAATTCTGACTTTTTGTACTGGACATGCTCTTAACAGTTAGCCTTGGAAGTGTGACAAATGCATGAGGTCAGTGAATCCTAGGGAGTGTACGTAATTTCAGAACTGTAACAAAAACAGTACAACATGAGTTGATACTTTATAGAAGATTTAGTTTTCAGGGACAGTGTAAGAATATCCTGAGCCATGTGTGAGCCTTAATAGGAGTACAGAAGAGAAAGATAAGTAAATACCTTGTCTTTGTCAATGTCCTGAGAAATTTAGGCCAAGGATTTTACACTCTGGCACAGCAAAAACTGTGTAGTGTCTGTGCTGTCGTAGCCAAAGGCTTTTCCTAGACTTTGTTTGGGAGTAAATGGAAATGTTGATGCAAAGGGATAGGAAGACAATAAGAAAAACCCAGAGGCAAAAGCAACACATTAAATTGTCAGCAAAGAGAAACTGAAGTGAAAGAAATTTTGTTTCTCTTGATTAAATATTACAAATACCATAGGGAGAATAAAAATGATTAGATGATTCTATTTTAAAATATTGTGCCCTTTTAACCTCCATCCTTCCTATTACAATTGTGTTCTACCCATGTTTCATGTCTTATTGGAGCCATTCATCAATTCCTTTTACTTACATATTTAGTCACGCAAACACAATAACCTTGAAGTATTCCTGTGTTTTAGTTATTACCATGATTATGGTTTGAATGTTTTTCTTATTTTTTTTTCCTTTTTGGGTGATTGTCTTACTCAGATAATGAATAAAAATGGAAATTATTTTAAATATATTTAAACACATTTGACTAAAACAATATTCTGGCATTCAGAACAGAATTAAGCCCCTACATGCTTACAATTTTGTATGTGCCCATTCATTCATTTATACAGAACCACTTATTGTATTTTTTTTTCTATTTTCCAGTCTCACTCTAGGTATAAATTGTGACCCTAAATGCTAACCAGGATAATTTTGATTCTAAGAGTTTATAATGACCACAAAACAATCTCAGTCTTTCATATTATTCACTTTTGCATTGAAGTTGACTTTCTTTTTAAAATGAAATTTCACAATGTAAAGCCCTTAAAGGGAGTTCACCTTGAAATTGTGAATGGTAGATATCAAATAAACCCTAAAACCTGAGAGTAGACAGTATCAATATTTGGGGATAAATTTTAGGTTTTGACTTACCCCCTTCCATTTTAAAACAACATTGATATTTTTTCATAAAATTTTTTTCTAGGTCCTAAATTTGAAAACCTTTAGAGTCATAATCTCTTCCCAACCCAATTATCAAGGCAGTTCTACTGTTCCAAATTTAGGGATGATGAGTCACAAAATATTCACAGGAAGATTTCTTCATGAAAAAGTACCCTAACTGGTGTCTGAACTACAATAATCCCCAGAGCTTGTCCTTGGGCTAATTCAAATTTATACAAGATTACATCAGTTTTCATTCAGAGAATGAAATTGTTTGTAGCCCTTTGACTAGAAATTATATTCATGGGAAGTCAGTGCTCATGACTGTTCTTTTGTTGATCCTGGGTACTGCAGTGATTTCTGTCTAAGCCACTTAAAACAGCAATCTTCTCTCCTAAACCCAGACATGGCATTTGATCAGAGAAACCTGAAGTCAGCAGTATCAACTGTTTTAGGATGGGTGGAAGTGGACAGAAAAGGTGTGTCCATTCTTGCTCCTTCATATTGATAGTCAATAAGAGCTCCTCACTCTGCAAAGTCAAGATGAGTTCTCCCTTACAAAATACTTTTTGTGTTTTAACCTGCTTATTTCTCTCTCCACAAATATGGACCTTCAATGTCCATAAATTTGATTGAGAGCTGACATCATTAACTGTCATTTTGATTCTAACCTGGGACATAGGTACACAGCAGGAGGAGTTGATGATCAGAAAATTCTCTCTCTTTAGAGAACCATTTACATCTTTGTGAGGTTTTTTTCTTGTTAGAGACTTAACTTCTCATTGATATTTCATTGAAGTGGTTTGGGTTAAGTCCTCCATCTCACATGCATCAAAGCTCCTGTAGCTATTTTAATGCTAAATGAAGGAGCTCAGTCAATCAATTTATCAATATAACTACTCACACAAATGACTAGAGCTAGGACTCTGAAGCAAAAATGAATACTTTCTTTCTTCCATTCTTTTGATTTCCTGTCTGTGATAACAAGAGGGTCAAATAACTTATTGGTTAAAGGATTTTCACACTAGGGTCCTTTCCAATGGTTGTAAACCAGCAAGTTTTTACAAGTCTCATTTATTTCATACCTTATCCACTTATGTCCTCAACAGAAAAGAGACTTAATGAAAAGCTTTGTATATAGTGATGTGCAGTTGGTTTCCTTTTACCCTGTCACCCTGAGACAAGTCACTCATTCCAACAAGGAAACATCTATTTCTTGATAAACCTTGCAGTGACCTTGGCATGACTCCTTGCTATTTGGGAGTAATGATACTCTGGTCCCATTAATCTTTCCAGTGATGTTTCTGTCCTCATGTAATGGTTACCGACCCTTCAGTTGCTCTAAGGAAATGAAGCATTATGCAAATTTACACCCATTCCACTGAGGTCAAGCTTTTCAGAACTTTCCCAGAAAGAATAATGCTGCATTCATGCTTACCCCACATTATGAATGGAGCCTCTCAGAAGCTGTGTTGCCCTACTCATTTTGCTCTGTAGCCTGTATGACCTTTCCTGATAGAAGGGATCCTTTGCAGTGTAATTATGATGACAAACCCAGTGTTGTAAGTTAATGTTTCATGTCATCATAGGCACTTAGGATGCTCATAGGATTAAGGCAGTGGGGTGGAAGATAGGAGAGAATAGAAGTACCATTTTCCCCTTAAGTATTTAGAGTATTTATCTGGTTTCTAAGGTATTTGTCTTGTTCCTAGTTCTCTCTCAAAAAAAAATCCCATTCAGCCACAATAGACTAAACTCTTTAAAAGAGAGAAGCAATTTTCTTCATACTTCTCACTTGCAGAATGGTTAAATGCTTGTAGACTCTTAAAGGCTGAGTGGAAGCTTAATTTCTGGGAGGCTTTCATATAGTTCTCTTGTGCCAGGATAAGTAAAATTAATCTATTCTAGAATATTGTTTTTCAACCATTTATAATTAGTCAAAATGCTACAAAGCAATGTTCAGCTTTAAGAACAACAGATACTTGACAAATAAGAGGTCATTATTTGCATTTCAAAACTCTTCTTTAGACAAAATAATTACAGAAACTTTCTGAACTCCACAGTGCATCTCTGCATTTATTTACAGATTAGTAAATGTTTGACAGAAAGGCTGATGGGCACAAATATTGAAAGTGCAACTGCTCAGAACCACTATTGAAGAATAGAAAATATAACACAAAAGGGAGTTATAATGAAGTCATAGGTCAAGAAGATTATACTTAAGAAATACTGATTTATATGAAGCTTAGGAGAAACTATGTTATAGAGCTTCTCTATGCAAGTTAAATGGTTTGGCACTGTCAAACCCTGATGACAAATGCCAAGTTGGAATCAGGATTAAACATCTTTAGGAATTCATAGACCAGTCAAATGATATATATTATATTGGTCAGGAGAATGAAGTCCAAAGGCATACTTGGTTTTGGAAGCCAGATTTACACTTATTAGCTATCTGAACTTGAAAAAGTTGCTTCACCTTTAAGTTTCTTCATCTGCAATGTGGGACAATAATAATAGTTATCTTATTTCTCCTTATACCTGCTGTGCTAATTAAATGACAATCCATTTCAAGTGATTAGCCTGGTGCCTGGATAACAATAGCTACTTAATAAGTAATAGATGTTATCATCATCATCATCATCATCATCATCATCATCATCGTTTTAAGTATATTCATCTGTCTGTATCTTTAGATTCCACATCCATTGATTCAACCAACTGTGAACTGAAAATATTTGGGAAAAAAGTGTGCCTGTATTGAATGGGTACAGCTCCTTTTCATTATCATTATTTCTTAAATGAAACAGTACACTTACCTAGCATTTATAACAGTTATTTACATAACAATTGCATTGTATTGGGTATAATAAGTAATCTACAGATGATTTATACTATGCAGGAGAATGTGTGTAAATTTTCTGGAAATGCTATGTCATTTCTGTTTTAAGAGACTTTAGCATCTGCAGATTTTGATACTGGGTGGGCAGGCCTGGAACCAATCCTCTGTAGATACTAAGGGGCAACTGTATATTGCCGTATCTTCACAGTCCTCTATAAAGTGATGATCCACAAACTTAACCCTGCATCAAAATCACCTGGAAGCTGGGTATGGTGGCACACACCTCTAATTCCAGCTACTCCAGAGGCTGAGGGAGGAAGATCACAAGTTCAAGGCAAGCCTGGGCAATTTAGCAAGATCCTGTCCCAAAATAAAATTTTTAAAAAGAGCTGTTGATGTAGTTTAGTGGTAGAGTGCCTATACATATGTGGATCAGAGTTTAATCCCCAGTACCTGCTCTAAATTAAAAAAAAAAACTGTAGGATTTACTAAAGCACACTGAGGTTAGGTTAGGCCTAATTGTAGGAGCACTCTCCAATAGCTTCAACCCCTCCCTTCCATCTTTCCCCATTCCATGCTAATAGATTGTGCTCTTGCCAAAGAGCACCCCTTTGTTCCTGACCTTTGGACCTGATTGGTCCAACAGTGTATTTAAGTTTCTACACTTTCTGGAATAAAGAGTGTTTTCTGCTTCTCGCTCCGGTGTCCCTGCTTCTTGCTCCGGGTGTTTCTGCCTCTCACTGAGGCAGAGCAGATTTTTACCTACACCCCAGGGCCTGGGGAGATTGGTTCTGCGAATTGCCACCGTCCAGAGAGACTCCATATGGTCTTCCCCAGAGACCTCTTCTTTTCCTCTTCTCTCTGGACCCCCAACTCGTCGGGAAGGCCCACATGGCCCCCTCACCCCTTTTAAGTGATACCTAATAATTTTCATTTCTACAAGATCCCATGTGCAGCTGAGCCTACTGGTCCAGGAATCATACTTTGTGAGAATCTCTGTTCTAAGGTACTCAGGGCAGGCTTTAATATACCCGTTTTAAGAATGGGGAAAAAATCTATCAATGATTCATTGTATAATCAGAATTCATGGCATATAATCTTAAAGCAACTTTATTTTGTCTCCTGCTGTTGCTTCAATATTTATTCAGTGGTAGGAGATCTTCTCCTCCTCATAGATGAAAGCTTGAACAGATGTAGACTTTCAAAACACTCTCACTGGGGCAATTTGTCAATAATTAAGGCTTCAGAGGCAATATTTTGGCACTGCTAACAGGATTGCCATATAGGAAAATTTTAAGTGGGCCAACTCATCCAATGCAGATGAAAACACAAATAACAGAAGCTTTGAATATTCTATGAAAAAAAAAACCAGAATCTGTTTCTGAAGAATCTTTTCAGTTTTGAGGTAGTATACACTTGGCTTTCTTTACCTTCCTTCTGCCTTGTAGAAAGAAGGATAAAAATACATTTGAAAGGAGATAACTGAAATGTGTGTGGAATGACTTCAGAAATAAAGGCACACAATGATTTCTGAAGCTAAAGTACTTATGCCTGGTGGCTAAGAGCAACGTCAGGGCCTTTTGTGATTAAATAATATTCAATGTTATAGTCATATATCCACTCTATTCAATTTTTCACTATATGATAATAATCTACCCCAATTCAAAAATAAATTGCTACCCAAAGGCTGGAGATAAAACCAGGGTTAGATAAAGCTGTGATTGATAATGTTCAAGAGATAGAGAGAAAAGGACCTGATCTGACCTATAGTTAGTGAAAATTCACCTGGCATTTAGGCAAAAAATAGGTCTCTATCTTCCAAATTTCCCTCCACATTCTACAGAACAAAGTAAGTAAGAAAAATGACAATTAAAGCACTGAAACTAGAAATCTAAAGTTATGAAGATAAAACAAAATACTTTAGAAAAAATAATCTCCAAATATTTCCATGTGGACTAGTAGAAAAAATAAGCAGAAGAAATAAAGAATATAATTTTATCATATTTGTTCAATAAATACAATTTGAACTAACTTTCATTTCCTTTTGGAAATGAAAAGTCTATATTTTATGTCAGTTTACATTTCTAATACCTCAGCAAAAGTTAAGCCCTTAGTATGTACCAGGCACTGTGCTAGGTGCTTTACTTATAACATCTTAATGAATAATAGAAAGAAGTATGGATTAGTCAACATAAGTGCTGTGAATTATATAATAGACAATTCATCAATCTTTATGCCATAGTAAAATATTTTTGGCTTATGTCTCAGTCTATTCAGATATTGGTGAGTGTCTTTCCATAGAGTTCTTCAAGCAGTGATTCAGGCACAAAGGCTCTATTTAGAATTTCCTTGTACTTTAAGTCTGTCTCAGAATTCTGCGCTAGATTCTCTGCTTTCTGTTAGCAAATGAACCAAGAAAGAAAGCATTTAAGATCACATGGGTTATTGTTTCAGTTAGCTTTTTGTTGCCACGACAAAAATACCTAACAAGAACAACTTAGAGGAGGAAAGATTTATTTTGGCTTAGGGTTTCAGAGGCTTAGTCCATGGTTGGCTGACTTCATAGCTCTGAGCCCAAGATGAGGTAGAACATCATGGTGTAAGGGTATGACAGAGAGAAGCAGCTCAGGACATGACAACCAGGAAGCAGAGAGAGTTCTGTTCTGCAGGGACAAAATATAAACCACAAATTCATGCCCCCAGTGGCCTACTTCCTCCAGCCACAATCTACCTGCCTATAATTACCACTCATTCAGTTCATCAAGTGGATTAATCCACTCTTTAGGTTATACCTCTTGTAATCTAATCATTTCATCTCTCAATATTCTTTCATTGGCTCACACATGAGCTTTTGGGAGAACTCCTCATATTTAAACCATAACAGTTATGTTATAGCCAAGCCTGAATACATTATATATCATTTCTGCTCAGATTGCATTGGCTAGATCTCCATCAAATGCCACAACTTATTTCAGGGAGCCTGGGAAATATAGTATCCCTCTATGTTCATGTAGAAGAGATGAGATTGGTCAACATCTAGTCAGTCTCTGCCATAAAATGAGACAGATATTTTAAAGATAAGGAAACTGATGACTAATAAATTTCAGGACACAGGTGTTGCATTCCAGGTTTGAACCAAGTATATATGATTCAAGAAAGTACTTATTTACCAACAACTGAAAATATTATTGTAATGTTCTAGGTCTTCCTGAAAGATATATGGAGGAAGAGATTGGATATGACATATGATAATAGGAATAGGAAATAACTATTGATTTGGAGTTTATGAAAGTTTCTGTTACTAACACTCTTGAATTGTGTAGTTTAAGTTGGTGAAGGCACAAGGAGTTTAGATTCATGAGAACCCTTCCTCAATATTTATTGCTGCCTTAATCTACTCAGAAAAACTGGTTACTGTCTGGAATAACAATTAGGGGTTGTGTCTCCAACTGGTTTGTTATGTTTGTTATCTTCTTTCCAACAGTTGTTGGACAGTATTTTTTATTGCTTTTTATTCTCGCTCTTTGTTACTACTCCACTCCTGGATGAATCTGCAGCAATACATCAGCAAATTCCAGAGCATCTCCTGGATGCAAATCAGAGTTGCTAAGTGCAGCCAAAGTATCACAGGCAGATATATAGCTTAATGTCTGCTACTTAATACCTTGCCATATGTTTTTTTCAAAAGCAAGGTATTTGCTGTCAACAATCTTTGACTGGGCTGGTGTCACAGATGGAGAGTTTAGGAATAGCCAGGCCATGAGAACCACATGACCAAATTTTATTCCATTCAAGGCAGGAGGAAGACAGCATTTTTTGTCTTTCTGTGACCTTTCCTTGATTCTTTCCCAGCTCTTTCTTCAACCAAAACCCATATACTTCAGTTTCTACTACTGTTATCCCTGCCAAAATCACCATTAATTAGTCACTGATAATTTAGTGTAAATTAGTGTAGTGCTTCTATACTTCTTAGAAGCATTTACATTTTAAATGTTGATTAGTCTTTTTTTTCTTATAGGTTTATGGGTTACCAACTCTGAAAATATGTGTATAGTAGTGTTAAACAAATAAATACATGGTACATAATGTAAGCCATATTTCTCATTATCAGTAAAAGAAGCTACAAATAAGCAAAAGAAAAATGTTAGAATGAGTCCTGTGGTTCTGGATTGAAGACAGGATTTGGTAGGAATTTGTTTCTAAACATACACACACACATCTCATATAATATATGACACATGATATTATACACCATATGTATACCATGTATATCATCACACACACACACACACACACACACACACATATACATATAGAGAACCCTCCATATCTGTGGATTTCATATCCACACACTAAATCAACTTTAGATTGTAAGTATCAGAAAAATTACATTTGTACTGAACGTGTAGATTTTTTATTGGTATTCCATAAACAACACAGTACAACAATTTCTGTAGCATTTCCATTTATTAGGTATTATGAGTAATGTAGAGATGATTTAAAGTATATGGGAGGACACGTGTATGCTACATGCAAACACTGGGTCATTTTTTATAAGGGACTTGAGCATCTGCACATTTTTTAGTGTATTTGGGTCCTAGAACCAATTCCCCGTGGATACTGAGGAATGCCTAGATAGATAGACAACTTGGTTGATAAATAAATGTACTGCTGTTTTATATGCATGCTTTGTTAGTGTTTGTGTGTGTGTGTGTGCACGCACATGCATGTGCACCTAACTGAATCAATTGAAAGGCCTGGAATGAAGGATACCACAATAGCAATAAGGAACACAAATCATGGTGTATAAATGCCACTCTCCAGTAAAAGGAACTGGGGATCCTCAGAGGACTGGTGAATTCTTGATCTGGTTTAGGGTAACTAAAAGATGATCCTGGTGCCAGGAAGAAAGAAGATTTTTTTTTTGGTACCAGGGATTGAACTCAGGGGCACTTGACCACTGAGCCACATCCCCAGCCCTATTTTGTGTTTTATGTAGAGACAGGGTCTCACTGAGTTGCTTAGTGCTGAGCCGATGCTGAGGCTGGCTTTGAACTCGTGATTCTCCTGTCTCAGCCTCCCAAAGTGCTGGTATTACAGGCTTGCGCCACCGCGCCCAGCTAGAAGATATTTTTTAAAAAAGGACAATGCTAGGATAATGGGCAAAATAGTCACCACAGAACAGTGTCCTATAGCCCAAAATAGCCTTTATTAAGAAAAAACAAAACAACAAATTAAGATGGTATTGAATCCCACAGATCAAAACAAATATCCATGAGTCCATAGTCATATAAATAAATTCTTGGTTTATATACTCATTACATAAATCTATACTTGTAAGAAAATTTCATACACACATGGAAGTACACACACATGCACACACACACAGGCTATATATAAAAACAACTAGTGAGGTCCAAATAAATTTCATGGTTCAGTTCATAGAATATATTACCTGCTAGAGTTATTATCGTGATGTTGTACATATGTCAATTTTTTTGGTTTTGATAATGTACTATGTTTGTATAAGATGGTATCTTTGGGGGAAGTTAGGGGAATGGCTTATGGAAAATAACTGCTATTTTTACAATTCCTTGTGATTCCTAAAATTATTTCAAAATAAAAACGTTTTCTTTTAATATAATTGAATAAATAAGTAAGGAAGAAGAAACATATCTCCCTTATAGAAGAATGCTAAGTAATAAATAAAGAAGGACTGAGGGAAATATAACAATAAACATTTGGATGCTACAGTAATAATTACTACAGTTAAAATCCACTGCTGAATTATGAAATTCATAGACAAAATCTTAAGGAGAACTGGGCACAGTGGCACACGCCTGTAATCCCAGTGGCTCAGGAGGCTGAGGCAGGAGGATCAAAGCCAGTCTCAGCAAAAGTAAGGTGCTAAGCAATTCAGTGAGACCCTGTCTCTCTATAAAATACAAAATGGGGTGGGGGATGTGACTCAGTGGTTGAGTGCACTTGAGTTCAATCCCTGTTTTGCCCTCACAAAAAAAAAAAAAGTTAAGGAGAAATAGAATATTTGTATAGCCTCAAACTATCTGCCTTCAAATATATATTGATTACAAATAACAAATTGTAAATATTCAGTGGAGACCCTGGTAGATATCAGCTTAATCAAGTGATCAGTGTTAACAGTATATATTTCCTGACAAATTATACTGAAAAGGGTACAACACTTCTATGATATTGTATTAAAAAACCCATGACTTTATTCTAATCATGAGAAGACATTGGACAAAGCCAAACTGAAGATTTGTCTGACTATTAATTTAGAAAATAACTGACCAATACTCTTCCAAAGTGTCAAGGTCTGAACCTAGACTGTACCTAGTCTGGAAATGTTTTTCAACCACTCATTTGCTAATCCATTCATCAGTTATAATCTGATGTCTAGAAACTTTGATTTCAGAAGCAGCAGAAGAAGTATGATTGAGAGGATTGTGAAATCTGTATGAGTTTCTAGTTCTGAAGAATGAATCCCATATTTTGGGCTATGCATTTCTTTAAAAAATAATCAATTCCATTATTGCAAAGAAATGCATATCAATTAGAGAATATCAAAAATTACAAATAACATTTGATTTGATTTGATTTGACTATTATTTTGAGACAGGATCTTGCTAACTTGCCACGGTCGATATTGAACTTACTATTTTATGGCCTCAGTTTCTCCAGTCACTGAAATTAGAAGCATGTGTTAGTGTGCCCTGTTAAAATAACATTTTAGAAACACCCATGATCCTAGCCCATGGAATTTACCATTAATAATCTTTGCTATATTATATATATATTCATAAATATGCATATATACACATGCATGCACATAGACATACACACATTCACATGCATGTACATGCATGCCACCACTATAGCCTCACATAGAACTTGTCACATCATAGATGCTCAACAAAGAGTTGATGAGATTTAAAATGAGAATATACATAAATTTTTAAATCTACTTCATTTTACATCATAAGAAACCATAGAGCAGGCCCTTTGGTATCAGAAAAACTTGGGTTTGAGGCCTGGTTCTTCCTCCCTCCCTCCCTGCCCCTCTTTTTTCCTTATTTCTTCCTTAATCAAATACTTATTAAGCATTTACATTATATTGTACCAGACACTGTGTTAAGTCCTGATGATACACTCACAAGAAAGACATGGTCCTTGTCCTCTTTCTATAATTGGATGGATGGAAGTGTCACTGATGAGACAGGGAATAATAAAAGCATACTATAAAGTAACTATGTGATGTACATTCTCTGTTTCCCCTTCTTTATAAAGTAGAAATAAAGCATAGTCTTTCTAAGCTCCAATTAATTCTACACACATACTTGTATCATATAGTGTTGATGACTATTGGTTTCCTCCTTTTCAGTCCTTATATTTTTCATTTATTTTTCTTGCCTTACTGTCCTGACAGGTGCCTTTAGTAATATGTTGAAGAAAAGAAGTTTCTCATTTTAGAATGCATAAGTCTAAATTTTCATCATTAATTATGATATTTGCTCTGAGGATTTGGTGATACTGAAGACTATCTTATCAACTGAAGACTATCTTTCTGTTTCTAATTCACTCATCATTTTTATCATGAATGAGTTCTCAGCATTTGTTGACATAATTGTAGAAATGTTCTCCTGTAGTCTATGGATGTAGAAATTAATAGACTTCTTAATGTAAAACGAGTATTCACATTATGTGGTAAAACAACGTGGTAGGATTCTTCTTTAGAAATATTTGAGTCTGGTTCCTTTTATATGAAAAGATTTAAATTAATGATTTGATATTTTTAATAATTTTGTATGCATTTGAGTTTTCCCTTCTTCAATCAGTTTTGTTACAGAAATTGTTTATTCAAATATTTAAATTTATTGGCATAAAATTTTCTTAGAATTATGTTGGGAGATTAAGAGAGACATGTATAGTTAACTAGTCATGTCCCTTTTATTTCCTAATATTTTTGTGCTTTTTCTTTTATTTGATACTGACAGAAATTTCAGCCTAATTTCATTAGCCCATCCCTAGAATCAGTTGTTGTTGATCTTTTCTATTGCATCTTTATTTTTATTTTATTATTTTGTTGCTTTTTAATATTTTTAAAATATTGGTGCATTCGAATTATATATAGTAGTGGGATTTACTTTAATATATTCTCACATTCACATAACATACTTTGTTCAATTTCATATGCCACTACCTCCCCTTTCCCTCTCTTCATCCTTCCCCCTGATCCGCATCTGGTGTCCCTTCCATGTTCATGAGAACCCTCTCTTTGTTGGGCTAGATTCTTAAAGAGGTAATTTCTCTGGACATAAATTCAAGGTAAGCAGTCACTGTCTTTTAGTACATCAGCGATCTTCACTCTTCTGTCATTTATGTTTTACAGAAGCCACTTGTCAGTCTGGAGGCTGATAAATTGATTTTTTTCCTTTGGTTTTCTACATATTCACTGTAATGAATCTTGTATGTATTTCTTTTTATTTAATGTGGTTTGCTTCATTGATATTTTGAATATGAAGACTGAGATCTTTTATCCGTTCTGGAACATTCTAAGCAAGTATCTTTTGAAATATTGGCTCTACCTCCCATTCATTTTTTTCTCTCCTATAGAAACTCATGTTTAGACCTTCTCATTCTCCCATTTTCTTCATTTTACATTTTTGTTTTATCCTTTATTTCAAATGATATCTTCTGATCTATCTTGAGATATCTGATCTATTTTGATTTCCCATTGATTTTTCCTTCAGCTATATTTAATCTATTAATATGCTTGTTTGTTGAATCTTTAATTTTAGCTTGTTTATTAATTTTTTCCTTCATTTTTAAATTGGTTAATATTATTTATACGTAATATTAGGATTTTTTTGATAGTGGGGATCGAACCCAGGGTCACTTAACCACTGAGCCATATCCTCAGCCCATTTTTGTATTTTATTTAGTCTCCTTGAGTTGGTTAGGACCTCGCTAAATTGCTAAGGCTGGTTATAAACTCAAGATCCACCTGCATCACCATCCTGAGCCACTGTGATTATAGACTTGTGCTACTATACCTTGTTTATTTTGACAAAACTATAAATATGTAGGGTATAATTTGTTCCAATTTAATTCTCAGTACTTACCCTCCCTCTCCCCCTGTTCCCTTTCCTCTACACTGCTGAGCTTCTTGATATTTACTTGCATTTGTTTACTTGTTTATCTTTTAATTAATGTTCTGTGGATATATATAATGGTGAGATTCACTGTGACATATATATGTACATGGCAAAGTTAAGTCGGATTCATTCCACTATTTTCCCCTTATCCTGTTTTTCCTTCCCCCTCAATCATTCTTATTTTCTGTTCTTAAACTTTATTTTTTTCCTTCAATTTTGTTTGTATTTAGCCCATCTTTATTTTATAATTTCTTAAACAAGATGCTTTTTTCACATGTATTCTATATTTTTTCATATCTAAACTGAGCTATATTTCTATTTCAATAGCACTTTAGCTAAATTCCACAAGTTTGAATATGTAATCTAGTATTTTAATTGGCATGTCCTTTATAGTTATTTTCTAATTTTCATTTCAATTCCAGTTTAGAACTCTAAATTATTTAAAATAAATTTTTAGATTTCCAAATGAAAATGATTTTTAAAAACTTGCTTAGTATTATTTCTGGTTAATTTCATGTAGCAAAAAACATGATTTATTTGATATAAATTATCTGAATGGTTGAGCCTGTGTTTTTAACAATTATATTGTCAATTTTCATAAAAAATCAATGAGTACTTATATAAAATGTGCACCCAACAAATAGAAAATGCACACTTTGTATAAGCATATATTTAATATTCATGAAATATGTATATATGTGTAAAGTACCCTGTGCCTCCCCACAATAGACAATACACATTTTTCACAAGTACATATTGCACATTTATGAAAGTGGTAATGTACTTGGAAATCACATATATATATATGATATCATATATATTTGATGATATCATATTATACATACAATATTTATATATAATCTCCATTAGATTACAATAGTAAAGTGAACTGTTTAAATCTCTCTTATTTATTTTGGTATCCCTGATCTATTTAACCAAGAAAGTTTCAGTAAAATCTCTTATTGTATTGATGTATTTTTTGATTGCTCTTAGTCACTTGGCACATTGTCTTTTGCATATTTTGAAACTATGTTATTAAGTACATATTTGGTTTTATTTTCTTTCTTTTTTCTTTTCTTTTTCATATTTTTGTTGGTGCTGGGATTTGAACCCAGGTCCTTGAGTATGCTAACCAGGTGCTCTACCACTGAGCTGCATCCTCAACCCTAATGTTGTTTTCTTGATGTAATGTTTTAGTTTTTAAATAAATTTCATTGCATATATTTAAACTATTTAACATAATATTATGGAATACATATAGGTAGTACAATGGTTACTAAAATGAAATAAATTAATATATTCCTCATCTTAGATAGTTACCCATGTTTTGGAGTGTCAAGAATGGCTACAATCTAGTAATTTAGCAAAATATCCAGACAAAATATATTATTAACTATTATTCTCTTATACATTAGCTTTCTAGACCTATTCATTCTAAATTAATATAAATTTTTAATACCCTTTTACTCTTAACCTTTCTGCATCATATTATTTATAAATTTATGTATATTTATACATTTTATTTAAAATATTTTATTTATAATATTATATTTATAAATATAAAGCTATATGCTACTTTTTGTCAATAGCAGGTAGCTGGAATATATATTATTAGTCAATCTGCAAACTTTCTTCTAGCTAAAAAGTTTGGCTAGTTTATATTTATTATTATTACTATTGGATTTGTGTCTACTAATTTTTTTATGTGTCCTTTGTATTTATCCTGTCTTTTTTATGATTTTTATTTCTCCTTTTCTGCTTTCTTTTAAAATAATCGAGGTTATTAGTTTTAGTTCTCATTATTTCTTTCTAATTTTGAAATTTATATATTTCTATTTCTTATTTCTTAAAGTCTTAATATATATATTATTTCTATTGGTTCATAATAGTTATACATAACATTAAGATTCATTTTGATAATAATATAAATGCATGGTATATACTTGCTCCAATTCAGTTTCCAGTACTTACTCTTACTCTGCCCTTCCTCTTCTCCCTGTTTCCTTTTCCTGTATTCTATTGATTTTTCTATTTATTTATATTTTAAAATTTAGTGTCTTGTGGGTATAGATAGAGGTGGGATTTACTTTAGTATATACATATATGCACATTGGAAAATTAATTCAGGTTCACTCCACTGTTTTCCTCTTATCATTTCTCCTTCACACCCAATCCCATTCCTCTACTCCCCTGAACTATGTTTCATTTTGATAGAATTCTGCAATGCTACCATTCCTTTTCTCCCCCTCTCCACCTCTCCCCTTTTTAATTTTAGACTACTTTTCACATATCAAAGAAAACATTCAGCCTTTGACTTTCTGGGTCTTCCTTATTTCACTTAGTGGTTCCATTTACTTACCAGCAGATAACATGATTTTATTCTTCTTCATGGCTAAGTAATATTCCACTGTATATACACACCACATTTTCTTTATCCATTTATTTGTTGAAGGTCACCTAGGTTGGTTTCATAATTTAGCTATTGTGAATTGTGCTGCTATGGACATTGATGTTGCTGTGTCTCTATAATATGCTGATTTTAGAGCTTTTAAAAATATGCTGTGGGTTATAGGGCCATATGGTAATTATATTTATAATTTTTAAGGAATCTTAACTTTATAATTTCTAAAGCTAAGCATTATCTTTATTTCTGAGTATTAAAAGGATTTTAGATATTTTAAATTTAATCATTCTCTCTCTTCTGACATTTTATTTTTGAGTAGAATTTTATTTTAATCATTTGACTTTAACTCGTACCTCATGAAGTAACTACATATTTACCATTTTCTTTTGTTGTCTGTTCTCATTTTTTTTTGTACCAAGGATTGAATTTAGTGGTACTCAACCACTGAGCCACAAACCCAGCCCTCACTTTGCTTTTTTTTTGGTACCAGGGATTGAACTCAGGGGCACTCGACCACTGAGCCACATCCCCAGCCCTATTTTGTGTTTTATGTAGAGACAGGGTCTCACTGAGTTGCTTAGCACCTCGCCGTTGCTGAGGCTGGCTTTGAACTCGCGATTGTCTTGTTTCAGCCTCCCAAAGCACTGGGATTACTCCATTCTCCTTTACATCTTGTCTTTTGCCTCCAGATTCAGTTTCCTTTTGTCTGTAGTACATCTTTTACAAACTTTCTCTAGTTAGAGGCAGTTACAAGCCCCCGCCATTTTGATTTTCTGACAGCATGTCTACTTGCGTCATTCTTGAATAATAATTTCTAGATATATAGTTACTTTCTCTTATCCTTGTGGAATTATTGTCCCACTGTCTTCTGCCTTCTGCTATCACAACTGAAATTTCTCCTTTTATTCCTTTGAAAGTAGTCTATCTTTGTTCCTCATATATTTTCAAAATCTTTGATTTTATACGGTTTAACTAAATTTATGTAGATATCTTTGTATTTATCTTGATTAGAAATTTTTATCCCCCTGAATCCAAAGCTCCATTTTTTCATCCATTGTGGAAAATTCTTGGCCATCATCTCTTCAAATTATGCCTCCTCCACTCTACCTACCAACATGCAACCAGATTACTTGGCACTTGTTGCTGTATTCCAGTTATACATATATTGGAAATTCTGAGGCTATCATTCATGTCTTTTGACCTCTATTTCATATTTTCCATGTCTTTATTTTTCTGTGGCCTTCTGTGCTCCCCTCTTGAGAGGACTCCAGTGTGCTGTTTAATTGTTATATTTAATGATTATATTTCTCATTTCTGAAAACTTTATTTGGTTCTTATTCAAATTTCTTGATCTTTTTTGAGAGTCTCTTATTCTTTCTTATTATATTTATTATTTTGTTTCTTTAAATTTAAAATACTTATTCCACATTCTGTATCTTATAATTCAAATACTTCAGTATCTGAAATATTTGAAGGTCCAATTGTGCTTTTGTCATTTGTTTCTTTTTATTTTCATGATGTCCTTTTTCCTTTAGGTATTTAATTTTTATTTATGTGGATTAGTGAACATGCGCTGAGGATTTTGAGGAGCTTGTTAAGGACTGAACCTAAGGCCCTGCACATGCCAGGCAAACAACTTACAAATGAACCATATCTCCTGCTACATATATTAATGATTTTTGTCTAGTCTTTATCTATAGTGCTACAAACAATTGATGTCAATTTTTCTGGTTTGTGGATTATTAGCCCTGTAACTCTTAAGGCTAAGAATTCTCAGAGGAAAGTTTGTTCTTCCTCCATCATAACCCAAATACGTTATGGTGTAATACACCTTTGTCAGCAGGTATATTGCTTTCTAAACCACTATTTCACTGAAAAAATAGCCGTTGAGGATCCCAGATTCATTCTGGTGTTTCATTTTGAACTTCCAGTTTACTACAGCCAAAGCCTTCTCTCTTGTTCTTTCACACTGCTTAAAACTCAAGCTTGGAAGGTATAGAGGTCTTCAAATATTTCTAGAACATCTATAGGACCTTTGTCAACTAACAATATGATTTTCAGTTCTCCTTTTGCTGTAGATTTGGAGATTCTTCATACATCCTTTTGAGATCAGCCACATCTAAAAAAAGGTAATATTTTATCAATGATTTCTTGATCTTTGGCACATTGAAGGTTTTAAGATATCAGTTCTGTCTCATCACTGAACATGGAAATTTTTAATAGCTTGTAAACTTTCTATTTATGCTATGTCTACTCAGTATAATTTAACTGGAAGTGTTTTCAATATTTATCTTTTCAAATTACCTGTGGTTCGATTATGTTCAGCATTTAAAATTTTTACCTTCTATGCTGCCATGACTCATTTATTTCCAATGTAGATCCCTTTTTAACTAACATTTACTGAGTGCATACATTTCTGTTTCTGTTTTACATTTTAGAACCCAGAGCTTCACATATACTAAGCAAGCACTCTACCTTTGGGCTACATCCCAGCCCTACATGCATGACTCTAACATATATGCTTACAGTTAATACTTGTCAATATCCTGTGAAGTAGATACTGCCAACCTCATTGTGGATTCCTTTTCTAAGAAGTCCATCAGTGCATTTAAATAAATTGAGAAAAAAAATGGAAATTCAGAGAATTAAGATTCTTGCCCACAGTCATAATATACACTCTGAGCCATATATACAAAAGTGAAGCCGGGCGTGGTGGCACAAGCCTGTAATCCCAGTACTTAGGGAGGCTGAGAGGAGAATCGCACGTTCAAAGCCAGCCTCAGCCATGGCGAGGCGCTAAGCAACTCAGTGAGACCTTGTCTCTACATAATACACAAAATAGGGCTGGGGATGTGGCTCAGTGGTTGAGTACCTCTGAGTTCAATCCCCAGTACCAAAAAAAAAGTGAAATTATTAAATACATTCTACTCTATGCCTTCCTATTCATAAATCAATGGATAATGATACTTGAAAGTGAGAAACACTTTGGGACAAATTTGTTAAGTTGACACTGAATAATATTGTCAATTTTCTTTCTTCAATGGATGTGAAGATATTAACAATTAAGATTTAACTTACTATGAATAGAAATATTGCAGAATTTAAAGAAAATATACCTGATAACTAGGGGCTGTGGTTGTGGCTCAGTGGCAAAGTGTGAGTCACTGGGCTCGATTTTCAGCACTACATAAAAATAAATAAAATAAAGCCATGTCCATCTATAAGTAAAAAAATATTTAAAAAAGATACCTGATAACTAAAACATAACAAAGCTTCACATTTACTTTAAGGTTCACATATATATGTAATTATATATGTTTAAATTCACTAATATAGATTTTTAAGGTTTGTAACTACTAAAAGGACATATTAAATCTAAGATTTCAAAATGTATTTTAACCGCTGAGCATGAGGGCACATGCCTCTACTCCTAAAGCATTGCATGGCTGAGGCAGGAAGATCATGAGTTCAAAGCCAGCCTCAGCAACTTAGCGAGGCTTTATGGCACTTACTGAGACCTTGTCTTCAAATAAGATATATAAAAGGGCTAAGATGTATTTTATTGGGCTGGGGTTGTGGCTCAGTGGTAGATTGCTTGCCTAGCATGTGTGAGGCACTGGGTTTGATCCCAAGTACCACATAAATAAAAAAACTAAATAAACAAAATAAGGGTAAAGCCAATTCCTTAAAAAATAAAGGGATATATTTTATACAAAATTACTAAAAAGCTAAATATTTTATAGAAATTGTTTTACTTATAATAAAGACTGTATTAGGCAGGATCTGCTCCTTCACAGGACCCACTCTCGTGCAGGACTCCGGGCTCCAGCACCCACACACCATGCCAGACTTCTGGTTCCCTACCCACACAGGACTTCTAGCTGATGCTCCCACATGGGACCCCCAGCTCCCGCACAGGACCCCTGGCTGCTGCTCCCAGTGGAACTCCATCTACCAGCATGGAATTCCCCTTTTCACCTGTACCTGGGGACACTGGACAGGATCTGGAGATAGCCTCCTACTTCAACACAGCATGCCACAGAGCTGCATCTCTGAACCTGTCACTCAACACCACTGCCTGGCACCGCCTGACACTCTATCTCTGAAAGCATATGCCTCCATTGTGGGACAGCTTTATCAACATCTTGGAGTATCCTCAATACCTCAATCAGCATCTTTACTTGGGGAACTCCTAGCTTGGGACACCAGCTAGGGACCGGAAGCAGTATCAAGGTATTTATATTTCCCCAGCTCCCTTTTCTCCCCTGCAGCCACTAACTGGCACAGTGCTTGCACCTAAGTGGTTGGTCCATTCCATAGCTCTCAAAGCCTGGTCCTGACCTGCCTGGCATAAAGCAGCTCTCTACAACCTCCAGAGAGAGAAGTTCTCAATTGAGAAGTAGAAAGGAAGGAGGTGAGAGAGACACAGTTTAGAGACTAAGTGAGAGACCAGGGACTGTGAGGTCTGCAGGCAATATAAGGAGATAAGTCCAGGTGACCAAATCAAGGAGATCCTTGGAGTGGAGTCTTCCCACGGGGATTGGCAAGTGTTAAGCCCCACCTTCAGAAGCTCTGCCTCTAAGACCAATACACAGACACTAATAACTGGCACCATCAGGAGGGGGGAGATAGGAGAAAACAACAGACAACCCCACTGGATGAGAAAGGAAGCAATCCTTTTTATTTACCTTGAGATATTGTTTCTATTATCCTTTTTTTCCCTTTTCTTTTTCCTCTTTTCTCTTACTCGATCTTTTCCCACCCTTACATCCTCAACATTTTGTGAAACCAAGTACTTTTCATGCATTAGGCTACTGAGGACTGGGATATATAATTAGTATATTATAGTTGTATTATGTAGTCTTGTATCATCTATCTTTACATTTTTTAATTTTTTAAATTTTTGTTTCCTTGTTTGTAGTACTCTATTTTCCTCCTACTTAATTGTCATCCTGAAATCTCTTTCTCTCTTTTCTACTACTAACCAACTTCTTTTGAATTCCTCTTTCACAGTGTCTAAGATCTAATTACTCTATATCCTCACTTCCTACCTCCCTAACATCTCATCCTACACCCCACCCCTGGTTCTCCGTAGTCCACTAGCAGAAACTGTAGACCATTTTGCAAACCAACTGTATATATTGTAGATACTAAGTGAAATTGTAATTTCTGTATATTGTGAAAAAGCCATAAATGTCCTATTAGGAGCTACTTGGTTTAAAGCTATATATTGTTTGTATTGGAATCAGTTAATATTGGTCTTCCCCTTAAAGGAGATGTATTGGAACTCTGCAGAGAATCTATAAGGCTATAGGATAAAAACTGTAACACCTTGGATCTGCAGTGCTAGAAGGGAATATCACAAACATCATTAAAAAGGGGGGGTAAGAAAGTGCCCTGAACAAACCAAGATACTATTAGAATCCATGGTCAGCATAGCAGAAGAAATGTCAGAGAATGAGTTTAAGATGTGTGTAATTAAAATGTTCTATGATTTAAAGGATGATATAAGATATCAAATATAGGCAGTAAAAGATCATTTTGATAAAGAGCTACATAGGCAAATATAGGAAGCAAAAATTACTTCAAAGAGATAGAGATTCGGAAACAGAATCAAACAGAAATCATTGAAGTGAAAGAAACATTGAATGAAATTAAAAACTCAATAGAAAGCATCACCAATGGATTAGATCACTTGGAAGACAGAACTTCAGACAATGAAGATAAAATATTTAATCTTGAAAATAGAATTGACCACACAGTGAAGATGGTAATAAGCTACGAGCAGAACATTCAAGAATTAGGGGAAAACATGAAAAGACCAAATTTAAGAATTATTGGGATAGAGGAAGGCATAGATTTTCAAATCAAAGGAATGAACAATCTATTCAATGAAATAATATCAGAAAAGTTTCCAAACATGAAGAAAAAATTTGATAATCAAATACAAGAGGCTCACAGGACACTAAATATACAAAATCACAATGATCTATGCCAGGACACATTATAATGAAAATGCCTAGTATAAAGAATAAGGAGAGTATCTTAAAAGTCAAAAGAGAAAGGAATCAGGTTACATATAGGTGGAAACCAATTAGGATTTCTGCAGACTTCTAACCCCAGACCATTAAAGCAAGAGGAGTTTGGAACAACATATACAAAGCTCTAAAAGACAATGGATGCCAACCAAGAATCATATATCTGGCAAAATTAAGTTTTAGATTTGATAATGAAATAAAAAACTTCCAAAATGAATAAAAATTAAAAGATTTTGCAGCAAGAAAGCCTGCACTACGGAACATTCTTGGCAAAATATTCCATGAGGAGGAAATGAAAAACAATAATGAAAACCTGCAAAGGGAGGAACTACATTAAAGGAAATGCCAATCAAAGGAGAAAACTAATCAACTTAAAAATTAAAAATAAACCAAAATGTATGGGAATACAAACCATGTCCCAATAATAATCCTGAATGTGAATGGCCTAAACTCATCAATTAAAAGGCATACAGAGCCGGGCGCGGTGGCTCAAGCCTGTAATCCCAGCACTTTGGGAGGCTGAGACAGGAGAATCGCGAGTTCAAAGCCAGCCTCAGCAATGGCGAGGTGCTAAGCAACTCAGTGAGACCCTGTCTCTACATAAAACACAAAATAGGGCTGGGGATGTGGCTCAGTGGTCGAGTACCCCTGAGTTCAATCCCCAGTACCAAAAAAAAAAAA
>CM053417.1:30872720-30896174 GCA_028644305.1 Xerus rutilus
CATTTACTTCTTAGCAGACAGAAGCACAGACCTATCCTTGTGCCCTTAAACACATATTTGAGGGAATGTAGCTGGTTACTTATATTTAGTTTGTTTTTGCTATGTATTTGGAAACCAGAAGTATTTTTCTTTCCAAATTGATTATTTTTGGTACAAATGGATCTAAATCTGTAGGTATTAATACTTATCATTCATTACAAACATACTGTCTCTCTTAATGGGAGAAGACTATGTTAACATTGTATTCTTTGAGCGTTATGGCTTGGTACCAGAAATGGCAGACTTTTGAGCTACAGAACTTGGCAAATTTTGCTGTATGTCAGAAACAAAATACCTAAATATTTAAACATTTCCAGACTGACAAGACTTTGGAGAAAAATGTGTTCCTTCTGAAGCCAAGTCAAGCCACAAGATAGGTTAGCCTTTTTTCTTAAGGAAAGCAATAAGAAAAAAATATCAAAATATTAAATGTCATGCTTATTACTTGTGAGTGATTGTTACATCCTGTCTTTAGAAGAAAGCAAATGGTTGGGATCTTGTTTCAATGACCTTGCTAACATTCAGTTTTGAATTGTAAGGCTATTTCTACATCCAGGCAGATAGCCTAAAGCAATAATGATTTGCTGAATTAGAAACAGAATTCTTTTTGAACAAGAAATTCTGTAGAAAAGATACATTGATATACCTCTGCTTTTAGTAAGAAATCTATACTTACAGACTCAAAAAAACCTGCAAACTGAAAAGGATCTACGAAAACTTCAAGTCCACCCTGCTCATTTCTCTAGATTAGGAAATTGAGGCCCAAATTAGGAGAAGGGTTTTGCTCAAGGTCATATGGCTAGTCAGTGCAGGACTAGAATTAAAATCCAGGCCTTTTCATTCTTATCTCAGGAATCTTTTTACTACATGCATATTGCCTGTCTTCCCCTGAGAAAGAAAATGTACTGTGGTTGTTAGGAATATGGCCTTGAGGGCTAAAGTGCATGAGTTGTACTCCTTCTGTTCCCTTGCTGATGAGTGATTTAAGGCAAATGTCTTAAACTATGATTCTAATTTTCTCATTGCAAAATGAGGATAATAATAGTGCTCATGTCACTGGATTGTTGTAGGAATTAAATACATCAAACAATGTGAAACATTTAGGATAGTTCTGGTTGCACAATATGGTGTCAAAAGTGTTTGATAATATTTTCTCATTCTTATGGTATTAAGATAACTGGTTTAATGAAGATAGCTTTTTCTGACAATATTTAAGAAGACTATGGGTTTTTGAAAATAGTGGAGAAAGTTAAGAGCCATTGGAAATGGCAACACAACAGCTACAGAAGCACCACTGGATTGGCAGAACTCCATTTTCTAAAGGCTCAGTCTGGGCTCTCAAGACATGCCTGATGTCAGAAGGGGAGCATCTTTGTTCTTGTACAACTCCTAAACTAATTATGCTTGGTGAATGTTTCTCATACCATCTGAAATAATGCATTTTTGTTATCATGGAACTAACCACACTTCTGGATGCATCAGTATCACTCATAACTAAAGGATAGACCAATGCTACTGATCTATGAGCTGTTTATTACCTGTCTGCACTGAGACACGCTGCTTGCACCAATGTGTCTCTAAATGCAATGTCTAGCTACATAGGCATAGATATAGATAGATGAATTAGGTATTTATACACATATATAGTAAGTACATATTATACCATATATATAGTAAGTATATATTACATACAGTGAGATATATAGAAGTCCATATAAATTATATATACACATAGGATGTCTATTAAATGATATATACATATTTATACACACATGTATTAGACATACATACATATTACATATATACATTAGTGGCAATATTTCCTGATGACAGAAGTAGAGCTTTGATTTACATTCTGGCACATATTCCTTATCTCTACATGGATTAATAAAAAGCTCATCACTTGGCACTGATCTGTAGGCTAGTATTGGACCTCAAACCACACTTCAGTCAACACTAACCAAGACCATGATCTTTAGGGTACTCTAGCAACAGACATCTTTAATTTATTGGCTCTTTTTAAAAGGCTTGGTTCCCACTTAGCCTTCCAGAATGGCACTTATGGGTTGAAACTATATTGTAATAAAGAAAAGTTGGTGACTCGCCTTGACAGATCCAATCCTATCTGATGTGTGGGACACCACTCATATTACTCAGTCTTTCTGTAAATTTTCATTGGTTTTCCTTCTCATCAAATAATGCCACCATAGCATTTCTAGCAAACAAATCTATAAAATTTTACTTATGGCTATATTGAAGTAGTAAGCACTAATCACTGACACTTATATTTCAGTGTCTGATATAAAATTATATTTTTAAATGAAATAGCAATGAGTGCAAGTGAAATTGATAGCACATGAGAAGGAGTAAAGGGATGACTTTATTTCTAACTCTGCATAGGTTTGTGTACCACATAGTTTTTAATGGTCTGCCTCTTTTCTAAGAAGCAGTGATGAATGTTCTGAAGTACTGAATTTCTGAACCACTACTACATGTGTGCTAGAGTTTGAATGAGTATCCCCCAAAGCAAAATATTGGTCCCCAGACTGATGCTATTAGAAGATAATGGAACTTTGGGGAGGTGAAGCCTTGTGGGAAGACCTGAGGTCACTGGAGACCTGCCCTTGAAGTGAATAGTCAGATCTCAGCTGCCTTCTCTTTCTCTTTTGGTTTCTGGCCACATGGTGAGCAGTTTACTGTGCCACAGACTCCACCATGACGTGTTGTCTTGCCACAAGCCCAAAACAACAGGTACAATCAATGAAGGACCAAATCTTCTCAAACTATAAGCCAAAATATACCTTTTCTTTTTATAATTTTATTATCTCAGTTATTTCATTATGGTAATGGAAAGCTAACTAACAGGGATTTTTCAAACACCCGAAAAGCCTCTGTAGCTTTACCAGGACCTAATTAACGTTTTATTGATGCCTTTCTTCTTTACTTCCGGCTTCCTCAAGGAGGAGTATAAATCTAATCATAAAACCCTAATTTCACAGTCTCCCCCAGAAGGGGTCATGATCCTAAGCAGCCTTCAACTGCATATTTAGTGTGTTGGCAACTGCCTTTACTTTCTCTCAGAGATTGTCATCTTTATTTCAAACATTTGTCTCCAAATTTCTTTCATTTTAAATGCAACTGAGTTGTACTATTGTTAAACTTATAGAATCTACTCCTAGTTTTCACTTTTCACACTGAAACAATTTTGAGGGCAGAAATCCATTTAGGGCCAGAGTTTTTCAGGACCAGAAGAATTATTACCAACCTTCAGTATCCAACTCTATTCTTTCCCATAATTAAAGAGCACTCCCCCAGAGCATCAATTTATCATTATTTTAAACTTTTCCTTTTGTTAGGAAAATTTATTGTTGCTGCCAAGGTCAGTGAAAGCAAAAGGATCAAGCAGGATTATCCCTTTAGGATCTAAGACTTTGAAATCTACAAAAAATGACCCATGTGAAAATTATTAATGATGCTTGCCAAATATTCCAATTCTGTCCTCTTTGTGGGCTTAAGATAAGGTTGTACCTCCTGGGCACTGGTGGTTGGGTAAGGCTGTGCAATCTGTTTTTGCTAATGGATTACAATCAGTAATGATATGTGTTAATTCTGACTGAGCACTGAACTAGTATGTCAATTAGAGGTTGCCTTTACTCTGCTATGTTGACAAGCATTGTTATAGCAAGTGGCTATTCCATTATCTTGGGTCATATGAAAGGACTTGAACCAGAGTCCCAGTTTACCTCTGATGAATATGAAGCATAAACAAGAGTTAAACCTTAGGGTTTTTTTAAGTCATTGAGACTTTGGAGTTTATTACTAAAATATATCTTCATCCATCCTCGCTAAAATAGCTTCTTCATGTAGCACTTCTATAACCATCCCCACTGCCTGTCTTTGTAAATTTAACTAAACCTACATTATCTATAAGCAATATTGTAAAATCTAAGGTGAATAGTAGCTCTGCTGTTGATATTTTTGAAGGATCTGATGTAGAAATTTTGTATACATTGAAAACTGGTTAAATGGCATTCTACCGAACATAGCCTTCAGTTACAAAAATATCTGAGAGGTTAAAGTTGTGCATTGTAAGTTCCAGAGTAACCAAAACAAAAATAATAAAATGGCATGTACAATTGCACATATGGTGTTACACTACATCGTATACAACCAGAGAAATGAAAAGTTGTGCTCCATTTGTGTACAATGAGTCAAAATATATTCTGCTGTCATATATACCTAATTAGAATAAATAAATAAATAAGATGATGGCAGGTTTAAAATAAATCATGTTAATAATTAATTTAAATATGTATTACTAAGTACTCCACATGAAAGGCAGAAATTTGTCAGATTGGACTAAAAAATAAAAACAATACTCCAAAAGATGTGCAGATGACATACTTCAAATTTAAAGATACAGATAAACTGAAAGTGAGAAGAAGGAAAAAGATATACCATGCAAACAATAAGCTTTACAAATATGTCTGAAAAAGTGTGCTAGTCAGCTTTTCATCCTGACACCAAAATATCCAACAAAATGACTTAAAGTAAGAAAAATTTTATTTTGACTCACAGTTTTAGAAATTCTGTTCATAGTTAGCTGATTGCCTTACTCTGGGCCTGAGTTAGAGGGAATACCATAGCAGAAAGGTGCGACAGATAGTTACCACCCATTAATCCATTCAAAATATTAATTCATCAAATGGATTAATCCACTGATTAGTTTCCACCTCTCATAATGTAATCATTTCACATTCTATGTTGGCACAGGGGCTTTTGGAGGACACCTCATGTCCAAATCATAATAGAAGGGCCCAGGAATTTATCATGGAAAGTATTATGGTAGATTAAGTGCCAATAAAACAAAGACTTTATTAATTTTCAAATATTAAAGCATATTCTTAAATATTATTTATATGCAGCTATTTTTCATGTTGAAAGAAGAAAATATCCAAAGGCCTTTTAGACAAAATGATTATAGAGAACCTCATACTGATACTTAGAGCTCAAAGAGGACCTGAAAATAATCTAATGCAGTGTTTCTAAATTAGAAACACTATTCCATTTTCTTTTCTTTTTTTTTCAGTACTGGAGGTGGAACCCAGGGCCACGTGCATGCTAGGCAATTACCCTACCACTGAGTCCCATCCCCAACACAAACTGTGATACATTGGATGCTTTGGGATGATATTTAAAATATTTTAATAGTCAAGAATTTAATAAGGTCTGGGGCTGTAGTTCAGTGGTCAAGTGCTTGCCTAGCATGGATGAGGCACTGGGTTCGATCCTCAGCATCACATATAAAATTAAATAAATAAAATAAGGATATTAAAAATGACACCATGTTATAAAAAAGAATTTAATAAGATTAATTAGAAAACAAAGCTTATGCAAAATATAGTCATGTTTTAATTTAAAGAAAGATACTAAATAATTCTTTTACTGACAATCAAAATGTTGTACTCATGAACATTTATATATTATTATCTGTATGTTATTATGTTATTTGTATATTCTTATCTCCCAGCCCCATAAGAATGTAAACTACATGAGGCAGAGACTTGTTCAATTTTGTTCATTGCTATGTCCTAAGAATCTAGAATGGTGCCTTGCCTACAATGAATACTAATTTATTATTTGTGAGTTGAATGAATTTAAAAGATCAAGAGGATATTGTAACCCTAGAAACAAGGATTATAGGTCTTGGCCTATGCCCATGTGTCATTAATTTAGCAGAAGCACAAATTCATTCTTTTATTCATTTAAAAATCATTTGTGCAGTATCTACCATGTGGCAGACACTGTTTTGGCATGAGGAATATCATAGTAGATAAGACAAAACATCTTATCTCCATTCACAGAACTCATTTTATATGTTAACTACAAAGAGACCAGAAAATATGATCAAGTATGTAAGTGCTACATCAAGTGTAAATAAAGGTGCCATTAGAGGCATATTGGGGGAATACTTCACCCAGACGCAAGGGTATGGAAAATATACACTGAACCTAAAAAAATCAATGGCAATTAATTAGTGTAAAACAGCTTATGATTAATGAGCACTGTAGTAACTCCAAAAGCCAACCCTATAGAAAAGACAATATACATCAAATACCTTCCCTGCCCACTACCCTCTTTCTTATAAGTGTCTCTGATAGATTCCTATCTTGTGTTCCATTTCCAAAAAACCTCACTCTCAAATGTGTCCCACCACAGTAGTAACTGATAAAAGTTTAAGGTGTATATCTTTCCAGAGACAGTCCAAGAATGTCTATAATTATCCAATCTTTGTATCCTTCTCTCATATGTAAAAAGAAATTGAGCATACTTTAATGATAACTTATATTGATATCATTGTTTTAGAGAAAAGGTTAGCAAACTAGTCTACTGGCCAGCTACCTACTTTTATAAATAAAATTTTATTGACACACAGCCATGCTCATTCATTTGCATATTGTCTCTAACTCATTTTGCCCTATACTGGCAGTGCTAAGTACTTGCAACAATTGGATATGAGGAATAAATTTCAGGAGACCTAATTTATAACAAGGTGATAATAGCTACTGATGGTATATTATATTCTTAAAAGATGTCAAAAATGGATTTTATGTGTTCTCACCTCAAAAATGATAACTGTGTGAAGTAATACATTTGTTAATTAGCTAAAGCTAAATGTAAGCATTCCTGTGTGTATACATATATATGATATATTCATATGATTTATTGTATATTATTGGCCAATTAAAATAAATTATATTTTTTATCTGGCCCTTTACTGAAAACTCAGGAGACTGAGGCAGGATGATTGAAAATTCAAAGTCATCCTTGGATGAGGGATGTAGCTCAGTGGTAGAGCATTTATCTAGCATGTGTGAGGCCCTGGGCTCAATCCCATTACCCAACAAAAATAGTCATTCCTTTGGACAATGGAAAATTAATTTTTCTGACATAGTTGATGAATTTCTGTACTTACCATTGTTTTCAGAAGTAACATCTTCTCTGTACGTTTCCTTTAGATTTTTAAGATATAGTTTCAATAATTCTTCTAGTGAGAATCTGTGAAACTTAGTCTTAAAGACTGAAATGCCTTTATTTTGCCCTTGATCATAAATGATAATTTAATTGAGAATAAAATTTCAGATACACAGTCACCTTCCAGTATGAGTACTTTGAAAGTATCATTTCATTGTCTATGGACTCTTTTTTTTTCCCATTGAGAAATCAGCTGTATTTTGTAAATCCTCTGCCTTTTCTGATATCTTTTAAGATTCTCTCCTTAACCACATTGCTTTACAGTCTTACAAGGTGTGCCTAGGAAGATATATATTTTTATTTAGCCTGTTTGGCACTTCGAATGTACTTTTAATATGAAGAATTATTTCATTTCTGGAATTTCCAGCTGTTTTATCCTCAAAGAGTTCTTTTCTGCCATTTCATCCATTTCTTTCTCTAGATACTTTTATGAGATAAATATTGGAAACTTTAGTCTATACTTCATGTTTCTTTAATTTATCCTTCAGATGTTTTAAAAACATTGTCCCTTAGTGTGAAGTCCTGGGTTAATTTTCTCAGAAATATCTTCCAATTCATCAATTCTTTATTTAGCTCTGCCAAGTCTAGAAAATCCTTTAATTTCAACGACAAAACAATGAAAGGGGAAAGCTCTATTTGAGTGCCTAAGCTCAAGCCTGGATCAGGCAATACATCTTGTGTAAAGTACTTTCCCCTTTTTACCGGACATCTGCTGGACATACAGCTGCCTCTGCCTGCTTCTAAACAGAGAACATAGAAGTGGCTTCAGGCTTGCTTACCAGTTTATACTTTTCTTTTGTTCTATTTCTACTCCACAGAGATAGTCATGCTATTTATATCATGGGTATACTCTTTTGGTTTTTTATTTTTATATTGATGTGAGACAGCTTTGTGTTTGGATCAGGGAGGTAATTGAAGTGTGAACTCAATACACCATCTCAAACAGGAGTCACCTCCCAAAAGTATTTATACTTCATAGAGATTATATAAGGATAAATGCCTTCAAGAATATAAATGAATGAAATTCTGACTCTTGAGGCACTATGTTTTGTTAGAAATTAAAGAGAAGATTCTCAATTGGGGTTCCTTAAACCATATCACATAAACACCTGCAGTCTTCAAGGGGAAACAGTAATGACATATGCAATACCTAACAACTGGGTTGTTCCATTGATGTAACATTAACTTGAACTCAATCCCACACCACTTGGAAGTTCAGTTACTTCCTGGGTATTTCTATGAATTTTGAGGGCTTACATTCTCATTGTTCCCTTTAGTTACACACCCTTACTTCTACATGTGCTTTATTATATACTGTTCTGTTGTAGGCCAAAACATAACTTTTAGTTTTATGTCTGTGAACAATCAAAGCTAAAATCCTTTGACATAAACATTCTGTGGAAACATGGAAAGAGAATTTACATTGAAGAAGTGAAAGTAAAGACCCATATTTATTTTTAAAAAATCTCACATGTACACAAATGAATACAAGTAAAATTAGGAAAATATGAATGTGTTGCTACACACACACACATATACAAATATATATATTGATATTGATATTATACTATAGTTCTGCAACATTTATCACTGGTGAAACTGGGAAAACTGCTCAAGCAATATCTCCATGTCATCTTTTGATAACTGCATGTGAACCTACAATTATCTCAAATATTTAAAAAGTTAAGGAGAAAAGTCAGACAAATTTGGCCCTTAAAATTTTTCTTTCTGGCCCTTCATCCCACATGGTATCTAGTCTTCCACCATTGTGTCGGCACCTCATTCCTTCCTTCTCTTTCCTTCCTTTTCTCTCTTCCTTTATATGGTCAAAAAGGAAAGAAACAGAGCTATGGATGTAGCTCAGTAGTAGAATGCATGCATGAGACCCTGGGTTCAATCTCCAGCACCACAACAAAGAAGAAAGAAAAAAGATAAAAACAAAATAAATTATTTTTTGTAGCATGTAGAACAGACTGAACACTTTCATCCATTGTCTTGGCTCTAGCCCAAATCCATGCGAAGAATTCTGATATCAGCTCATGAAATAATACACTTTTTACATCCCATAATGGGAATTTTTACTGCAACCCTGTAAAGACTTGATACAGTAACAAGTTCTGGGCAGCATGTCAACTAGGTAAAATTAATTGATTTTATATTTCTGACTTGAAGCTGAATGGCAATATTAGGGTTTAGAAAGACAAGTGGTAGAATGTAGGAAAGTTCAAACAATTTCTTGGTGTCTTATCTGATTATGGGTACTCACAAACAGCTGAAGTTTGATAGAATGAATAAAGCCAGTGCTGAGAAACAAAGGAAAATGTTCCTTGGATTCCAAGGCAAGAGTGATATGCAGTTTATGTAATGATAAATAACTATGCCTTTGAACATAGCAAATAGTCCAAACAATACTAGGTTGGAGAGTAAGAAAAGCTAATGCTCTAGAATATTTCTTTGAGAGACATGGAATTGGGTAATAATGGTTACCATTTCTGTGATTATTACTATGTGACAGACAAATAATCCAAGTGCTCTGTATGCAATAACAAATTTAATTCCATGGGGTAAATAGTACCATTATCCCAATAACCATATTAGGGAACAGGCACAAATTAGTTAGGCAACTTGACTAAAATCACACAGCTAGTGTAGTACATTTTAGGCAATCTACCTCTACAGTGCACACTTTTTATAATCTCTTCTTATGGATTTGAGTTATGCTTATTTAATAGATATGTAACTTTAGGTAAGATGCTTAACTTCTTTGAATCAGTTTCCATAGTAGAAAAATGTTGTTATGCATTTTAATGAGATTCTGCATGTAAAGGACTTAGAGCAATGACAGAGTGCAAGCACTCAGTGCATGTTAGGTGCTGTTATTAGTAATAGAAGTGGTATTGTTTTGCTGATGTTATCATTTTCTTTCCCATTCCCAACCTTTCTATTGCTGACAACTGTAAACAGAGTACCAGATGTGATCCAAAACTCACATCTGAGAGAAAAAGGAGACAAAGGCACTTTAAAATGAAGTCTGTCTGAAAACTTGGAAACTAGGACATGCCTACTTGAGTCACAGAAATGTTCTCATCAGTATAATCAATGGCTCCATATTACATTAGGCTTAAATAAATTTACATTTTATTTTGATACTGGAGATTGAACTCAGGGTACTGAGTTATATTTGAGTTACCACTGAGTTATATCTTTAAGCCTTTATATTTTCAGACAGTGTCTTGCTGTATTGCTGAGGCTGGACTCAACCTTGGGATCCTGAGTTACCACACTGAGTTACCACTGAGTTATATCTTAAGCCGTTTATATTTTCAGGCAAGGTCTTGTTAAATTGGTGAGGCTAGCCTCAAACTTGAGATTCTCCTGCCTCAGCCTCCTGAGTTGTGGAAATTACAGGTGTGCACCACTGTGCATGGCTTGCTTGGAATGAATTTATGAAAATTAATAATTTTAAATGACATTTAATTTTATTTAAAATTTGATTGACAGAAACCTTTAAAATATTTAAGAGATATATTTTCAAGATCAATAGAAATTTGAAAAAGATAAATTTTATTCATTAGTATAGAAATGCAAAATAAAGCAACAACTAGTGTCCATTTCTCTTTATCATTGCATTATATTAAAACACTAAATTGCTCATGTTGAGCACAATTGCAGACTGTGCAATTTAGCTATGTCTATCCATATCTTTAATAAACATCTACTTTAACCCAGCTATTCCATTCTTAGAAATGTGTATTACAGCAATACTCACCCAACTGAACAAATATGCACATACAAGGCTCTTTGTGCCTTTCTTTATATTTGCCAAAAACTAAATGCAGCTTAAATGTCCATCAGGTCCCCAATATTGCTATGAATATATGCAGTGCTTTTCTAACAGGCACCCCTAGACCTGAATTTCTCTGCTTTAGCTACAACAGAAATGCTTTTTATTCACAGAGTTGTCTATTGCCTTATGAATAAATTGCTGAGGAATATCAGTGACTCCATTGTTTTCATAAACCTGAGAAAAGTTATCAGAGGTGTTATGATACCACATAAATGTCAAGAGGTGATTAAAAGGAACATTTTTAGTGTTTAATCATTGTTCACTCTTATTTCTAGGCTATTTTCCTTGCCCTGAGGGTTCAGCAGAATCATGTCTTCTTTTCCAAACAGATTTTTCTCTTTAAAGTTTCTTGTATTTTTCTCAACCTCAGATTGTCCTTCATCTTATACCTGAAGGACTAAGTGATTGTCAAATGCATTCAGTACTAAAAAAAGAAGGGAATAAAGAACCCTAGGGTGTTTGTAGTGATGTAGTTACACATCTCTATGAAAATGGTGACACCTCTCCAAACACCACATAGCCAATTAACATATAAGAAGAAAGAGAGATGGTCATTCAAAGACCGGATGGTATTTTGAGATAAAAATCTAGTGTAATTCTCTAGAGAAGAAATAAAAAGGAATGCTTTATATAATCTTCTAAATGCTCCATTAAGTATATTTAGCAACTTTTTCTTAATTATGGCATAAGCATAACCATTCACAGTAGACATAAAGTTGCTTTATCTTACATATTTACAATTGTGTCTGAAAATCCATTTGTCCTTGAGAGACTAGCAATCAGCAAAGCAGATGATGAAGCTATAAATCTATGGAATCGTTTTGCCAAATATCAGTGTCTAGTCATTATGGTGGTGAAATGAGTTCTTTTACAGAACACTATTGAATATGTCTCACAAACGCCATTTTTCTTTTTTTTTTTTTTTTGTTGTTGATGGACACAATGTCTTTATTTTATTGTTTTGTATGTGGTGCTGAGGATCGAACCCAGGGCCTCACGCATGCAAGGCAAGCGCTCTACCGCTGAGCTACAATCCCAGCCCCACAAACGCCATTTTTCAGTGGTTTAATCCACACTGTGAGTTGTCTTGAAATTTTTTTCTAAAGCTTTGGTAATAATGTATCACAAAAGGATGAAACTGAAGAATAAAAGAGGTTGGAACTGATTTTATTTTAAATCTTTTAATTTGTGTACTTCTAAAGCAAGCTTATGTATTTGTAGTATTTGTGCATCTGTGCTTGACAGAAGGGAGGGAAAGACTATGACCATATTTAACTCAGAAAAACAATAAAAATCACTTTGTTGTATCATCACCTCTTTTTCTTTTAGATATCAGAACATAAATAAATACATAATATATTGTTACCATTCCTAAGAATAGGAGTTCAAAAATTTCCTGAAGAACTTCAATAGATATTGTAAATTTTTGCATATAAGATCATATTGGATGAGAAATCAGGATGCAAATTTTAAATAATTTTACAATTAGACCCCTTCCTGCTTTTTAATCAAAGTGAAACCATCCTTTCCATCATGTCCCAATACTCACATATTTTAATTTAAGATTTAACATTCCAATCCTTTTCCACTAAATAAAATTCATGCTATGATAGCCAAATATTCTGAATTACTTAAAACTCTGTTACCACAATTTTTTTGTCTAAACTCTCTTGCATCTTGCTGGAAGTGACACAAATTTGAAGCAGAATGTTTCAAATTGATGGAAAATTTGGAGTTTAGTGAATCATTGGACAAGGTACTTCATCTCCTTATTAAGTTGAGATGAGAGAAAGAAAGTAGGAAGGAAAGAGTTTTGTCTTTATATCATATGTTCCATGTGTCTTTTGTTATGCGTGATTTATGATGAGCCACATTCAGAACAGGAAATTGGCAATTAATACACTGAAGAAGATTTTGAGGTCTCGGAAATTCCTTTTTGGCTACTTTTCTGACTATCCTGTAAATTCTATAAAATGATTTGTTTTGAACCTGGAAAATGAAAATTTTTTTCTATTCCTACCCAGTGAAACATTTAAAAAATTCTATCAATAATTTTGCTGGAACTGTAATTCTTATTTGCCTATCTTCGCTCATGATAAGTCATGGTCTATTAATTTGAAAAAAAATAGACTCTATTTGTAGAGGTTGACCATAACATTTGAAATAAAATTATTGAATAATAATTGAAAAATTTATAAAGTCAGTATGAGGTATGTAAATGAAACTTTGGATGCTTTATTCACTACTCTTACTGTTGTTTTGGTTTAATAAGTGACATATTAGAGGCTGAGACAGGAGACTCACGAGTTCAAAGCCAGCCTCAGCAATGGTGAGGAACTAAGCAACTCAGTTGAGACCCTGTCTCTAAATAAAACACAAAATAGGGCTGGGGATATGGCTTAGTGGTTGAGTACCCCTGAGTTCAATCCCCAGTACCAAAAAAAAAGTGAAACATTAGGAAGGATTGCTGAAGTATTTTTTCCTTTACTGTCATCTTAACATCCATATAAATCAGTGATTTGCAGTATACAAGTGCCAGTAAAGTTGAGTTGTAAACAATAATTTTCAAAGGCTTAAAAAACACAGGTAAAATTAATTGGATCTTCTAAGATCAGGAACAAACAACGATGCTGCCTCTTACCACTTTTATTCAGCATAGCACTGGAAGTTCAAGACAGAACTATGAGGCAAGAGAAAGAAATAAAAGACATTCAAAATGGAAAGGAAGAGGTTAAATTGTGCTTATTCACACATGACATGATTTGAGGTATAAAAAGATGAATGACTCCACTATAACACATTTAGAACCAGTAAATGGTCTTAGTATCAAAACACTAAGTAATGAATTTAGTCAAGTAGTTGAAAGACCTCAACACTGAAAACAATTCCAACACCCATAAAAGAAACAGAAGACACAAGCAAATGGAAAAATACCTCATGTTCATGGTTGTCACAATTAATAGTATTAAAATGTCCTCACTACCTAAAGGTATCTACATATTCAGTGCAACCGAATTTCCATGACATTTTTCACAGCAAGTTGCACAAACAGAACAAAGCTGGAAGCATCAAATGACTAGAGTTCAAAACATACCACAAATCTATAGTAATCACATCACCATAGTACTGGCATAAAAATCATACACATAGCAGGGTGTAGTGGTGCATACCTCTAATCCCAGTGACTCAATCCTGAGGAATGAGGATTGCCTGTTCAAGGCCAGCCTCAGCAAATTAGTGAGACCCTATCTCAAAATAAAAAATAAAAATAGCTGGAGATGTGGCTCAGTGGTAAAGCATCCCTGGATTTAGTCTTCAGTACAAAATTTATATCTATCCATCTATCTATCTATCTATCTATCTATCTATCTATCTATCTATCTATCTAATCTCAATGGAACAACATAGTGAATCCAGAAATAAAGTCTTTCATTTAGGGTCAAGTGATTTCCAACAAAGGTACCAAGAACACAGAGCCCGGAAAGGATAATATCTTTAATAGTGTTGAGAAAACTGAATGTCTACACAAAGAAGAACAAATTACATTCTTATATCATATACATAAAGCCATCTCAAAATGGATTAAAGACTTAAATGTAATACCCAAAATAGTAAAATACCAGAAGAAACAAAGAGAAAATACATGACTTTGTTCTATGCAACGATTTTTTCAATATGAGCCCCAAAACAGGCAAGAAAAGCAAAAGCAGACAAATGGAATCACATCAAACTAAAAAACTTCTGTACAGCAAAGGAAACAATGTAGTAAAGAAATAATCTACAGAATGGGGAAAATATTTATAAAACATCTATCTTATATAATGTTAATATCCGAAATTATATAGATACTCATACTTGCAATGGGTTGTGTCTCAATAAATCTATCCTAAGTTTAAAATATTATATAAAAAAATTTAACACACCTAAACTACATGCTATGGTTTGAACACCTTCTCCCAAATTGATATTGAAATTTAATTGTCATTGCAACAGAATTAAGAGGCAGGATCTTCAAAAGGTGATTGGGCCATGGTGGCTGTGCTTTCATGAATAAATTATTATGATTTTGATGGGAATGGTTTAATTGTTTTGAGAACAGGTTGTTATAAAAGTGTGTTCAGCCATCTCTTGTTTCTTTCTTGCATGTGCTCACTTGCCCTTCTGGCCTATTATGACACAACATGAAGGCTTTCATCAGATGATTAGTTTTTCATGTTCTTGGACTTCTTAGCCACCAGAACTATAGGCCAAATAAAATCCTTCTCTTTATAAATTAGCCAGTCACTGGCATTTTGTTTTATCAGCAGAAAATGGACTAAGACACTGTTGAATATCATAGCTTGGTTTAGCCTAACTTACACATGCATGTACCTTAGCCTACAGGTGGTCAAATTCATTAATGAAAAACTTATTTTATAATAAAGTATTGATTAACTCATGTAATTCATAGAATACTATGCTGAAAGTGAAGAACCAAACAACACAAACTTGAAAAATCACAACTTGAACCATCTTAAGTCAGTAACAGTCCTTGCAAGAAAATCTACTCTAGCAGGAAAATAACCTGCTTTAAAAAAGAAAAAAGTAAAGGGTGTGTATAGATACTTCTCAAAAAAGAAAAAAATAGCCAACAGGTATATAAAAATGCCCAAATCACTAATCATTAGAGACATGCAAGTTAAAATGACAATAAGAAATCACCTCACAAATATTAGAATGGTTATTATGTAAAAGAAAAAAAGTTTTGGTGAGGATGTGGATAAAAGTGACCCTTACACAATGTTAGTGGAAATGTAAGTTATTATAGCTATTACAAAAAACATTATGGATCTTCCTCAAATAATTAATAATTGATCATTTGCCCAAGTTATAATTGAGATTTTTTTGTTCTTGCTATTGGGCTATTTTATTTTTGCCTAGGAGGGTCATATCATTTTATTGAATGAATTGGAAGGAAGAAGTAAGTACCTAAGAATTGTTGAAAAAGATGGAGAAATGTGATGTCCTTGTCAAGGCTAGATCTTGCCATAATGGAAAGTCCTTACATTTTTTTGAATATTAGCTTAGCCCTTCATCAGCTGTATGCTTTGCAAATGTTTTCTCTTAATCTATGGGTTATCTCTTCATTTTGTTGTTTCCTTTGCTATGCAGAAATTTTTAAGTTTAATGAAATCTCATTTTTTTTTTTACTTTTATTGTCTGTGCCTTTGAAGTCCTAGCCAAGAAACCATTGCCTAGACCAATGTTGTAGTGCTTTTCCCTTATATTTTCTTCTACCAACTTTGTGACATCAAGTTTTATATTTAAGCTTTGTTTATTTTTATTTAATTTTTACATATCATGTGATGCAAATGACCAGTTTCATTCTTCTGCTAGTTGAAAATCCAGTTTTCCAGCACTGCTTGCTCATAAGACAATCCTTTCCCCATTGTGTTTTCTTAGCACCTTTGTCAAAAATCAATTGACCATATTAAATTAGGATATTTCTGTGCTCTCTATTCTGTTCCATTGATCTATGTGTCTAACTTTATGCCAGTACCATGCTTTTTGAAATCAAGGAATTTGATGCTTCCAGGTTTGTTCTTTTTCCTCATGCTTGCCTTAGTCAGGTTCCATGTGAGTTTTAGGATTGGTTTTCTCTTTCTGTGAAAAATAACATTGGAATTTTGATAGAGATTACATTGAATCTTTAGAGATGTGTTAAAGTCACCCAGTGTTATTGTGTTGTGGTCTATTTGATTCTCAAAATTGAGAAGGGTTTGTTTGATATAACAAACAATGTTATATCAAATGGATGTAAGAATGGATGCTCCATTGTTCAGGGCATAGATATTTATGATTGTTATGTCCTGTTGATGTATGTTTCCCTTAAGCAGTATGAAATGACCTTCTTTATCCCATCTGATTATCTTTTGTTTGATGTCCATGTGGTCCATTTGGGTGGTATGTTTTTTTCCATCCTTTCACATTCAGTCTGTGGATGTCTTTTTCTATGAGATGAGCCTCTTGAAGGCAGCATATTGTTGGGCCTTTTTTCTAATTGAATCTGCCAGTCTATGTCTTATAATAAATGAGTTTAGGCCATTAATGTTCAGGGTTATTATTGAAATATGGTTTGTATTCTCACTCATTTTGGTTTAGTTTCGGTTTTTAACTTGACTTGGTTTCCCCTTCGATTGACTTTTCCTTTAGTGTAGTTTCTCCTTTTGCTGACTTTCATTGTTGTTTTTCATTTCATCTTCATGGAATATTTTGCCGAGAATGTTCTGTAGTTCAGGCTTTCTTGCTGTAAAATCTTTTAACTTTTGTTTATCATGGAATGTTTTTATTTCATCATCAAATATGAAGCTTAATTTTGCTGGATATAAGATTCTTGGTTGGCACCCATTTTCCTTCAGAGCTTGGTATATGTTGTTCCATGATCTCCTGGCTTTGAGGGTCTGGGTTGAAAAATCTGCTGAAATCTGAATTGGTTTTCCCCTGTATGTAATCTGAACCTTCTATCTTGCAGCTTTTAAAATTCTATCCTTATTGTATATGCTGGCATTTTCATTATAATGTGCCTTAGTGTGGATCTGTTGTAGTTTTGTACATTGGTGTCCTATAAGCCTCTTGAATTTGGTTTTCCAATTCATTCGTATGTTTGGGAAAATTTCTGATATTATTTCATTCAAGAGATTGTTCATAGCTGAGCGCAATGGTGCAAGCCTGTAATCCCAGTACTTAGGGAGGCTGAGACAGGAAAATCGTGAGTTGAAAGCCAGCCTCAGTAATGGCAAGGTGCTAAACAACTCAATGAGACCCTGTCTCTACATAAAACACAAAATAGGGCTGGGGATGTGGCTCAGTGGTCAAATGCCCCTGAGTTCAATCTCTAGTACCGAGAGAGAGAGAGAGAGAGAGAGAGAGAGAGAGAGAGAGAGAGAGATTGTTCATTCCTTTGGTTTGTATCTCTGTGACTTCCTCTATCCTGATAATTCTTAGATTTGGTCTTTTGATGTTATTTCACAATTCTTGAATATTCTCTTCATGGTTTCTTACCATGTTCATTGTGTGATCAACTTTATTTTCAAGACTATATATTTTATCTTCATTGTCTGAGGTTCTATCTTCCAAATTTTCTAGTCTGTTAGTGATGCTTTCTATTGAGTTTTTTTAATTGTTCATTGTTTTCTTCATTTCAAGGATTTCTGCTTGTTTTTTTCCAGAGTCTCTATCTCTTTCTTTTTCAAAAAATATTTTTATTTTTAGTTGTCAGTGGACCTTTATTTTGTTTATTTATATGTGGTGCTGAGAATTGATCCCAGTGCTTCACACATGCTAGGTAAGTGCTCTACTACTGAGCCACAACACCAGCCCTCTATCTCTTTCTTGAAGTAGTCTTTTGCTCCCTGTATTTGCACTCCTATCTCTTTGTTGGAATGATCAATTGTTGCCTGTATTTGCTCTCTTATATTATTCTGTGCTTCACATATCATTTTAATTATGTGTGTTCTGAACACCTTCTCTGACATTTCATCTACTGTGCTGTCAATGGATTCTATTGTTGTAGCATCTTGGTTTGTTTGGGGCATTTTCTTCCCTTTTATTTTCATGTTGTTCATGTGTCTTCCTCTCTAGCAGTGCCAATCTGGGGTATTATAGTTTCTACGCTATAATCATGTAGTGTCCCTGCAGATTACCAATACCTCACCTCTTGTGTAACTGGGCCTGCAGGGACCTTGGGGATGGTCTTCCAGGTCCTGGCTATTGTCTCTAGACAGAAGTAGGATGAGACAACCACCCGTTGGTTCATGAGGGGCTGCAGCATGGTCAGTCTCCTCCTCCACGCATGTACAGTCTCTGTTAATATCTATATTTTAAGATTCTTAGTTCTTCTAATCCAATAACATTATTCCATTTATATATGTTTTCTTCAATTTCTTTCATCAATGTTTTATACTTTTTAGTGTATAAATTTTTCCCTCATCAATTAAATTTACTTCTACATTTTATTTTTTATTTTTTGATTCTAACACATTTTTCAAAAGAAGAGGTATGAATAGCTAACAGATAGATTAAAATGCTCAATATCTATAGTAATTATCAGGTAAATACAAATTAAAGCTACAGTGAGATATCACCTCATACCTGTTTGAATGGACATAATCAAAAAGGTTAATCATAACAAGTATTGAAAATGTGGAGAAAAGGGAACTCTTGTAAATTGTTGATGTATGGAACTGGAGGACATTATGTTAAGTGAAACAAGCCAGGCATAGATCTTGTATAGTCTAATCTTATGTGGAATCTAAAAAAGTTGATCTCAAAGAAACAGAGGATAAATGTGGTTACTAGAGTTTGGTTCAGGGATGGGTAGGGGGAAGATGTTGATCAAAAGGTACACATTCAGATTGGAGGCATAAATTTTAGAAATTTAATGCAATAAATGGTTATCATAGTTAATAATAAAATACATTTCAAAATTACTAAAATAATAGATTTTTAATGTTCTCACAGGTAAGCAATGATAATTTGGTGAGGAAATTGATTTCTTAATAAGCTTGACTGAATTTTTCTACAATTTAGACATATATCAAAACATCATGACAGGTGTGGTTGAACACTCCTATAATCCCAGCCACTCAGCAGAGTGAGGCAGAAGTATCTCAAGTTCAAAGCCAGCTTCAGCAACTTAGTGAAGTCCTAAGCAATTTAGTGAGATGCTCTCTCAAAATAAAACGTGGGCTGAGAAAGTGGCACAGTGATTAAAGGCTTTGGTTTAAATACGGTACCAAAACAGAAACAAACAAACAAAAACAATCTCCCCTTATACTGCAGATATCTACATAATTTTTTTGTTAATTAAAACAAACATCTAAAATAAAAAATAAAACTACCATGTGATTCACCAGTCCTACAAATGGATGTATCCAGTGGAAAAGAAACAAATATGTATGTTAATTGAAGCATTATTCACAATAGCCAAGATATGAAATCAACCTAAGTGTCCATTAACAGATAAATGAATATGGTTTACATACACATTGGAATATTATTCAGCCTTTTAAAAAGGAGGAACTCCTGTAATTTGTGACAACAGGGATGAAATAAGAGGACATTTTATTAAATGAAATAAGGCAGGCACAGAAAGACAAATATTGTAATATCTGACTTACATGAAATCTAAAAAAAGTTGAACTCAGAGAATTAGAGAATAAAATGGTGACGTCCCATAGCCAGAGGTTAGGATGAGATGGGGAGATATTGATCAAATGGTATAAGATTTCAGTGAGATAAGAAAAATATTTTTAATAGATCTTTCATACAACATTGTGACTATAGTTAATAGAAATATATTTTATTTTTAAAAATTCCTAGGAAAGTAACGATTGAGGAGCTGGGATTGTAGCTCAGTGGTAGGGCACTTGCCTCACATGTGTGAGGCACTTGATTGATCCTCAGCAACACATAAAAATAAATAAATAAAATAAAGTTTTTTTTAAAAAAGAAAGTAACTATTGAGTGTTCTCATCACAAAATTTGATAAATATATGAGATAATGTATACGTAATCTAGCTCAATTTAGTCATTTCACAATGTGTATATGTTTCAAAAATATCATGTTGTACACAATAAAAATGTACCAAGATAAGTTATAATAATATAAAGTAATGAACACAGCTTCAATCAATGTTGTTTTTATATTTTAAATAAATTGTTGATTATTTTAAATCCACCTAAAATTTCAAATACTAAGTTATGTAACTTTATTTTTTTTCTTTTTATTTATTTTTTAACTAGTACAAAAAACATACAAATTGTACATATAAATGGGGTATCATGTAATGTTTCAACACTTGTATACATTGTGTAATGTTTAACTTGTGTTAAACATATTTGCCTCTTCAAACATTTATCATGTCTGTACAGTGAAAACTTTATGTTATTTCTATTTATAATCACTCTAGTATTCTATAGCAATCCTTTTTTTGCTAAGAGGAATTACTGAGAGTTTAACTGCATTTTAGAGTAAGTAGTGTGTGTGTGTGTGTGTGTGTGTGTGTGTGTGTGTGTGTTTGCATGTAGGCAGATGTGACTTTATGTATAGATAGTTTGGAAATATTTTTCCATTAGCACAACACAATCAGTACCTTGTACTAATCAGATCATTGTTCAGCAGATGTGAAGATAAGAATTGAAGTTATAGAACAAAAATAATAAAATAAATAGTTGAATCTATAATATGAGGAGATTCAGGACCATTCAAGTCAAAATAGCCAAATCCTTCATCAATGCTCTATTAAGGAGGAATTACAAACACTATTTACTCCTTGATGAGGAAACAAAACAAATTTACCAGCCAAAACCCCCTTGTATCAACAGAGAAGAAAGGGACAACACAATTTAATTTTGAATGAGCATTATCAAATTTACAGGCTGTAAGTTAATAGAATAGTCTAAAGAGACTTATAATGTCTGTGCAGAATTCTATATAGATTTATACAAAAAGTATAAAAAAGAACATTTAAGAAAACTTCTCTAATTTCCTTGAGAGACAAATAGATGCATCTGGTGTTTATGTCCTCTATGTCTCCTGAGAGAGTTCATTTCGGAGGTGTGAGTTCATAGTGCCCCAGGGATTCTACCCTGCATCCTATCTGTCCACAAAGTAATAAATTTACAAATCAATGACAGATCAAAAAACAGAAACTACTCCATCACCTGGAAACTAAATAATATGCTATTCAATTATGCATGGATAACAGAAGACATCAAGGAAGAGATAAAAAAATTCTTTGAGGGAAATGAAAACTCTGATACAAAATATCAAAATCTCTGGGATGCCATGAAGGCAGTGCTAAGAGGAAGTTCATTGCAGTAAACTCATTCATTAGAAGAAATAAAAGTCAAGAAATAAATGAATTGACTCTTCGTCTCAAAGCCTTAGAAAAGGAAGAACAAATTAACACCAAAAGAAGTAGAAGACAGGACATAATCAAAATTAGGGCTGAAATAAATGAAATTGAAACAAAAGAAACAATTCAAAAAATTGACAAAACAAAAAGCTGGTTCTTTGAAAAAATAAACAAAATTGACAAATCCTTAGTCACCCTAACAAAAAGAACTAAAATTACTAACAAACTAAATTACCCTAACAAAAATTACTAAAATTCATGATGAAAAAGGAAATGTCACGACAGACACTACTGAAATAAGAGGATAATTAGAAACTATTTTGAAAATTTATACTCCAGTAAAATAGAAAACCCTGAAGACAAATTTCTAAAGGCATATGACCTACCCAAACTGAACCAAGAGGACATACATAACTTAAACAGATCAATTTCAAGCAAGGAAATAGAAGATGCTATCAAGAGCCTTCCAACCAAGAAAAGCCCAGGTCCAGATGGATTCTCAGTTGAGTTCTACAAGACCTTCAAAGAAGAATTAATACCAATTCTCCTCAAACTATTTCATGAAATAGAAGGGGAGGGAACCCTTCCAAACTCATTCTATGAGGCAAGTATCACCCTGAATCCAAAACCAGACAGGGACACATCAAAGAAAGAAAACTTCAGACCAATATCCCTGATGAACATAGATGCAAAAATTCTCAATAAAATTCTGGCAAATTGCATACAAAAACATATCAAAAACATAGTACACCATGATCAAGTGGGCTTCATCCCAGGGATGCAAAGATGGTTCAACATACGGAAATCAATTAACGTAATACATCACATCAGTAGACTTAAAGATAAGAATCATATTATTTTATCAATTGATACAGAGAAGGCATTTGACAAAATACAACACCCTTTTATGCTCAAAACACTAGAAAAACTTGAGATACTAGGAACATACCTCAACTTTGTAAAAGCTATCTATGCTAAACCCAAGGCCAACATCATCCTAAATAGAGAAAAATTGGAATCATTCCCTCTGAAAACGGGAACTACACAGGGATGCCCTTTCTCACCATTGATATTCAACATAGTCCTTGAAACACTAGCCAGAGCAATTAGACTGACGAAAGAAATAAAGGGATACGAATCGGAAAAGAAGAACTCAAACTATCATTATTTGCGGATGACATGATTCTATACTTAGAGGATCCACAAAATTCTACCAGAAAACATTTAGAATTAATAAGTGATTTCAGCAAAGTAGCAGGATATAAAATCAACACACACAAATAAATTGCATTTCTATACATCAGTGATAAACCCTCGGAAAGAGAAATTAGGAAAACTATCCCATTCACAATAGCCTCAAAAAAAAATGCTTGGAAATCAATTTAACAAAAGAGGTGAAAGACCTCTACAATGCAAACTACAAGACACTGAAGAAAGAAATTGAAGAAGACCTTAGAAGATGGAATAATCTCCCATGCTCCTGGATAGGCAGAATCAATATTGACAAAATGACCATATTTCCCAAAGTGCTATATAGATTCAATGCAATACCAATTAAAATCCCAATGTCATTCCTTATAGAAATAGAAAAGGCAATCATGAAATTCATTTGGAAGAATAAGAGACCCAGAATAG
>CM053417.1:30896674-30908054 GCA_028644305.1 Xerus rutilus
CTAAAAAGCTTCTTCTCAGCAAAAGAAATAATCAATGAAGTGAACAGAGAGCCAACATTCTGGGAACAATCTTTGCCACACACATATCCCATAGAGCACTCATCTCCAGGATATATAAAGAACTCAAAAAACTTAACACCAAAAAAAAACTAACAACCCAATCAATAAATAGGCCAAAGATCTGAAAAGAAACTTCACAGAAGAAGATATACAATTCATCAACAGACATATGAAAAAATGTTCAACATCTCTAGGAATCAGAGAAATGCAAATCAAAACTACCCTAAGATTTCATCTCATGCCAGTCAGAATGGCAATTTTCAAGATACAAACAACAATAAGTGTTGGCGAGGTTGTGGGGAAAAGGGCATGATCATACATTGCTGGTGAAACTGCAAATTGCTCCTCGGTCTATTCCCAGAAGACTTAAAAACAGCATACTACAGTGCTGCAGCCACTTCAATGTTTATAGCAGCTCAATTCACAATAGCTAAACTGTGGAACCAACCTAGATGCCTTTTGATAGATGACTGGATAAAGAAACTGTGGTATATATACACAATGAAATATTATTCAGCAATAAAAAAATAAAATTATGGCATTTGCAGGTAAATGGATGGAGTTGAAGAATATCATGCTAAGTGAAGTAAGCCAATCTCAGAAAACCAAATGCCAAATGTACTCGTTGATAAGTGGATGCTGATCCATAATGTGGGGAAGGACATGGGAACAATAGTGGAACTCTGTTCACAGGGGTGAAGGGGGGAGGGGGCATGGGGACAGTAAGGGTGGTGAAATATGATGGTCATCATAGCCATAACTTTATGTATGACTGCATATATATTGTGATTCTATACAACTTACAACTAGAGAATTGATATATTATCCTCTATCTATGTACAATGAATCAAATTGCACTCTGTTATCATGTAAGCCTAAATAGAACAAATAAATTAAATATGAGCAAAAAAACCTAGCTTTACATAGTAACTGCTGCTACTTGCCAATCAGAGCTTGCCAGCTCTCTTAAGAATGAAAAGTGCCAATGAACTTTTTATGTAGTAATTTGCATAAATTTCTATATTTGATTAAACCCCTGATCACTATTTCATTCTCTTGACATACCAGAGGACACTCTGGCTTGTTTATATGTGTTCTGGATTACAATCCTATTCATTATTCCTAAATAGAATTCCTTTATTGGAGATTCTTTATATTGTTGTTTGACTTTGACAGAGTAGTGGATGTAAGGCTAAAAAGAACCAGAGGTAGAGAAGTGAACTGAAAGGGTGGTATGATCAAATGTAGATCAGAGAATATTTTACCTTGTGGCCAGTCTATTTTTCAGGAGGATCCCATAAAGAGAAAATGTGTGCTGATTCAGTGTGAGTTTTGGGCCAAAGTTCTAGGGCCTAGGGGATAGGAAAAATTTAAAGTTTGTTTAGTAAGCATTTTGTTTCAAATTATCAGTGGGGACAAGCTGCTCAGCTAATCAATTATGAAGCAAAGAATGGGAATTTAAATATCTGTGTCTGGCTTTGTTATAGGTAAACTGATGAGGGTAGCATATGTAAATCTTATCTAAACCATACGGGAACAGGATTATTTTTAGAATAAAGTATTTTCTGTAACACAAAAGAATGAGGGTTCCCTTAACCTTCGTTTTCCAGGAGCATAGGGCTCAAGTAAAATGCAAGGCTGTCTGTACTGTGTCTTATTAAAAGTCAAGGAATAAAGATATCAAAAATAGGATAAGGTCTCTTGACTTCATCTCAAAGTTATATGAAAAACAACAGGAGATATTAGTGTATATGCACCATCAGTGATGTAGTAAGATGAAATAAGGATAATTTTAGTCTATGGTAATAGAATTCTATAAGGGAGAGTGCTTAATAATGTATTGTGGACCCTACTGCTCAGAGTATATCTGAAGCAGCTCTGTATGTTCATTTTGCAGAGTTTAAAATTTTAGTTATTACATTATCTCTTTACAAGGTAAATAGGCTTGTCTTTAAATATTTGAAGAACTGTCCAATGAAAATGGGATTACATGTGTATATTTTGTAGCTTTGGTACATAGAAGCAAGTCAATGAGTAGAAATTGGGTGAAGGCAAATTCCTGCTCAACCAAAGGAAGCCTAGTTTCTTATCCTCCAAAAGAGTTCCAGCCAATGGAAGTATTCAAACAGATACTGAATGTCTACCAGGCAAGGGCTTATAGTAGGTGTCCTACATTGGATAGGAGATTTGCTCCAGTTTCTCAGATCCCTTCCCATGCATGACCCTTGAATTTTTCAGTTAACCACTTCACTTTACTTCCAATTTATCTTTTTTGGAAAGACTTTATCCCTTCAACTTTGCAGAGTATGCAGAGAGAGTCATCCTTAGCAGATCTACGTTCTTATAACAGGACCATGATACTTTGAGAAAATGCATTTCATCTGTGATGATTAATGATCAAGGGAAGGAATGTTAGAGACTGTCTCTTAGCCACAGGTACCTCTGTTTCCACACTTTCAGATCGTCTGATCATCTGATCTTCTGTGACATAAAAACTGGGCTATTCTTTTGTTTTTATTTGTGTTTTTTTTCAAGGAGGTTCTTTCTTCTCAGGCTGACTGAAATATCTGTGTTTATTTCTTTAGTGAATGTCTGGGTTGTCGGTCATACATGATAGGAAAATATGCTATCCCAAAATATGCAAATCTGAATTAAGAATTATTTTGAGCTGAAAACAATCAAGAAAAAGCAGAAAGAAGAAAAACATTCTCTCTTTCCAGTATTTGCTGAAAAGTAGCACATAAATTTATAAGGGTGTCCCTCTTCCATTTCTACCAGGATGAACAGCAGTTAACATCAAAGACAATGCTAGAACCCATCAGCCCAGAGATGACACCAAAAGAAACTATATAAGAAACTTTACTAATTAGCCCTTATCTTCCAATTGTTCCCCTAAATATTTACCTTTCCCAAATTTGCTTTTCATAGAAGCTTCAATTCTCTTTTCTTTCTTATAATTTCTCTAGAAATTGGATTGTTCTTTTAAGATACTATATAAATTCAAGTTATACCTCCCTTGGATGTTGATGAGCTTCCATTTGTTTTCTCTATTGTTTATCTGTATTTTGTTAATTAAATTTATAGGATCCCAACCAGAGAGAATAAGATAGGTAAATGAAAAAGAAGTTTTCCTTTTCTGTAGCCATTAGGTATACACATTCACATATAGGCTAAAACTGGACTTGAAGCACTTTTTTGATAATCAAAATATATTATTTGCTATGCAGGATGGAAGCTTCTTACATGAACCTCATAACTAAATGCAATAATCATTGTGGAGGTCATAGCTTCTACTGGGAATCTTAGAGAAGCATAAAGACAATTAATCCTTAAGAATGTTTCTGTGCATATAAATACTCATAACTATCCTTAAGTGATTTTTATACACATGAGGAAATTAGACTCAGTAATAGTTTAAAGTGTAGAGAAAGAGGTACTTAAGAAAGTGGTAGAATCACCTTCATTGCTAGATATAATTACTGGGAGATATTCCAAAAATTAATCTTTACCACTTAGGATTCTGGGTTTGGGTTAATTGACCCCTGAGGCTGTTCCAGTACTAATTCTTTGGTATTGTATTGCACATACCACAGGAGTAAATCACTTTTATATGGATGTGGATGGATCATAAAGCAATAAAAATGCTAATGCTCTGGAGACAAATCCAAAGCTTTGTAGTGGTAAGGTTGCTGTTGGACCTCACTGGGAGCTGTTCATCCATAGTACATGAATCAAACATTTCAATTGTCACTTGCTTGAGTCCACAGTAAGACTAAATTCTGGAGAATATTTACTTATTTTCATAGAATCCATTATATTCTTGTTCAAGATAGACCACCAAATAAGACTTATTTGTGTATATTAATCCCCAAACTATTTCATATATAGGGAGCTTTCTTATTTTAAAAAGTATCCAAGGAAAATTTCCAGTGCTTCTCTTACTATAGACACAATATTTAGGGTATTGCTTTTTCTCGCATCAAGCTCCAGTTCTTTATGGTACAGTGTAAACTCTTTTTATCTTTGTTAGTAGAAGTTGGAGAATAGATCAAGGACTCCAACAACTTTGTTACAGAAATGAGGAAACTGAGGTCTGGAGGGGTTAACTCAGGGCATTATTCCAGGTTACACAGTTAAAAATTTTCAAGAGACACCTTTAGCCTACTTCATGTTTTTACCCTACTTCAAGCTGTCACAATAGAATCCTATTAGGCCTTGTGGCTGTATCTTTCAATTTGCTATGCTCACCTTACAGTGTGATTTTACCTTTAACATCTCCAACAGTTAATATAAATAGATGAAAATACAAATATTTCCCAAAACATTTTACAGTATGATTCAAGTGACCTTGCATGTAGGATACCTGACATTTGATGAAAACCCGGAATGGCAACAGGAAAAGAAAACAAACATTTTGAATTGCATTTAACTAATTTTCTTCTTTGTTTCTTCAGGAATAATCTTATTTGATCTCTCACATTTTCAAAAGGAAGTCTTAGATAAAATAGGAAATTCTCTGTTGAAATGACTATAGTTTCCCTTTGTCAGTTATAGGGCCTTGTAGAACTTGGAAATAAAAAGCCTCTGATAATGACTGTAGCATATTTTGGTGATATGAAGAGGAGAAAATATAAACAAATCATTGGTATTGTCTGTTATAATTTCCCTCATATGAGTGTGATGATTAGAAAAATGGTACTGTTAATTGCTTCCTCTTGGAATGTGTTTGCACTGGATTGTGGCTGTTGAAAGCAGGCTTAGTTCCTAGATACTATGCAAACAGAGGAACACTGAGGATTCCAGAGAAGAAGGCAGCTATCTTCCCTCCTGCTAAAAAATCATATCTCTGCATCTTCACTCCTTCAAATCAGAAAAAAAAACTCCTTTATCTGGACCCAAATTTACCCCTTCACTTAGATTTTTTATGTTAATGGAGTCTATAAAATATACCTCAAAGTAGGGTGCTTTGGTGTGCTGATTGTGTGTGTGGAGGGGCATAATGGATATTGAACAGAGGGCCTTGTCAATGGTAGACAAATGATGCATTACTGAGCTACATCCCCAGCTCTCTTTTTAAATTGTTATTTTGAGACAGGGTCTTACTAAGTTGCCCAAGCTAGCCTCAAACTTGTGAATCTCTTGCCTTAGCTTCCAAGTATCTCGGATTAAAGGCATGCACCACCATGCCCTGCTGATTACTTTAAATTGAAGTCACTAAAGAATTAGCAGCTACAGTGGTGGGGTGCTTATCTCTCATGTGTGACACACTGGCTTCGATTTTCAGCACCGCATAAAAATAAATAATTAAAATAAAGGTATTGTGTCCATCTACAACTTAAAAAATTTAAAAAAAGAATTAGCAGCTATTTGAAGATGTTTCCCCGCCCCCCTTTTTTTTACTTAAGACCAGATCTTTCAGAAAAATTTAGTGTTGTTGGATGTCTTTGCCAAATATCTTATCAGCTTGGGAGACATTGACTCATATCACAAGAAAGAATAAAGCTCAATACCTTGCTAAGAGACTTTGGCAAAGCCAATCAATGATCCTTCTTAGGGCTGCTACATGAGATATTTTTGTCTGCATAAAAGATAGCATATTTTCATCATGTATTGCCTCCTTTCCCTCTCTTATAACCTGTCACTACCTCCCTCAGAAGCCTCAAGCCCGTATTTCTTTCTATAGCTAAGGATACTGCAGGCATACATTTCCAGATCATTGAAACAAAGGAAATGTCTCAGTAAAGCAAGTCACATGAATTGTTTGGTTTTCCACTGCAAATAAAAGTTATGTGTACCCTATCCACTAGAGTCTATTCAACATGCAGCAACATCATATCTAAAACACAATGTATATACCTAAATATAAAAATAATTTATTGCTAAAAATGCTAACAATTCTCTGAAACTTTAGCAAGTCATAATCTTTTTGCCAATAGAGGATCTTTCCTTGATGTCCATGGCTGCTGACTCATTAGGGTGGTGGAATCTGATGGTTGGTGTGGCTATAACAATTTCTTAAAATCAGACAATGAATTTGCTGCATTGAATCACTCTTCCTTTCACAAAATATTTCTCTGTAACATGTGATGCTGTTTGGTAGCCTTCTACCTACAATGGAACTAAATATACAATACTATATTTAGTATTGGAGTTGATTCTCTCAAATGTTGCTGCTGCTTTAACAGCTAAGTGTATATAATATTCTAAATCTTTTGTGTCCTTTCAATAATGAGTAGATTTCATTTCAAGAAACCACTTTCTTTGTTCATCCATAAGAATGAGCTCCTCATATTTTTTCTTTGACATAATTGGGGCTTGAACCCAGGAATAATCTACCAATGAGCTACATCTTCAGTCTTTTTTATTTTTATTTTAAGACAAGTCTCACTAAGTTGCCAAGGCTGGCCTTGAACTTCAGATCTTCCTACCTCAGCCTTTGTAGTCACCAGTGAAGTCTTTAATTTCTTCAAATTCATCCATGAAGGTTGCAAGCAACTTCTTCCAATGTTAATTGGAACAACTTCTTTCTTGTTAATGTTGATATTTTGACCTCCTCCCATGAATCATGAATGTTCTTAATGGCATCTAGAATGGTAAATCCTTACCACTAGGTTTTCAATTTACTTGTCCAGATCCATAACAGCAATCATCATCCATGGCAGCTATAGCCTTATGAAATGTATTTCTTAAATAATAAGACTTGAAAATTGAAATTACTCCTTGGTCTGTGTGCTAAAGAATGGGTGTTGTGTTAGTGGGCATGAAAACAACATTAATCTCATTGTATATTTCTGTCAGAGCCTTTGGGTGCATTGTCAATGAGCAGTGATAATTTCAAAGGAAACTTTTTTCTGAGAAGTAGGTCTTAACAGTGGGCTTAAAGTATTCCGTAAACCATGTTATACACAGATATGCTGTCGGCTAGTCTTTTCTTGCTGCATTCATAAAGCACAAAGAACACTTTACATATACTTAAGGGCCCTGGGAATTTTGAAATGGTACATGGGCATTGGCTTCAACTTAATGTCATTAGTAGGGCCATTTTTAATCTTTGAGGACAGGCAGTGACTTCTCTTTAGCTATGAAAGTCCTAGATGGCATCTTTTTCTGATATAAGGCTTCTCCATTGACACTTGCTCTTTCACCTGGCAATTTTATGTACTGTAGAAGTTTCTTTCCTTAAACGTCATGAACCAACCTCCTCTAGATTCAAACTTTTCTTCACCTCTTAGCCTTCATAAAATTGAAGGGAGTTAGAGTCTTGCTCTGGATGAAGTTTTGGCTTAAGGGAAACTTGTGGCTGGTTTGGTCTTCTATTCAGACCACTAAAACGTTTTTTGAGGTACTAGAGATTGAGCTCGGGACACTCTCCCACTGACCTACATCCCAAACCCTTTTATTTTAATTAATTAATTAATTAACTAATTAATATTGGTGATTGAACCCAGGGGCACTCTACCACTGAGCTACATCCTCAGCCCTTTTTAATTTATTTTGAGATAGAATCTCCCTAAGTTACCCAGGTCAGCCTAAAACTTATGATCCTCTTGCCTCAGCTTCCCAGTTAGCTGGGATTACAAGTGTGCACCACCACACCTGGTTTTAAACATTCTTTTCTCAGCAATGAGGCTGTTTCACTTTCTTATCATTCATGTATTTACAGGAGTAGTACTTTTAAGTTCCTTCAAGAACTCTTCCTTTACATTCACAACTTAGTTAGCTCTTTGGTAAAAGAAACATATCTTTTGGCATATCTTAGTGTTCCAGATTATTTCCTTACTAAGCTTAATCATTTACAGATTTGGATTTAAAGTGAATGACATGAGACTCTTCACTTGATCATTTAGAGACAATTTTGGGTTTATGTAATTTTAATATTGTTATGTCTCAAGGAATAGGGAAGTCCAAGGACAGTGAGAGAGATGGGGAGCTGCTGGTGAGTAGAAGAGTCTGATCACACAACATTAATTGATTACATTTTCTGACTTTTGTGGGCACAGTTTGTGGCACACTGAAACAACTACAATAGTGACATCAAAAAATGCTGATCACCATAACAGATGTAAAAAAAAAAAAGTATGAAATCTTGTGAGAATTGCCAAAGCATATGCTGTTGGAAAAATAGTACCAATAGGCTTGCTCAATGCGGGCTTGCCACAAACTTTCAATTTTTAAAAAACACATTTTCTATAAAGTGTGATAAATTGGAGTGCAACAAAACAAGGTACGCTTGCACATATACTTTAGTCATTTTGCTGTTCTTTGGTTCTTGTATTTTGTGAAGCTCCTGTGTATATGCATGTAATAAAATTGCATGGCTTTTCCCCTATTGATCTATCTATTGTGAGTTTATTCCAGATACTTAAATGACAGAAATTTTTAAAGTAGAGGTTATCACTTCTTTCCTTCTTTAGAACTTTCCTCAATCAATACATCTGTTCTACTGCATATTCTCTGCCTTCCTTTTCCTGCACAGTTTTTACCCTCAGATTGCAAACCTTTTCACATTTCTCCATATGAAAATAGAAAAGAAAATATTTTCAAATGATATCTTCTGTCAGGACAGATATATATTCAGAACAAGAAGCTTAATTTTCACTGTTGAAAATAAGAAAATTGGTTTTCCTCCTCCTCTCCTTTTAATTTCAGAAGACAGCCAACCAATATAGGTCTTCTCCTCTGTTTCTCTGATAAAGTTATGATACATTATGTGTGATAAAAGATGCTATCAATTTCTCTTACTTAAGGACTAGGCATTGTTAATCTTAAAAAATTTTATGTAATGGGTTGTGGCTAATTAGCTATATAAAAGGTACAAATTTCTGTCCTTGCAATATCTTAGCAGATCACCAGTGCTATATATGCATCACATTCTGGTGTAATGCTTATTCAATAATAAAAAAACTTTTTGGTCTCTACAAGCTTTGTGAAGAGGTTTTCTGGGATGAGATACTTCTTTCCTTTTAATTATATTTCCACAATACTTATGTATTTACTTATTTATTTATTCTACCTAGGTATACATGATAGAGGAATGCATTTTGATTCATTGTACACAGATGGAGCACAACATTTCATTTCTCTGATTGTACATGATGTAGAATCACATCATATATGCAGTCATACATGAAGCTAGGGCTATGATGTCCATCTCATTCCACCATCTTTACTGTCCCAATGTCCTCTCCTCTCCTCCCCTTTGAACAAAGTACCTCCATTCTTCCCGTGTCCTCTCCTCCATTATGGATGACCACCCACTTATCAGAGAGAACATTCAGCCTATGTTTTCTTGGGATTAGCTTAATTTGCTTAGCATGATATTCTCCAAATCCACCCATTTACCTGCAAATGCCATAATTTTATTCTCTTTTATTTCTGAGTAATATTCCATTGTGTATATATACCACAGATTCTTTATCCATTCATCTATTAAAGGGCATCTAGGTGGCTTTCACAGTTTAGCTACTGTGAATTCAGCTGCTATAAACATTGAAGTGGCTGCATCATTGTAGTATGCTGTTTTTAAGACTTTTTGATATATGCCCAGGAGTGGGATAGCTGGGTTAAATGACAGCTCCATTCCAAGTTTTCTAAGAAATCTCCATACAGCTTTCCAGATTGGTTGTACCAATTTGCACTCCCATCAGCATTGGATGAGCGTGCCTTTTCCCCCACAACCTCACCAACACTTATTGTTGTTTGTATTCTTGATACTTGCCATTCTGATTGGCATGAGATGAAATCTTAGAGTAGTTTTGATTTGCATTTCTCTAATTTCTAGAGATGTCAAATATTTTCTCATATATTTGTTGATGGATTGTATATCTTCTTCTGAGAAGTGTCTGTTCAGTTCCTTAGCCCATTTATTAATTGGGTTCTTTGTTTTTTTGGTGTTAAGTTTTGCAAGTTCTTTATATATCCTGGAGATCAGTGCTCTATCAGATGTGTGTGTTGCAAAAATTTGTTCCCAGAAACAAATTTGTTCCCAGGCTCTCTGTTAACTTCATTGATTGTTTCTTTTGCTGAGAAGAAGCTTTTTAGTTTAACTCCATTGCATTTATTGATTCTTTATTTTACTTCTTGCACTATGGGAGTCTTGTTAAGGAAGTGTGGTCCTAAGCCAACATGATGATGATTTGGGGCTACTTGTTTACTATTAGGCATAGGGTCTCTGGCCTAATTCCCAGGTCCTTGATCAACCTTGAGTTGAATTTTGTGCATGGTGAGAGATGGGAGTTTAGTTTCATTTTGTTGCATATGGATTTCCAGTTTTCCCAGCACCATTTGTTGAAGAAGCTATCTTTTCTCCAATGTACGTGTTTGGCACCTTTGTCTAGTATAAGATAACTGTATTTAAGTGAGTTTGTCTCTGTGTCTTCTATTCTATACCATTGGTCTACATGTCTATTTTGGTGCCAGTAAATGCCATTTTTATTTTGCTATATCTTTTTAGCATAGTTTAAGGTCTGGTATTGTGATGCCTCCTGCTTCGCTCTTCTTGCTAAGGATTGCATTGGCTATTCTGGATCTCTTATTCTTCCAAATGAATTTCATGATTGCCTTTTCTATTTTTATGAGAAATTACATTGGAATTTTAATTGGAATTTCATTGAATCTATATAGTGGTTTGGATAGTATTGCCATTTTGATAATATTGATTCTGCCTATCCAAGAGCATGGGAGATAATTCCATTTTCTAAGGTCTTGTACAATATCTTTCTTTAGTGTCCTATAGTTTTTGTTGTAGAGGTCTTTCACCTCTTTTGTTAAATTGATTCCCAAATATTTTATTTTATTTTGTGGCTATTGTGAATGGGGTACTTTTTCTAATTTCTCTTTCAGAGGATTTGTCACTGATGTATAGAAATGCAATTGATTTATGGGTGTTGATTTTATATGCTGCCACTCTGCTTCATTCATTTATTAATTCTAGAAGTTTTCTGGTGGCCTTTTTTGGATCCTCTAAGTATTGAATCATGTCATCAGCAAATAATGATAATTTAAGTACTTCTTTTCCTATTCGTATCCCTTTAATTTCTTTCACCTGTCTAATTACTCTGCCTAGTGTTTCAAGAACTGTGTTAAACAGCAGTGGTGAAAGAGGGCATCTCTGTCTTGTTCCCATTTTTATATGGAATACTTTCAATTTTTCTCCATTTAGAATGAGATTGGCCTTAGGTAGCATAGATAGCTTTTAAAAAGTTGAGGTATGTTCCTAGTATTCCTAATTTTTCTAGTGTTTTGAACATAAAAGGGTGCTGTGTTTTGTCAAATGCTTTCTCTGCACCAATCAATAAAATCATATGATTCATATATTTAA
>CM053417.1:30908154-30934550 GCA_028644305.1 Xerus rutilus
ATTTTATTGAGAATTTTTGCATCTATGTTCATCAGGGATACTGGTCTGAAATTTTCTTTATTTGATGCATCTCTGTCTGGTTTTGGTATCAGGGTGATACTCGCCTCATAGAATGAGTTTGGAAGGGTTCCCTCCTTTTCTATTTCATTCAATAGTTTTAGACATATTGGTATTAATTCTTCTTTGTAGGTCTTGTCAAACTCTGCTGAAAATCCATCTGGTCCTGGGCTTTTCTTGGTTGGCAGGTTTTTGATAGCATCTTCTATTTCCTTGCTTGAAATTGATCTGTTTAAGTTGTGTATGATCTCCTGGTTCAGTTTGGGTGGGTCATATGTCTCTAGAAATTGTTGGTGTCATCAGGGTTTACTATTTTACTGGAGAATAAATTTTCAAAATAGTTTCTAATTATCCTCTGTGGTTCAATAGTGTCTGTCATAATATTTCCTTTTTCATCACAAATTTTAGTAATTTGGGTTCTCTTTCTCCTTCTATTCATTAGGGTAAATAAGAGTTTGTCAATTTTATTTATTTTTTTCAAAGAACCAGCTTTTTGTTGTGTCAATTTTTTGAATTGTTTCTTTTGTTTCCATTCATTGATTTCAGCCATGATTTGAATTATATTCTGTCTTCTACTTCTTTTGTTTTTGGTTTGTTCTTTTTCTAGGGCTTTGTGATGTACAGTCAAGTCATTTATTTGTTGACTTTTTCTTCTTTTAATGAAAGAGCTTAATGCAATGAACTTTCCTCTTAGCACTGCCTTCATGGTGTTCCATAGATTTTGATATGTTGTATCAGAGTTTTGATTTACCTCTAAAAATTTTTTATCTCTTTCCTGATGTCTTCTGTTATCCATGTGTCATTCAATAGTGTATTCTTTAGTTTCTAGTTGTTGGAGTAGTTTCTATTTTTTAATCTGTCATTGATTTCTAATTTTATTCCATTGTGGTCTGATAGAATGCAGGGTAGTATTTCTATTTTTTTGTAATTGCTGAGACTTTCTTTGTGACATAACATATGTCTATTTTGGAAAAGGATCCATGTACTACTGAAAAAAATTGTATTCACTGGTTGATGGATGGAATACTCTATATATGTCTATTAAGTCTAAATTATTGATTGTTTTATTGAGTTCTGTGGTTTCTTTATTTAGCTTTTCTTTGTATGATCTATCCAGTGGTGAGAGAGCTGTGTTAAAATTATAAAGTATTATTGTGTTGTGGTCTATTTGATTCTTGTAGTTGGGAAGGGCTTGTTTGATATATGTAGATGCCCATTGTTTGGGACATAGATATTTATGATTGTTATGTCTTGTTGATGTATGATTCACTTAAGAAGTATGAGATGTCCTTCTTTATCCCTTTTCACTAACTTTGGTTTGAAGTCTACTTTATCTCATATGAGGATGGAAACTCCTGCTTATTTACGTGATCCATGTTTGTGATACGTTTTTTCCTACCCTTTCAATTTCAGTCTGTGGATGTGTTTTCCTGTGAGATGAGTCTCTTGAAGGAAGCATCTTGTTGCATCTTTTCTTTTTTATCCAGTCTGTCAGTCTATGTCTTTTAATTGGTGAGTTTAGACCATTCACATTCAGGATTATTATTGAAATATGATTTATACTCCCAGTCATTTTGGTTTATTTTTGGTTTTTACCTTAACTTGGTTTCTCCTTTGATTGACCTTTTAGTGTAGTGGACTTTTTTGTTAGTGTAATTCCTCTCTTTGTATATTTTCATTGATGGTTATCATTTCCTCCTCATGGAATATTTTGCCAAGAATGCTGTGCAGTGAAGCTTTCTTTCTGTAAATTCTTTTAACTTTTGTTTATCATGGAAAGTTTTTATTTCATCATCAAATCTGAAGCTCAGTTTTGCTTGATATGAGATTCTTGTTTGACATCCATGTTCTTTCAGAGCTTGGTATATATTGTTCCATGATCTCCTGGCTTTTAGGGTCTGGGTTGAAAAATCTGGTGAGATCTGAATTGGTCTCTCCCTATATGTAATCTGATTCCTCTCTCTTGCAGACTTTAAAATGCTGTCCTCATTCTGTATGCTGGGTATTATCATTATAATGTGCTTTTGTGTAGATCTGTTGTAATTTTGTACATTTGGTGTCCTGTAAGCCCCTTGTATTTGATTTTTCCAATTCATTTTTCATGTTTGGGAAATTTTCTGATATTATTTCATTGAGGAGATTGTGCATTCTTTTGGTTTGAAATTCTGTGCTTTCTTCTATCCTGACAAATCTTAGATTTGGTCTTTCGATGCTCTTCCATAATTCTTGAATATTCTATTCATGATTTCTTACCATCTTTGCTGTATGTTCAACTTTATTTTCAAGATTGTATATTTTGTCTTCATTATCCAAGGTTCTGTCTTCCAAGTGATCTAGTCTGCTGGTGATGCTTTCTATTGTGTTTTTTATTTGGTTTATTGTTTTCTTCATTTCAAGCATTTCTGATTTTTTTTTACAATCTCTAACTCTTTCTTAAAGTAATATTTTGTTACCTGTATTTGTTCCCTTATCTCTTTGTTAGTGTGATCAATGGTTGCCTTTATTTGCTCTCTTATTTCTTTTTTGAAATGATCAATTTTTGCCTGTATTTGCTCATTTAAGTCATTCTTTAATTCACAGATCATTTTAATTATGTATATTCTGAATTCTTTCTCTGACATTTCATCAATTGTGCTGTCAATGGATTCTAATATTGTAGTATCTTAATTTATTTGTGGCATTTTCTTCCCTTGTTTTTTCATGTTGATTATGTATCTTCCTTTCTTGCAATGCTGATCTGAGATATTGTGTTTCTTTCCTATAATCTTGTAGTGACACTACAGATTACCTGTATCTCACTTTGGAGTTCACTTCCAATCCCCTGCAAGTGTCCCCAGATGGACACTACTGCCACTGAAGATGGTGGCAGAGGTAGTGGAGGTAACTCAAGATGGAAGTGGGAATGGCATTGGCTGGGTTCCTGCAGTGGTCCCTGAAATTTGTCCTGGGCCTTGGCCTGTACTCCCACTGGAGAGCAGGAACTCTGGTGTGGAACTGGGGTCAGTCCCGGGGCTCACTTAGGCCAGGTCTCCTGCAGGCATCCCCAGAGGCCATCCTTCCCCTGAGTCTGGGTTCTCGTGTGAGTGGCGGCTAGCAGTCTCTAGTCTTACCTTGCCTGGGCTCCGGCGGTGATCCCTGAATTTGGTCCTGTGCTCCTGCAGGTCAGCAGGAACTCTCTCCACCATACTCTCAACTTCTCTCATTTAATTTTCTTGGACATTTCTTGAAGGCAGAATATACACAGATCTCTACTTTATCTTTACTAAGTTACTGATTAGCTGATTCATAAACTTTGTTTTACATTGAAATAACTTTTAAAAACTATGATATGATACAGCACAACCAGATTTAATTGGTATGGGTGTTACAGCTTGAGAATGGAGATTTTTAAAAATTATCACTTGATTTTTCATATACTGTGCAAAGGACTTTGGGAACCATAACTTCAGTCCCTTCTAGTATATCTTCAACTTACTCCAACTGAAACTCTTTATTATTAGGTTAAGAAGCAGAAGATAGGAATGGACAGAGTTGAGCTTAAAAACTCCTGCTCTACTAATTCCTTCATCAAATTAACCATTGAGCCTGGCAAAAGCTCTCATTGATCAAACTTTAGAGAGGATCTTTGAGGCATGTTTTTCACTAGGTCTCATTCTTAGGCCTTGTCTTCAGCCTACCTAGTCAAGTTATAGCAAGAATCCTGCCAAGTAAGAAAGGAAAAATAATTTTCTCACTATTATTCATAGTTTTTAGTTGGAACAGACCCTTGTAATAAAAGACAGATTTGCATGAGGAGAATAAACAAATATTTTAATGGGTATACCTCATGCAAACATAGGAGACATCAAGAGAAATGAATACATCTCAGAGAAATAGCTTTGAATTTAGGATTAAATATCATCTTCAAATGAAAAAAAGAAAGATTGGAGCTAGTAATAGAGCAGTAACCAGGAAAATCAGGATAAACAATGTTAAGATTTGTTTTACAGATTTGAGTCCAGTGCCTTTTCCACTGATACTAAGTGCTTTAGAATCTTTTTTCTCACCCTAATATAGGAAGTGAGAAAGATTTACAAATGGAAATTTCCTTAATAAATATTTTTCCCTTACCAATTGGTAACTTACCTATTTTCAGAGCTTGAGTCTACAATTTCCTAAAATAATCAGCTGAAAATAATCCTTATGCCATATCTTGAAGTAGCTTCTTCTGGCCCTTTACAATAATGATTTAGAATGGCACATTCTGATCTCCTACATCTGTTTAGAGAGAATTCTCCACCCTTGATATCTGATCATGTTTGATATCTGATTAAATTCTTCATCCTTAACTTTGATATTAGATTACTCTGACCTGCCTTCAATAAGAATTATGTTAAGTTGATCTAGCAAGTGTCTCCTTACCTCTGATGTTTTCTTTTAGTAATTTTCTATCCACTGATGCCTAATATCACTCTGCTCTTTGCTTATAAATCCTCACTTGTCCTCCTGTGTTCACAATCAGCCTAGTTTTATACAAAGATCTCTTTCCCACTATTTCAATAGGTCTAGAGCAAAAATCTATTTTTCCTACCAACTGGAGTCTGGCCCTGGTTTTCTTTAATAAGTTTCCTCAATATGTAAAATAGGAAGAGTAATCCCACAGTAATCTGACTTATATGTGGAATCTAAGAGTTGATTGCATAGATATACAGAGTAGAATAGTGGGTACCAGAGGCTGAGAAATATAGGGAGAAAAGAATAAAGAGAAGATTTGGTAATTGGGTACAAATATACAGTTAAATAGATGGATTAAGTTCTAGTGTTCTATATAGTACAGTAGGGTGACTATAGTTAAAATAATGTATTGTATATTTCAATATAAGTAGCAGAAATTTTTGAATGTTCATAACAAAGAAATGGTATATATTTGAGGCACAAAGTATGCTCAATTACCCTGATTTAATTGTTACAGATTGTATATCAGCATTGAAATATCAGTCTACCCCACAGATATATATAATTATGATGTGTCAATTATGATTAAAAATAATGCTTCCTCTGTTGCATGGAGGAATAATGCTTCCTCTGTCATGGAGTGAAGATTAAATGACATCTTGTAAAACATGTAATGTTCAGTAAATATTAAATGCTGTTAGTGTAAATTATCTCTGATACACAGAATCTAGTGTTCTTTTTTCAGTACCTTCAAACTCTTTAGGTCTTCTCTTTATTACCCTTTTCAAAAATTTCTTTCACCCTTTAGCTTCTGTAACATTGTGTACTCTGATTCTTCTGTCAGCTCCTTGATTTTTCCTTCTCTCATATCTCTTTTCCTATATCCTAAGAGTGATATGAACATTTGTTTGGCTCTTCTCTCCTTACACTCTCCCTACATAGTCTTATACAGTATAAAGGACTACAAGTCTACCTTCTATGCAAATACATTCTGAAGCAGAGCACAAACCAGACATAGAATAATCTGTCAATTTTTATATATTTTTAGTTGTACATAGACACAATACTTCTATTTCATCCACTCATTTTATGTGGTGCTAAGGATCGAACTCTGTGCCTCACACATGCTAGGCAAGTGCTTTACCACTGAGCTAAAACCCCAGGCCAATATTTGTTGTTAAAAGTATAAATTTACATTTCTGATCATCCTCTTCCCAATATTGCAAAAAATTGCTGAGCTGGATATGTCTGACTGGATGTTATCACCCATTTCTACTCTTTTATCATTTTTCTGTGTTTTCTATTTATTTTAATAGTTCAAACACCTCTCAGTCCCATAGATTTAAAATCTTGGAATTATCTTTGACTTCTCCCATCCCTTTACCTACATAGCCAAAAACTTGCCAAGTTGCATCAATTTTAACTCCACATAATTTGTAGGAAATTAGCTATTAACTAACCTTACTTCTTTTAAATTACTGGAAGCGAACTATTAAAGCAATTATTCCTCCCACCCTTTCTTTTATACCAAAACTTGTAAGAGATTTTAAAAACACCAGCAAAATGATTTTTAATTGGCCATGATTGTTAATGTGTAGTACAGGAGCAGATGCAGGAAAGAGAAAGGTTTGGGGAAGCTAATTTTTATGTATAAATTACATTTTTTATTATGAAACCCTGGAAGTTTAACAAAATCTGCAGAAGAAATGTTAGAGTGCAAAAATTGTTCTATTTATCAGTTGTACATAGACTTGAATAGTGGATACAGTTATATCTGCAAGGAACAAAGAGATATACAATTTTTCATTGAAATATATTTTAAAGATACTATGGTAACTCTTGATTATGAATAAATTTATTCATTTTCCAAGAGAAAAAGGTGACAGTGAAATCATTGTTAGGTTAATGGTATACAAGTTCATTGTTGATCACATTTGCTGGTATTTTGCTGGTATTTTGTTTTTCTATACTGTTGACAGTAGGGCCACTGTGTAGCACAATTATTTTTCTCTTGGTACTGGGGATTGAATCCAGTGGTGCTAAATCACTGAATCACATAACCAGCCCTTTTTTTAAAAAATTTTGATCCAGGCTCTCACTGAATTTCTTCGGGCCTTGCTAAGTTGCTGAGGCTGGCTTCGAACTCATGATCCTACTGCCTCAGCCTGCTGAGCTGCTGGGATTACAGACATGTACCACTGTGCCTGGCTTGTGTAGCACAATTCTAATGGGTACTTTTCTCATTGAACATTTTGTTGCTCCTTAAAGTTGTTCAGTGTGGTGGCGACCATGGATGAGAGAATTATGTAGGTCTCAATAGCGATGTTCCTCCCTCGTGAATCTAGAAAAAGAAAAGCAAAGTGAATCCAATGGAAATGAAAGAAACTACTAAACACATGAGTATAAATCAGTGGGATTGAAAAATAGAAAGTCAACAGAGAAACGTAGCTTTAAAAAATCAGGTTTTTTAAAATTTGAAACAATACATAAAATTGGTAAACCATTGGCAATTCTGACAAGGGAGAGAGGAGGGGGAACTCAAAATCTTTTCTTTTAAACGTGTGTTTAATCTGTTTACTTTTTAAAAACTTTATTTTATTATTTATATTTTATATGGTGCTGAGGATTGAAACCAGTGCCTCACACATGCCAGGCAAGCACTCTACCACTGAGCCTCAGCCCAGCCTTGAGAACCTACAACTTTAAGAATTAACAGGAAATTTAACTACAGATACCACAAACATCAAAAGGGTAATAAGAAAATGCTACAAACAACCTTATTCATAAGTATTTGACAATTGAGAAAAAATGAACCAATCATTTGGAAAATATAAACTACCATAATTCAATAAATATGATTTTATAATTTAAAACAGCCAAAAAGTTATCTCTAGTTCAAGACTGTCTGGAAAATTCTACCAAATATTTAAGGAGGAGTTAACACTAATGTTGCACAGTCTGTTCCAGAAAATAGAAGAGAAAGGATTATTTACTTCCAAACTCATTTTATGAGGAGAGAATTGTAACCTGATACTAATCTAAATAAGATAGTGGGGTAAAAAAAGGAAGCTGAGGCTGGTTATTGAGGATCACAATTTCAAGGCAAGCCTTAGCAACTAAGCAAGACCTTGTCCCAAAATAAACAATGGAAAGGATTAGGGATGTGGTTCAGTTGTTAATTGTCCCTGGATTCAATTCCCAGTATCAAAAAAGAAAGAAAATGGACAAATGATAAGAACACAAGTTTCACTGAAAAGAATCTATAACATGGTAACCCTGGAAATGTACTCTACATCATGAGCCATCAAGAAAATTCAAATTAAATCCATGATGAAATAATAAACAATGACAACACCAAATGCTAGTGACAATACAGAGGCACCATGTCACTTATATATTATTAATGGGATTGTAAAATAGTACAGCTATTCTGGAGCCCTTTGAGAGTTTAAAAAACTACATAGACAGCTACCATATGAACTGATAATTGTACTCCTAATAATTTATCCCAGATAAATAACAATTTATCCTTCCATTAGAAATCTGTAAATGAATGCTTATAGAAATATTTTCTAATGGCTAAAAATTAAAAATAACTCAGATATCCTTCAACAGGTGAATGGTTAAAGAAACACTTCATTTAGTAAGGAAAAAGAAAGTGTTATAGTACGTTGAGGGATAAAAGAAATTGTTATTTCTTTTTTAATATAGTAACTTTTTAAAGTTTATCTTCATCTAATTTATGTGATAGTTTACAAATAATTCTATGGTATTGATTTTGTAAAGAAAAAACAGTGTATATCCATATCATTCATATTTTTAGCAATAAAAATAACAAATTATTAATACATACAACAACGTGGATTAATCTTAAGAAATTTATGATGAATGACAAAAGCTAATCTGAAAAGTTCGCATGCAGTATGACTCCATTATGCAATGTTCTTGAAATAATAAAATTATAGAAATATAATAATATAAGAGATTAGTGGTTTCCAGAGGTTTAGGAAGGGCCAAGAGAGAAGTAAATATGTTTATAAATAGAAAAATGAGAAATTTTATCCTGAGAAATATTCTATATTGTTACTGTATCACTGTCAGCATGTAGTTATAAATTTGAATGATGTTACCACTGAGAAGAAACATGCAAAAGGGCATGTGGAATTTCTGTATTATTTCTTACACCTGCATGTGAAAAGTGTAATTAGGCCATTGAAAAGCACCAGTGGATCATAAATCTGGATTGCTAAATGAAAAGAGCTCAATTTGTAAAGCCTACATACTGTATCATTACATTTATATAACATTCTGGAAAAAGCAAAACTAAGGAGACAGTAAACAGGTAAGCACTTGCTAGGGACATGAGGAGAGAAAAGGAGTGTTGATAACGTAAAGCACAGGTGATATTTTATGCTACTGTATTCTCCATATCACTATTAATTGTGAATGTGTGACACTAGGCATTTGTCAAACTTTATAGCACAAAAATTGAACCTTAAATCATGCAAATTAAGAAAAATATATCAGAAAATCTCAGGATGTAATTACACTGTGAGGGAAAATAAGTAATGACTTAAACAATTTTGGAATGAGTATACTTTGTAAAACTAAAGAGACTATATATAAAAACTGTATTTGAATTGATAATGTTGCTCCCATAGATGTATGGGTTAACAATTTTCTAGAAATTGTATGGAATACAAAAAATTGAACAATTAAGTAAATTGATAGCAGATGGTGGTATTGAGCTTCACACGGCTGGAGTAGGAATTTATAGACAGACAAGCAATGGGACAGGGATAGAATGCTCTATGTGGCACTGAATTAGAGTTCATATTTACAAAAGTAAATTATTTAATTATCAAATAAACACAGAAAAAGAGTCAAATCTCCAATGAAGAATTCCAAGTGTTTTATACTGATGCTCTATGAGGAAATGCAGAGCATAACTCCATTCCTTAATTGAGAATTGTACATGGTGACTTTCTTTTTTGTAGTTATAATGATAGTGTATTTTGATATATTATACATGCATAGACTATAACTTATTCTAATTTTTCAAAAATATTTTTAGTTGTCAGTGGACCTTTATTTATATGTAGTGCTGATAACTGAACCTAGTGCCTCACACATGGTAGGCAAGTGCTCTACCATTGAGTCACAACCCCAGTCCCTATTCTAATTTTGATTCCATTCTTGTGGTTGTACATGATATGGAGTTAGTTACCCTGGTCATCTATTCATTTATGAAGGTAGGAAATTTACATCTGATTCATTCTGATGTTTTTCTTATTCCTTTTCCCCCATCTTCCCTTCATTCCCCTTTATCTAATCCACTGAAATTCTATTCTTTCCCTCTCCCTCTTTGTTGTGGATTAGCATCCACATATTGGAGAGAACAATCAACTTTTAGCTTTTGGGGATTGGCTTATTTTACTTAGCATTATAGTGTCCAGATACATCTACTTACTGGAAAAAGTCATAAAATATTCTTTTTTATGGCTGAGTAATACTCTACTGTATATACATATATCACATTTTCTTGATCCCTTCATCTGTTTATGAAAGGTACCTAAGTTGTTTCCATAGCTAAGCTATTACGAATTAATCTACTATAAACTTTAGTGTGGCTGTGTCACTGTAATATGCTCATTTTAAATTCTTTGGATATATGCCAAGGATTGGAATAACTGGGTAAAATGTGGTTCCATTCCAAGTTTTTTGAGGAGTTGGCATACTGCTTTCCAGAGTGGTTGCACCTATTTTCAGTCCCACCAGAAATGTATGAGTGTGCTTGTTTCCCCACATCTTCACCAACATTAATTGTTGCTTGTATTCTTGATTGCTGCCATTCTAACTAGAGTAAGATGGAATCTTAGTGCAATTTTAATTTGCATTTCTCTAATTGCTAGAGATGTTGAACATTTTTTTCATATTTGCTGACCATTTGTATTTCTTCTGTTAAATGCCTGTTCAGTTTTTTCCCAATTATTGATTGTGTTATTTGTTGTTTTGTTGTTAAGTTTTTTGAGTTCTTCATATATCATGTAGATTAAAGTCCTATCTGAGGTGCAGATGGCAAAGATTTTCTCCCATTCTTTAGGCTCTCCATGTTCTGGATTATTTCCTTTGTGTGAAGAAGCTTTTCAGTTTGATTAAAAAGCTCTTATTGATTCTTGATTTTGCTTCCTGTATTTTAGGAATCTTATTGAGGATTTCAGTTTTTAAGCCAACATGATGGATAGTTGGGCCTATTTCTAGTATGTTCAGAGTCTCTGGTCTAATGCCTAGGTCCTTGATTCACTTGGAGTTGAGTTTCATGCAGGGTAAGAGACAGAGGTTCCATTTAATTCTGCTACATATGGATTTCCAGTTTTCCCAGCACCATTTGTTGAAGAAGCTCTTTTCTCCAATGCATGTTATTGGTGCCTTTGTCTAGTATGAGATAACAGTATTTATTTGGGTATGTCTCTTTGTCTTCTATTCTGTTCCATTCATCTTCATGTCTGTTTTGGGCATCCATGGTGACTTTCTAAAAGTATGAAAAGAAAGTATAGGAGAGATTCTTTATAGTCGAGAAACCTGATAGTTATCAGGTGATCAAAGTTAACAGTAATATGTTGATAGTATGTATTCTTGATATTGTGAAATGAAAATTGTATTTTACCTTTATGATCTTCATCCCCCAAACCCAAAGCCTAGTGAAATCATGAAAAAAAGGGAGGCAAATCACACTTAAGTAATATTCTATAAAATACCTTACCAGTACTCAAAATTGTCAAGGTTTCTAGAAGCGATGGCTCACACCTGTAGTCATAGCTACTTGGGAGACTGAGGCAGGAGGATGAAAATTTCAAAGCCAACCTCAGAAACTCAGTGAGGCTCTAGGTAACTTAGCAAGTCCCTGTCTCAAAATAAAAAGGACTGGGATGTGGCTCAGTGGTTAAGCACTGCTGGGTTCAATCACCAGTACCAAAATAAAAAAACCAACAAAATTGGTAAGGTCATAAACAAGGAAAATTTGAGAAAGTGTCACAGATAAGAAGACATGACAATGTAATGTTGTGACCTAGATGTGGAACATAAAAAGAACACATGTTAAAATAGATTCCAAAGTATGGACTTCAGTTATTAACAATATCACAATATCAATTAATTATGACAAATACTACAAACTGATCTAAGATATTAACAATAGGAGAAATTGTGTGTAGGGTAAATCACAACTCTTTTGACTTCATAAATTTTGTGTAAATCTGAAGTTATTCTAAAATAAAAAAAAAGTTCATCTTAGAAATGTTAAATAAGTTTAGAGTTAAATTCCAAGTTTTATCACTATTTTTAGGTCTTAATTGCATGGTTTGTGGAGAATGAACAATTTCTAAACAAGAGCTTTTTTGTTTAGAAATTTGCTCACTGATGTTTCAATTAAAGAACTGCAGTTTCTTCCCAAAGTTTGATTGTTCAGAACCACTCAGACTAAAATAGACAAAGGGGAAATTGTGCATTTTAGGATGACAGGGGAGCCTAAAAAGACTTTTGGTTCACCCTAGAAACTTAGAATGACTAAGAAGTGTAGAATGTTATTTTTCCTGTTTTAGAAAGTTGTTCCCTTGAGAGTCATTATCAATGTAGTATTAAAAATAATACTAAGTATTATTTTAGAGCATGCATTTTATGATCTTAGGACTCCATGTAATGAGATAGGAGGCTTCTTTCTGCCTTGGGTAGGAGTATGTTGGACCCAAAATATCCTGGGGCTCAAGAAATATCAATAACAGAACTCATTTAGGCTTTTCAAGGTGTGTGGTAAACATGAAAAGTTACAAATTCCATTTCGAAAGATAGATCTCTCAAATTTCAGTGGTGGACACTTAGAACATTTTGTACTGCTTTTTGGCAAATGTGATGACTTTTTAAGGGAAGTGATACAAATTCTCTGAGTCATTTGATCAAAGGTGCCATTTACCTTCAACTTCATTCAATTTAGATTTCTTAGGTAAGCTGTAATGGCACAGAATAAGAGTAGAAGCAAAGCACAAGTATGGACTTCACTCACTGACATCTAAAAAGTCTTTCATCAAGACTTCTCTGACAAAAGCTTAATTTATGCTTATAATAACAGTGATTTAGAACAATTTTAAGGGTTAGAAGATAAATAAATAAAGAGGTTGGATAAAAGAAAGCAAAATTCACAGATATCCCTTGAACTTGCTCAGTGTTTAATAGTTTGGGAATAACTATAGTTTGGCATAAAATTCTAGACTACTCTTAATTTAGATCTGCTTTTGTGTAATCAGGCTTGAGGTTTGGCTACTTAACATTCACAAAGAATTCCTTAAGAAATGTAGCAATCAAAGGTGGTATCTATTAGCTGTTTTCTTCACATAGATGTGGTGATTTAATATAGCAGGAAAGGAAAAGAGGGACTTTAAAGTGAAATTTTCTGGAATGTTCATTTTAAGAAATCCATGTCTTCGTTGAGTAATGAGGTCTGTTGCCAAGAAAGTAATATTCACACCTAAGACAGTTTTTCAGATTGTCACATTAAACTATATGTGGCATGTACAATGTATTTAATGTTTTGATTGAACTTACTAGATCTGTGAAGATTACAAGTTGTTTAAGTTTTTTAGTTATATAAATTTTGTGCATGTGATTACAAATTCCTGTTTATTTCTAGAGCAGTGAGTAGGAGTAAAGAGGAAGGTCCTTATCTCCAACTGTTCACATTGATATATACCAATTAATTTAATTTTTCCAATGTTCTGCTTGCCATGTTTTCATTCCTTCATCCATTCTACATAATTAAAAATTATTCTTTACAAATATGTCTAATGAGTAACGACTTTGTCATCAAGTCCCCAGACTCCCACAGAGTTAAATTATAGAGATGCAGTCAAATTTTCCTGGAAAGCAGTGGAATTAACTTTAGGAATCACAGGAGTGATACTTAGAAATTGATTCCAATGTAATCTCTTAGGCTTTTAGGAATTACAGGTTTTTGTGCTCAAGCACACACATAGGTGAGGCAGGACACTTGACTGTCTATATTAAATAACTATGAAATACACTAAAGGATCAGTATTCATAATTAGGAACTGGTTCTTTTTACACTGAAAGTTTCATCTAGCCTAATTGGATGATTATATTCATACCTTATTTTTATGTTATATGATTCTAAAAGTACAAGTATTTTATGAAAATTATTTTGAAATATACTAAAGGAACTTGATATATCATACCACTATTTTTCATTTTTGAAAATATAGAACACTGTGTAGGAGAGACACATTTGTTAATTAATAATAATAATAATATTCACAATATTTGGAACTTGTTTTAGTCAACATTTTTACTTCTGTGACCAAAGAACTCACAAGAACAACTTTTGGAAGAAAAGTTTATTTGAGGGCTCATGGTTTCAGAGGTCTCAGGACTGTCCATTCCTCAGGGCTTGAGGTGAGGCAGATCATCATGGCAGAAGTGTGTGGCAGAGGAAAGCAGGTCAGGATATGACAATCAAGAAGCAGAGAGATCTCCATTCGACAAGGACAAAATATAAACCCCAAACACATGCCCCTAGTAGCTTAATTCCACTAGCCACACCCTGTCTACAGTTACCACCCAGTTAATTTCTATCACTGGATTAATACACTGATGAAGTTAAGGTTCTCATAACACAATCAGTTCACCTATAAGCTTTCTTGCATTATTTCACACATGAGCTTTTAGGGAACATCAGATATCTAAACTATAACAGAACTCAATACAATTCATAATGTTAGATTAAGACATTTTATTGAGTTTCTTAAAGGCACAAGTTAAGACTGTATTTATACATGTATGTCCTCACTTTTGTCCACATATATACAATTCACATAAAAAGAATATATATATATATATGTTTATATATCTATATGTGTGTGTACATACACACACACACATATGCATTTAGTTCATTGAGGGTTTTATTTTTGGCAATAGGGATTGAACCAAGGATACTCTACACTGATCTATATCCTGAGACCTTGAAATTTTTTATTTTGAAACAGGGTATCACTAACTTGCCCAGAATGGCCTCAAAGTTGTAATCTTCCTACCAAGTGGCTGGGATTACAGGCCTGCACCACCATGCCCAGCTTCACTGAGTTTTGAAAAATTTAATACTCATGCAACCATCACCCTAGTTAAAAATACAGAACATTATTATCACATATAAAGTTCTATTCTATGACAATTATCAGAAATAAAAGTAACAATAAATGTTGGTGAGGATGTAGGGGAAAAGCTACACTCATACATTGATGGTAGGATTGAAAATTGGTGCAACCACTCTGGAAACTAGTATGGAGATTCCTTAGAAAACGTGGAATGTAACCAACATTTGACCCAATTATCCAACTCCTTGGTATATACCCAGAGGACTTAAAATCAGCATACTGCAGTGATGCAGCCACATTAATTTTTATAGCAGCTCAATTTACAATAGCCAAGCTATGGAACCAGCCTAAGTTCCCTTCAACAGAAGAATGGATAAAGAAAATGTGGTATATATACACAATGAAATATTACTCAGCCATAAAGAACAAAATAATGACATTTGACACTAATGGATGGAACTAGAGAATATCATCCTAAGTGAAATAAGCCAGTTCTAAACTACCAAAGGGCTGGATATTCTCTCTGATCTGTGGATGCTAACTCACAACGGGGTGGGGGAGGGGAAGAATAGAAGTTCATCAGATTAGATAAAGGGAAATGAAGGGAAAGGAGGTTGGTTTGGAATAGGAAAGACAGTGGAATGAATCTGCAAAAATTTTCCTATGCATATACATAAATACACCACAGTGAATCCCACTATCATGTAAATCCACAAGAATGGGTGTCCTAATTAGAATAAGATATATTGCTTGCTTGTATAATTATATCAAAATGGATTCTGCTGTCACATATAACTAAAAAGAATGAAAAGAGAAAGTTCCATTCTACCTCTCAGCAGTACTTATTCCCACCCCATCCCAAACTAACTATAAATAATTTCTGTGTGTTCTAAAATTGTATACAAATATACTCATATAATATTGTTTTAGACAGCTTTTTTCCTGCTGTGACTAAAAGAGCTGACAAGAACAATTTTAGAGGAGGGAAAGTTTATTTCAGGGCTCACAGTTTCAAAGGTCTCACTTCATATACAGCTGGTTCCATTTCTCAGGGCTCTGGGTGAACATCCTAGTAGAATAAAGTGGCAGAGGGAAGCAGCTCACATGATGATTGGAAAGCAGAGAGAGAGACTCCACACACCAGATACAAAATATATTCACCAAATCCATGCCCCCAGGGATTCACTTCCTCCAGCCATACCCTACTTATCCTACCTTCAATTACCAGTTAATCTTGTAAGGGGATTAATTCACTGATTGGGTAAAGGCACTTATAACCCAATCATTTCACCTCTGAATGTTCTTGCTTTGTCTCATACATGAGCTTTTGAAGACATCTACCATCTTCTCTAACCCATAACAAATATATACTGTATTATATCATTCTGTTTTTCCGCACCCAGCTCTGGGGTTTTGAGTTCCATTCAGAATTTTACATGTTTCAGTATTTGGTACATTTTTGCTACTGAATAGAAATTTCTTAGTCATTATTCTATTGATGGACATAGACTAGTTTGTAGTCTTTTGCTATTATGATTGAGTACTGAGGAGATACTAATTACAAATATTACTCTTTTAATTTATTCTTTATTTATTTATGTTTTTAAGTACATTTCAAGTCATAGTAGATACATAGAGCTCAATTTTTCATCTCTCTGGTTGTAAACAAGATAGCTTCACACCAATCGTGTCTTCATACATGGTTCATACATGTACCTAGGGTAGTGATATCCATCTCATTCCACCATTTTTGCTACTCCCATTGCCCCTCCCCTCCCTCACCTCCCCCCTGCTCCATCCAAAGTTCATCTATTTCGCTCATGTTCCCCACCCCCACCCCCCTTATGTATCAGCATCCACTAATCAGAGAAAACATTCAGCCTATGTGTTTTTGGGATTGACTTATTTCACTTAGCATCATGTTCTACAATTCCAACCATTTACCTCCAAATGTCATAATTTTATTTTCTTTTAATGCTAAGTAATATTCCATTGTGTATATATACCACAGTTTCTTTATCCATTCATCTATTGAAGGGCATCTGGGTTGCTTCCACAGTTTAGCAATTGTGAATTGTGCTGCTACAAACATTGAAGTGGCTGCTTTACTGTAGTGTGCTGTTTTTAAGTCTTCAGGATGTAGGCCGAGGAGTGAGATAGCTGGGTAAAGTGGTGGTTCCATTCCAAGTTTTTTAAAAAAGCTCCATACTGCTTTCCAGATTGGTTGCACCAATTTGCAGTCCCATCAGCAATGTCTGAGTGTGCCTTTTTCACCACATCTTCGCCAGAACTTATTATTGCTTGTATTTTGGATAGTTGCCATTCTGACTGGGGTGAGATGAAATCTTAAGTACTTTTGATTTTCATTTCTCTAATTGCTAGAGTTGTTGACCATTTCTTCATAAATTTGTTTGTTGATTGTATATCTTCTCAGAAGTTTCTATACAGCTTCTTAGCCCATTTATTATTGGGTTGTTTGTCATGTCCTTTTGCATCACAAATTTTAATAATTTGGATTTTCTCTCTCCTTTTTGTTAGCGTGGCTAAGGGTTTGTCAATTTTGTTTATTTTTTCAAAGAACCTGCTTTTTGTTTTGTCAATTCTTTGAATTCTTTCCTTTGTCTCAATTTCATTGATTTCACCCTGATTCTAATTATTTCCTGTATTCTACTTCTTTTGATGTTAGTTTGTTCCTTTTTTTCTAGGACTTTGAGATGTAGTGTCAAGTCATTGATTTGTTGACTTTTTCTTCTTTTAATATATGAGCTTAATGCAATAAACTTTCCTCTTAGCACTGCCTTCATGGTGTCCCAACATTTTGATATGTTGTATCAGAGTTCTCATTTACCTCTAAGAATTTTTTATCTCCTACCTGATGTCTTCTGTTACCCATGCATCATTCAATAGCATATTATTGAGTCTCCTGGCGTTGGAGTAGCTTCAATTTTTTAAACTGTCATTAATTTCTAATTTCATTCCATTATGGTAAGATAAAATGCAGGGTGGCATCCCTATTTTTTGTATTTGCTAAGACTAGCTTTGTGGCATAGCATACGATCTATTTTTGGAGAAGGATCCATGTGCTGCTGAGAAAAATATGTATTTGCTTGTTAAATGATGGAATATTCTATATATGTCTTTTAAATCTAGATTATTTATTGTTCTATTGATCTTTGTAGATTCTTTGTTTAGTTTTTGTTTGGAATATCTGTCCATGAGACAGGTGTGTTAAAATCACCCAGTGCTATTGCTTTGTGGTCTATTTGATTATTGAAGTTGAGAAGAGTTTGTTTGACATACATGGCTGCCCCATTGTTTGGACACATATATTTAAGATTTTTATGTCTTGTTGATGTATGATTCCCTTAAGAAGTATGAAATGTGTGATGCTTATGCTGCTTGTCTAGGGAGCATACTTTGATTTATTCATTAGAACAATTTCTCTAAACTATGTCAACTCCCTTTTCATCCACTTCTTTTCTCCCTTGAGGCCCAAGGACTTGGCTCCCAGGATGCTTGTCCTTCCTTATTCTGTAGGCTAAAGGCAAACTAATAGAGTGGCCCAACAGTTTTTCTACTTTGCTTCCAAAACATGTATATAGCCCCATTCATTTGAATAGTTTAAACTGCAGTTAACTGCAAATGAACAAATCAGAAGTAACCACCAAGGGCTGGGGTTGTGGCTCAGTGGTAGAGCACTTGCCTAGCATGTGGTGAGGCACTGGGTTCGATCCTCAGCATCACATAAAAATACATAAAATAAAGGTCTGTGTTAATCTACAACTAAAAAAATTTTTAAAAAAGAGGTAACCGAAGCCGGGCGTGATGGCTCACACCTGTAATCCCAGCACTTAGGGAGGCTGAGACAGGAGAATCGCGAGTTCAAAGCCAGCCTCAGCAACAGGGAGGTGCTAAGCAACTCAGTGAGACCCTGTCTCTACATAAAACACAAAATAGGGCTGGGGATGTGGCTCAGTGGTCTAGTACTCCTGAGTTCAATCCCCAGTACCAAAAACAAAAAACAAGAAACAAACAAACAAACAAACAAAAAGAGGTAACTGAAATGACAAAAAAAATGTGATTAACATATTTTGGTGAGTTGTTAAATATTAAAATACTTTTGAGTATACCCCCCAAAAAAAAAGAAGTATGAAATGACCTTCTTTATCCCTTTTCACTAACTTTAGTTTGAAGTCCACTTTATCTGATATGAGGATGGAAACCCTTGCTTGTTTACACAGTTCATGTGAGTTATACATTTTTTTCCATCCTTTCACCTTCAATCTGTGAGTGTCTCTTCCTATGAGATGAGTCTCTTGGAGGCAGCATATTCTTGGGTATTTTTAAAAAATCTAATCTGCCAGTCTATGTCTTTTAATTGCTGAGTTTAGGCCATTGACATTCAGTGTTATTATGGAGACACGGTTTGTATTCACAGATATTTTGGTTTATTCTTAGTTTTTAACTTGACTGGGTTTCTCCTTCTATTGGCCTTTCCTTTAATGTAGTTCCTCCCTTTACAGGTTTTCTTTGTTGTTTTTCATTTCCTCCTCATGGAATATTTTGCCAAGAATGTTCTCTAGTGCAGGCTTTCTTGCTGAAAGTTCTTTTAATTTTTGTTTATCTTGGAAGGTTTTTATTTCATCATCAAATCTAAAACTTAATTTTGCTGGATATAAGATTCTTGGTTGGCATCCATTGTTTCAGAGCTTGGCATATGTTGTTCTAAGCTCTTCTAGCTTTATGGGTCTGGGTTGAGAAGTCTGCAGAGATCTTATCTGGTTTCCCTTTATATGTAATCTGATTTCTTTCTCTTGTGGCTTTTAAGATTCTCTCCTTATTCTGAATGCTAGACATTTTCATTGTGATTTTGTACATTTGGTGTCCTGTACGCCTCTTGTATTTGATTATCCAATTCATTCTTCATGTTTGAAAAATTTTCTGATATTATTTCATTGAATAGAGTGTTCATTCCTTTGGTTTGAAATTTTTTGCCTTCTTCTATCCTGATAAATCTTAGATTTGATCTTTTGATGCTATCCCATAATTCTTGCATGTTCTGTTCATGGTTTTTTACCATCTTCACTGTGTGTTCAAGTCTATTTTCAAGATTAAATATTTAGTCTTCATTGTCTGAGGTTCTATCTTCCGAGTGATCTAATCTGTTGGTGATGCTTTCTATTGAGTTTTAAATTTGATTTATTGTTTCTTTCATTTTAAGGATTTCTGTTTGGCTCTTTGTCAGAATCTCTATCTCCTTATTGAAGTAATCTTTTGCTTCCTATATTTGCTTATGTACTTCTTTATCATAATAATCTTTTGCTGCCTGGTTTGCTCTCTTATATCATTCTTAAGTCACAGAACATTTTAATTATGTACATCCTTAACTCCTTCTCTGACATTTCTTCTGCTGTGCTATGTATTCTTATAATGTAATATCTTGGTTTGTTTGAGGCACTTTCTATAGCATATCTTTATTTTGTTTGTTTTATTTTTATGTGGTTCTAAGGATCGAACCCAGTGCCTCACACATGCTAGGCAAGTGCTCTGCCACTGAGCTACAGCCCCAGCCCCTGTTTGAGGCACTTTCTTCCCTTATTTTCTCTTGTTGTTTATCTTTCCTTCTAGCACTGCTGATCTGAGGTGTTACATTTTTTATCCTATACACTTAGTTTCCCTACAGGGTTCCAATACTTTTCTTTAAGGAGATCAGTATTGACAGATTTCAATACAAACAATATATAGTTTTAAACCAAGTAGCTCCTAAATACATTTACGCCTTTGTCACAATATACATAAATTATGGGTTCAATTAGTATCTACTATGTAAAGAATAGTTTTGCATAAGAGTCTACAGTTTCTGCGGGTGGGCTAGAGAGAACTGGGGATGGGGTGTAGGATGAGATGTTAGGGAGGTAGGAAGTGAGGATATAATTATTAGATCCTAGAAAGCATGAAAGAAGAATCCTAATTAAGTTGGCTATTAGGAGAAAATAGAGAAAGAGATTTCAGAAAGACCAGAACATAGGAAGAAAATAGAGTACAACTAATGAGGAGACATAAAAATTAAGAAAATTAAAACATGTACAGGTAGAAGTTTTTAGACTGTATTATACAACTGTAGTATACTAATCAGATATCCTGGTCCTCCATAGCCTAATGCATAAAAAATACTTGGTTTCACAAATGTTGGGGATGTTAGGGTGGGAAAAGAGCAACAGAGAAAAAAAAAGAAAAGAAGAAAAGAGAAAAAAACAAAAAAAGGAATATTAGGAAAAAATTTTAAAAATTAAAAGTCTCAATGTAAATAAAAAAGATTGTTTCCCTTCTCTTTCAGTAGATGGGGTTGTCTCTTGCTTACTGGTACCTGCCCGCTGAGGTCAAAGATGATGTCTCATGAAGAAGCCATCTGCTTCAGAGATAGGGTGAAGGGCCAGGCAAGGTGGTGGTGTTGGGTGATGTGTTAGGAGATGCAGCTATGTCGTGTGCTGTGCAGAAATAAAAGTTTGTCTCCAGATCCTGTCCCATGTCCCCAGGTATAGGTGAACAGGGAGGTTCTGCCTTGGTAGATGGAGATCCACATAAGAGCAGCAGCCAGGGGTCCTCCATGAGTGGGTGACCCAAGGTCCTGTAGGGTGTGTGGGTGCTAGAGCCAGGGATCCTGTGCATGGGCTATGAGTCCAAGTCCTGCCCCGAAGTCCTCAGCTGGAGTCCTGCGCCGGCTTGCAGCTGGGGTCCTATGCAAAGGCTGGGGCCTGACAACCCTGTGGGCATGCCAATGGAGTTCCTGTGTGGAGGCAGCTGTTGGGTGTTCTCTAAAAACTCGCTGAGAAATAGTGTTTCCACTACTTTAAACCCCAGTCCTGGAGAGACTAGGAACACCGAGTCTGTCTAGGCTGCCATCTTGGAACAAATCCAATTGCAGATATTTCTGTGGACTTGAAACATGTATCATCAGTCATGGTTTTCATTTCTTTTCATTAAATATCTAGATGAGGAATTACTGTCTCCTATATTAAGTGTATCATAAATGATCAGAAAATAAAACTGCTCTTTTTAGTGATTTTATACCAGCAATGTATACAACTTCTAGTTGCAATATATCCTTTCTAACACTCAGTGTTGTCAGTCTTTTTAATTTTAACCATTTTATTGGATGAGTATTTGTATCTCATTGGAGACTGTAATGTGCATTTCACTAATGGAAATTTTATTCTATTTAAATTTTGAACCTGATCTAAGAAAATTGACATTAGGAATGATCCTAGAAAGTAGACTCTAAAATGATATTTAAGAACTGGATTATTTTGCAGCCCAGCTAGCAATGAGTAACTTCATCTATGGTCGTATGTGAAACATGGATAACCCTTGGCATGCTGTTGTAGTGCAGTTAATAAAAATTTCATTACTGAATATGATGCCAGTGGAAAGGGAGCTGATGTCTGGTATAACATCTCTTAGGAACTTGAATAATATGAGTACTATTTAAGTTACAACTACTGCTTGTCCATTTTGTGCTGTTCATGCCAGAAAATCAGCAGTCAAGGAAAGGAGTCATCTACTGGCAGGGATAATTGAAGAATTAGGGCTACTGTCACACAGTGGAGGCAACTAAATATGTTTGATGCTCAGGGATAACTCTTGCTATTCCCATATTTGATTTTAATTGTAAATGGACAAAAATAGTAAATATGGCATGAGAATGACATGGCAAATAATGGCTTAGTTCCTTTGAGGTTAACAGTCTGGATCATATTACCAAGTAACCTGACTGGACTAGCAAAGAATGAGGGAACTATGGAATGGATACAGGGAGAGAAAGTTGATGAATATAAGTTGTAGTCTTAAATTGTAGCAGTGGGGTTGTAGTCTGTCTCACTAATCCTTATATGTTTCACCAAGAAAAAAAAAAAACAACTAGAATCCTGAAGAACTCTTCCCAGATGGGGTAAAAATATTACCAATGCAAGAACATATGACCTGTAAATAGGATGATCTATAGTGAATACTTCATTGTCTGCTCTGAAACTTCCCCTATTTGCCCCTCCCCAAATTGCCCTTAGTCACAGAGAACACCCCAGATTTATGCCTTCTAAAAGTTAGTAAATTATATCCAATTGCTTGCTTATGAAGAGATTAAAAGGCCTAAATTCCTTGCCGCAATTAAGGACAACCATTAAAGAACTGTCAGAATTCCAGAGCTTTGCATAGGATTTGCTGAGGCATTGGTTGCAACCTTTTCTCTTAGTATATTTTCTAGCTCAATTTTTTCAAGAACACTTCCCCAAATACCATTTTTCTTCCAAAATTTCTTTTCAAAATTTTGTTGGTATAACTGAGATTAGAGGATTAGAGTTTGTAACTATTCTAAATTACCTATATATATGTATATATATATATATACATATAGTTATATATATATGCATATATATATATAACTATTCTAAATTACCTATATTATATATATGTGAATATGTATACACACACATATTTCATTTGCTATTTTAAATATTTGAAAAATTATGGAAACCAAAACTAGGTCAATACTCTCATTTTTTTTTCTCATTTTGATATAAAATTCTGATTGAGATGTTTTCTCACAGAATTTTGATACCTCACTCCTTGCTCACAGACATGAACTCTTGGTCCAGTTTGATTTTCTCTTCTGCATAAGTGACTTTTGCTGTTACTTTTGTCTTATTTTGTTTTGTTTATTGTTTTTGTAGAAGTGTTTAGGATCATCTCTTTGTGTGCAGTGCTTTGACGATTCCAAAGGATGTGCAATGATGTAATTTTATTATTAAGATATGTCATTAGTAGATTCATACAATCTCTGGAATCATGTCCTTCTAGTATTAGAAATTCTATTATATTATTTTTTTATTTCCTTGCTCTTTTACTCTCTTTCTGAAATTTATGGTCGGTGGATATAACACTGCTGGATTGATTCTTTTTATATTTTCAGATACACTTTAACATCTTCCTGTGATTTAACACTTCTGTGATTTTGAAGTTTTCTTTATTTTTTTTTTAAAAATTTTACAGTGATTTAAATTTTGCCATCATCTATTTTTCTTTAAAAGCTCTTCTTTCTTGTCTAAATATTGCTATGAACAGTATAATCTTCTTGTATTTTTTGAAGTTTTAAATAGATATATAGGTTGAGAATCCCTAAATCTCAAAATGTGAAATCTGTAATGCTCCAAAATGTGGAACATTTTGAGCACTAACATGAAGCCACAAGTGGAAAATGTATGATAGTTGTCAGAACATAGGTGCACTAAAAATATTGTACAAAATTACTTTCAGGCTATATGTGTAATGTGTATGTGAAACATAAATGAATTTCATGCTTAGACTTGTGATTCATCCCTAAGATATGTCATTATGCATATGCAAATATTCCAATATCCAAAACATCTGAAATCTGAAACACTCTGGTCCCAAGCATTTTGGGATGAGGGATACTCAGCCTATAAAATAAGAGAAAATAATTGTATTAAATTATAGTGCTGCCATAACAAAATACATTAAACTGGGGAATTTATAAATAATAGAAATTTATTTTTCCCAGCTCAGTGGCTTAGAAGTCCATGATCAAAGCAGCAGCAGATACAATGTCTGGTGAGGGCTTTCTGATTTGAAAATGGCACCTCTTGCTCTCTCTTGTGTTCTGTCTTTCTCTCTCCCTCCACCTCCTTTCTTCCATTCTTCCCTCCTCCTCAACCTCCCTCCCTTCCCCATTCCCTCCTCTTTTGCTTTGCTGGGGTCTTTTTGGGTACTCTTAGTATCTCCCCACCTCCTTGCTTACAGTGGTAGACTATGCAATGTGGGGCTATGTGTTTATAAGGCCTTGTCCCTCCTTATCCTCCCTTCCTGCCTTCTTTTCTTTTTCTTTCTTCTCTCTCCTCCCTTTTTCTCCCCCTCTCTTTCTTTCTCTTTTCCCCTTTTTTCTTTTGTAATGGTGCCTGACCACTGAGTCACATTCTCAGCCCTATTCATTTTTATTTATTTTGAGACAGGTTGTCCCTAAATTGCTGATGCTGGCATCGAACTTGTGATCCTCCTGCCTCAGCCTGGGATTACAAGACATTGGGCTCTCCTTCCTTCTTCACACAATGGTGGCATGACATGATATGTGATGGGGTTAGAGAATTGAAATGTTTCTCTGCTGGACTGCTGTCAAACCTTTAGTAGGACACATATATCTGTCCCACAGTGGGATCAAACTTATTTTTCTTCCACTCTTTTCTTCTGGGAAATGAAAACCCAAAGCTGAAATAAATAATAACAAACAATAAAAATAGAGAAATTTGAAAAAAATAAAATGGCATCTCTTTCTTTAACTTTATATGGAAGAAAGGGCAAAAAATGGGACAAACATTGTATCCTTACATGGCAGGAAGACCAGGCAGCTCTCTAAAATGTCTTTTATAGGAGTATTAGACCATTAACAAAGGTGAAGCTCTAATGACTTAATCCCTTCCCTAAAGGCCCTACCTCTTAATACCACCACAGTGGGGATTAAGTTTCAAAATGAATTTTGAGAGGATACAAATATTCAAATTGTAGTAGTGAAGCCAGAATTAGGGAGTTGGTGTAGATAAGTAAATTGCATCAGGTTGGATCAAGGAGGCCAATTTGAGTCTGGGAAGTTGGAGCCTTTCCTCCACCTTTTCAACATAACTTGCCCCTGCTTCAACCTGTTGCTAAAGGTAAGCTGTCCCAGGGATTGTCCCTCCCTACAGGGAGTTGTTAATTATTCCCCCTTCCTTCCCAGATCACTCCACCTTGTGCATCTGCTTTTCACCTTTTGGCCATCCCACCAGAGCATCTCCTGGGCCTAGTCACATACACAGGAAGGAGAGAGATAAGGGGAAAAGAGCAGAAGAACAAAGGAAGCCTAAGATATATAAAAAGGCTGGACACCTTCACTTCTTGGGATACCAGGATACCAGCCCCCCTTCTCACTCCCAGAAGAAGTCTATGTTACTCCTTTTTAAATAAACACTGCTTTATATGCTTTCCTCACCATGCTTCTCTAATCTTCAAATTTCATCATGTGAAGAAGTAGAACTTGTCACCAGTGACTGGTGGTATCTGTAGTAATATAACAACATGCTTAAATTTATTTATCACTCAGATTTAATATTATAAACACATGGACTATCTTGTTTCATCTATAACTCTGTCCACTTTCTTCCTGAATTATTTTGAAATGAATTTCAGCCAGCATATAATATCATCTATAAATAATTCTGCTATAACTAAACATAATTATTACACCTAAACATTAGCAAAATATCAAATATCCCATCAGTGTTCAAATTTCCCTAATCATCTTATTTTTTTACTTTTATTAAATTAAAAATGATTAGATCTATTATTTCATTAGGGATACAAAATAGGTACTTTCTTATTCTGTCTGTCAGTCATTATGATTAGAAGACTTCTCTAAGAAACTTTCTCCAATATTTCGAGATTTCTTAAATCGATGTTTGGAAATGGATGTTGAGAAAAGGGGTTCAGCCAAAGAATTGTTACAGCACCCCTTCCTGAAACTGGCCAAACCATTATCTAGCTTGACACCACTGATCATGGCAGCTAAAGAAGCAATGAAGAGTAACCGTTAACATCGTTGACGTGGCTTCATATTTTTTTTCCATTTTCTAAAAAGAAATTTTTTAATATATGAAAGTTATTTCTCTTTTGTGGGTTTAAAGAGATGGTCTGCATAACATG
>CM053417.1:30935050-31016860 GCA_028644305.1 Xerus rutilus
TAAAACCTGCCTCCTAGGTTAAGGGAGCTGCACTGTGGTTTATTCTTTACTTACCTGGGTAAACTAACCTGTAATAGAAATATATTTTGGTTAATTCTGAAATGTGTCATTTGAAACAAAATAATCTTACAAAGCAATACAAAATTGTGATTTATTAGTTAATTTTAAATTAAAATCTTTAGATCTCATGCAAGAACAAAAAAAAAAAAAAAAAAAAAAAAAAGAAGACTTCTCTAAAGAGTAAGTTCCTCTCTGCACCTATTTATTTTTCTAAGATACAATTTATGCTAGAAAGACAGAATAATTGCTTGATTCTTTCCCTTTTGAAATCCTGATAGTCACCAATTCTTAGAATATTGATTTAGTACCATCACATTCTTCAAAAGTAATTGATGGTTTTTCAAAGTACTGTTATAAACTCATGCTTTTTGTCATGAGTATTTAAATCCATTTTGGTTAATTTAAGATTTTATTGAAGTTGAAATGAGAGAATATATTTTTATCTTTTGTTTTTTAATAAGAGCCATCCTAACAGGTTAAGCAAGTGATATCTTGTTGTTGTTTTTATTTGCATGCTCCTGACGATTAGTGACACTTAAACCTTCACATATACCTGTTGGTTATTTGTATGTCTTCTTTAGAGAAATGACTTCAGATCACTTGCCAGTTTTTTATTATTAAATTATAAGTTCCTGAATATTTTATCAGTTATATGATTTGCAAATATTTTCTTGCATTCTATAGATTGTCTTTTCTTTTTTTTGTCTTTGCTTCCTTTGTTGTGTGAAATTTTTTTTGTTTGATGTGACTCATCTTATTTTTATTTTTGTTGCTCTGCTTTTTGTATCATATCCAAAAAATTTATTGCTAAGATAAATGTCAAGGAGGTTTTCCCATTTTTTTCCCAAAAATTCCATGGTTTCAGGTCTTTAATTCTTTAATTCACTGTGAGTTGATTTTATGTATAACTTAAGAAAACCATTTAATTTCATCCTTGTAAATGTGGATATCCAGTTTTCCCAACACAATTTATTGAAGAGTCTATCTTTCATTCTGATGATGTTTTAGATGGAAATGAGGAATATTTTATTGGAAATTGGATGAAAGGCCATTCTTGTTAAGGGGGGGATGAATAACCTTATGACCTAATAATGTCCCAAATACCCTGCATCCTAATGCCATCTTATTAGGACTACAATGTCAATTTACAGATTCTGGAAGGACACAAATATTTAGTTGGCACTGTCTAAAATGGTAGCTACTAGGAATATATTGAGCCCTTTATCTGTAGCAAGTGCAACTGAGATGGTTAATTTTGTTTAATTTACATCAATTTAAATTTCAATTCAAAGATTCAAATGTAGCTAATGGATGCCATATTGGAAAGCAGGTCTGTCATGTCTCTAAAAGAGTTTTAATTGTTTTTCTTAATTGTATTCTGTCACCCAAATTATCCTATTTCCTTTGTATCATCTTTATGAATATATTTGTTTTATTTCTCATTAATGCTGCTTAAATACCCTACAAACCTGTTTATCTTTCTTTCTGCCACTAAAAACAAAACAGTAATATATGTGGTGTTACCTTGGTTACTGTGATATAGGTTTCTTTTCCTGATTGGTCTTTCCCCTCATTGAGGAATATCACTGGAAAATTTGTGTGGGGTGGAGCAGGAAAAATCAAATGTCAAGCTTATTTTAGGGAGATCAGATAATAGCCAGCTGTGGACATGTGGCAAATAAAGAAATATGACTTTTGGCTTTTTTTTTTTTTGGTACCAGGGATTGAACTCAGGGGCACTCGACCACTGAGCCACATCCCCAGCCCTATTTTGTGTTTTATGTAGAGATAGGGTCTCACCGAGTTGCTTAGCACCTCGCCGTTGCTGAGGCTGGCTTTGAACTTGCGATTCTCCTGTCTCAGCCTCCCTAAGTGCTGGGATTACAGGCTTGCGCCACTGCGCCTGGCTTGACTTTATTTTAGAACATGTTTCTCAGCCTAAGAACGCTGGGCCAGAAACATCAATGGCACCTCATTTCTATCTCCAGAGTTTTGATTTAATAATTAATAGGATTAAGAATTTGTATTTCTCAAAATTCCCAGGTGATGATTAGCATTGCATATCTTAAAAAGCCCTCCAGATGATTCTGATACATGCTAATATTTTAGAATCCCTGTTCTAGGATTTCAGTGCCCATACGAGAAGCCTTAGCTTTCTCCAAACATTGTCTTCTGTTTTTGTTTTGTTTTGCTTTGCTTTGTTTTACCTGAGAACAAATGCTAACTGTACACAATCTGTATAGAGCCCAAAGTCTCTCCAGAATTCCTACTGGTAGGTTAGTTTTAATCTTCTCTGGGGCTTACTCGTACACGTACACATATTTTAGCCCTGGGGATTTCTCCACCTTTTTCATCCTTCAACTTAATTTCACCACCTATTCCATTTTATGATTTTGATGTTTTAAAAGTAACGATGATTGCATAGAATAATATATCAGACACCTGTACCCCTACCATTGAGAATTAACAAATATTTATATTTATTCTTTCTACTTCAGATGTTTTCACATGAAAGTATTGGGATATCATACACAAAATGTTGTTCTCCTAAAAAGACTTGCCCCATATCTCCCACAAGCAACCATCTAATTACCATTGTGAATTTGATGTATATCCTTAGAGTCTATGTTTTTAATATTTTGTAAATGCTATATTATTTTACATGTCATGCTGTGAGCTTATGAGTCAACATCATGTTCTTGCATTATATTCATGTGTATAAATAGCTCAGTTAATTGATTTTAATTTTACATACTTTTTGTTTTTATTTATGCAAATTTCCATCTCACACTCTGGTTAAGGTCTGAAGACTGTACAAAATATGTATCTCTTTCTCCTACTAAGTACATATAAGTGTATTCAGAGTTTATCACTGGATGTAAAATTAGTAGGTTTTGGTATATTTTTTTCACACTAATATATACTGTCACCCTGCTCTCTAAAGTTATATAAGACAGGTAAATCTGGGCTAAAGACTAACATATAAACTAAAATTTATAAATTTTGAGTGTTTAGCTCATAGAATTTTTTGAGTGTTTAGGTTATAGAATTTTTTTACTGACCAAACATATTTCTCAAACCACCACATAAATCAAGGAAATAAATATTCCCAGCACCATTAAAGCCTGTATCATGTCCCCTACTGGTCATTACACCAGAAATATAGCCATTCTTCTGATTTTAATAAACTTGGATTATATCTTTTTCTTCCTGAACCTTTGTAAATTGGAATCATATCCATATGCACAATTTTATTTCTGGCATTATTTATTCAAAATTACATGATGAAAATAATTCATGTTATTTGTAGCAGAATTTCTTCTTTATAATTCCTCTATAGTATATTATTCTGTAACTATACCACAATTTGTTTATCAAATTATAGTAATTTGCTAGAACTAATTTTTGGCTGTAGTGATTTTCTTTGTTGAATTTTTCATTGATTTTTGTTGATTCTCTGTGTTTGATTTTCTAACTTCTTGAAATAATTGCATAGAGCTTATTTTCAACCTTCCTGTTTTCTAACATAACTGTAAGATTATAAATTTATTCTAAGCCCTGCTTTGTCTTTTCCCACAAATTTTTATAAACTATTAAATTTATTTATTAAAATTGACATAAAATTTTATACATTTGTTGTATGTAATATTATTTTGAAATACATACACATTATGGAACGGTTAAATTGAGTGAATTAACACATGTATTGCCTCACATTTTTATCATTTTTTTGTGGTGAGACCACTTAAAATCTTCCTCCTTAACAACTTCCAAGAATATAATACATTAACTATACTCACCATGTGTATAATAGATATCTTGAACTTATTTCTATCTAAAATTTTATGTGTTTTGACTGATAATCTACTCAGCAGTATGTGGTAATCACAACTGTACTCTCTACTTCTGAATACAGATTTTACAAGTTCCACAGAGTTGAGATCATGTAGTATTTGTCTTTCCATTCCTGACTTATTTCTCTTAATATAATTTACTCCAGATTCATCCATGTTGCCATAAATGACAGAATTTTCTTCTTTTCTGAGACTGAATACTAATAATCTGTATAGTCATACTACATATACTACATATTCTTTATCCATTCATCTTTTGATAGAAAATTGGTTTGGTTCCATATCTTGGTGATTCTGAATAATGCCACAATAAACATGGGGGTGCAGTTATCTCTTCATCATACATATTTAATTTTCTTTTTACATGCACCCAATGATGGGATTGCTAAAATAGTTCCATTTTTAGTTTTCAGAGGAAACTTCATACTTTTTTCCATAATAACTGTACTAATTTACATTCCCACTAGCAGTGTGCCTGTATTTCCTTTTCCCACATTCTCACCAACACTTGTTTTTTGTCCTTCTGATAATAGCCATTTTAACAAATATGAGGTGTTATCTCCTTGTGGTTTTGACTGCATTTCTCTGATGATTAGTGACTTTGAGCCTTTTTCATATAACTTTTGACTATTTGCATATCTTCATTTGAGAAATATCTGTTCATGTCTTTTGATAGGAACTGCACTGATTCTGTAGATTGCTTTCCATGATAGAGACATTTTAACGTTATTAATCCTTCTAATCTATGAACATAGGATATTTTTCCATTTATTTGTATCTTCAATATTTTCATGAATGTTTTATAGTTTTCAGTGTACAGATATTTAATCTCCTTCATTAGTGTTATTTCTAAGTATTTTATTTTTGTAGATATTTTAAATGTGATTATTCTTTTGATTTATTTTTTGGGTAGTTCATTTTAGTGTATAGAAATACTATTGATTTTATATTCTTTGTCTACTAAATTAATTTATTTATTCTAACAGTTTTATTATTTAAGTCTTTAAGCTTATCTGTATAAGATCATATGATTTACAAAAAGGGATAGTTTTACTACTTTCCAGTTTGGGTGACTTTCACTTTTTCTCTTGCCTAATTGCTTTGGTTAGGATTTCCATCACTCTGTGGAGTTAAAGTGGCAATAATATATATCCTTGTCTCATTCCTAATTTTAGAGAAAAATATTACAATTTACCACAGTTTCTTTATCCATTCATCTATTGAAGGACATCTGGGTTGCTTCCACAGTTTTGCAATTGTGAATTGTGCTGCTATAAACATTGAAGTGGCTGCTTTACTGTAGTGTGCTGTTTTTAAGTCTTTAGGGTATAGGCCAAGGAGTGGGATAGCTATCAACATTGAGTTTAATGTTAACTGTAGGTTTCTAATATATAGACTTACTATTTGAGGTATATTCCTTCTATGCTTCATCTGTTCAGATTTTGCTATCATGAAAGAACATTGAAATTTGACAAATGATATTTCCACATTTATTATGACTATAACCTTTTTTTTTTGTTATTCCTTCTGTTCATGTTGTATTGTGTATGTTGAACCATCCTGCATCTTTGGGATAAATCCAACTTGATTATAATGAATTATCACTTTAATGTGAAGCTGAATTTTATTTGCTAATATTTTCTAGAGAATTTTTTCATCTATGTTCATCAGGAATACTGGCTTCTAATTTTTATCTTTTATAGTTACCTTTTATGACTTTGTTATCAAGGTAAATCTGGCCTCTTAAAATCAGTTTGGAAGTGATTACCACAATAACAAAGGTGTGTAAATCACTTGTATCTTTAGTATGAAAGTTAAAAGACAAAGTTATTTAAAGTAAAAAATAACTGTAATAATTTGTTCAAGTATGCATAATATAAAGAGTTCTAATTTATGACATAAATAATTTAAAATATGGGGTTTGCTAAAATAAAAGTGTAGAGGGTTATAACAGATTAACACATTTAAGTGGTTATTACCTTACTATCTGGTTAAAACTCTAAGGATATTTTTTCCAGCCTCATGGTCACTACAAAACAAAAGCCTATAGTAGATATGCAAAGGATAATAGTAAGGAATCAAAGCATACCATAAGAGAAAATCACCTAATATTAAAGTAAGAGAGCAAGAGAGGAGGAAAAAATCAATAGACCAGGGGGAAAAAAAGAAAAAAAATTAAAAATGTCAGTAAAAAACCATTGCATGTCAATAATTACTTAAGATATAAATGAAGTAATTCTCCAAACAAAAGGCATAAAATGATTGAATGAATTAAAAATAAAAAACAAGATACATGTTGCATACAAGAGATTTAGTTTACCTGTGAACATACACATAAATGTAAAATTAAGTAGCAGAAAAATATATTTTATAAAAATGGAATGCAAAAAAGAACAGAAGTGGTTTTATCAGATAGAATAGACTTTAAGCCAAAAAGCTAGAGCAAGACAAATAAAATATATTGCTAATGTGGCTAAGTCATCAAGAAAAATGACAATTGATAATGTATATGAAGCCAGGAATGGTGGTACATGCCTGCAATCCCAATGAGTCAGGATGCTGAAGCAGGAGGATTGAAAGTTCAAAGCCGGTCTTAGCTACTTAGTAAGGCCCTAAGCAACTTAGTGAGACCCTGTCTCAATAAAATAAAATAAAGAGGGCTGGGGATATATCTCAGTGGTTAAGCAGATGGAGGTTTAATCCCTGGTACCCCCAAATAAATAAATAAATAGGTAGATAGATAAATAAATAAAAAAAGAAAATATATGTGGAGCCAACAGCAGTACACCTAAATATGTAAATCTACATACATCTGTAGGGAAAAATAGACTACAATAATAGTACAGTATTTCAATATTCCACTTTTAGCAATGGAGAGATTATTTATTGCTATCTATGATTAAAGGAATAGCATATATAAAGTATAATTTAGGAGAAATAAGGTTAATTTGCAGAACATTCTGTCTAACAGCAGCAAAATACACATTTTTCTATAGAGCACATACGACATTCTCCAGGGTAGGTCATGTATTAGGCCATAAAACTAATTTTAACAAATTTTAAAAGGTTGAAATCATATCATTTCTGAAAAACAACTTAAGGAAAATTAGAAAACTCACAAACATAAAAATTAAGCAATATGCTCCTGAACAACATGGTTCCAAGAAGAAAACAAGGAAAATCAAAAACTGTCTTAGACAAAAGAAAATGAAATACAACATACCAAGACCCATGGGATGTAGCAAAAGCATTTCTAAGAGGGAAGATTATAGCAATAAACACCTACATCAAAAAAGTAGATCTCGATTAAACAATCTAATGTTTTACTTCAAAGAACAAACTAAGCTCAAAGTTAACAGAAGGAAGAAAATAATAAAGATCAGAGAAGAAAGAAATGAATTAGGGACTTGAAAGGCAATAGAACAAAATCAATGAAACCTTAAAACAGACTGAGGCAACACACTTAATACACTACACTGGAATAAATACATTTTAAGCCAAAAAGAAGATCTTACAATTGATACCTCAGAAATAAGAGACTAGTATGAGCGATATATATGCCAACAAACTTAGTGCTTGCCTAGCATGCACAGGGCCTGTGTTTGATTCTTAGCACTACAACAACAAAAATTAATGTAATACACCTAACCTATCAAACATCATAGCTTAACCTAGACTGTCTTAAAAGTACAAAAGATATTAGCATTAGCCTACAATAGGACAAAGTCATGTAGCACAAAGGCTACTTTATAATTAAGTAGTGATTATCTCATGTGATTTATTGAATACTACATACCACACAGAAGAGTAGCTGTTTTAGTCAGCTTTTTTTGCTGCTCTGACTAAAAGACCTGATAAGAACAATTTTAGAGAAGTATTAGTTTATATTATTAGGCTCACAGTTTCAAACTTCTCGATCCATAGACAACTGACTCCATTCCTCAGGGATTGAGGTGAGGCTGAAAATCAGGATGGAATAGCATGGAGGAGGGAGACCCTCGGACATTACCAGGAAGAGAGAGAGAGAGAGAGGAGAGAGAGAGACTCTAGAGATTCTACTCACCAGATACAAAATATATACTCCAAAAGCTTGTCCCCAGTGACCATCTCCTCCACCCACACGTTACCTGGCTTCAGTTACCACTTAGTTAATTCCCATGATGGGATTAATTCACTGATTGAGTTAAGGCTCCCATAAACCAATCATTTCACCTCTGAATATTCATGCATTGTCTCAATCATGAGCTTTTGGGGGACACCTAATATCTAAACCATAGGAGTATCAGTTGTGTCAGGGTGCATTCTACTGCCATGTATAACTAATTAGGACAAATTTTTTAAAAGGCAAAAAAAGAGTATCAGTTGTTAGGGTTAGGTTTGTAGCTCAGTACTAGAACACTCCCCTTGAACATGTGAGGCACCACATTTGATCCTCAGCACCACATAAAAATAAATACATAAAGATATTGTGTCCATCTACAACTTTTTTTTAGTTGTAGATGGATACAGTATAGATTGTTTACTTTTGCAATTGTGTGGCTGACTGTGTGCTATGGCTCACTGCCACCACAGAGTAACACAAGAAAACATTGTACTTCATATAACTAGCCCAGTAAAAAAATAAAAATTCAAAATTTGAAGTACATTTTCTATTGAATGTGTATCACTTTCATGCTATCATGAAATTGAAAACTCATAAGTCTCCCCATCATAAATTAAATACCATCTGTACAAGAAAACTACAAGCAAATATTCATGATGAATATAGATGCAAAAATCCTCAATAAAATAACCATCAAAACAAATTCAATAGCACCTTAACAGGATCATACACTGTGATCAAGTGCAATTTATCCCTAGGATGCAAGGACAGTCATTCACAGGATACAGCATATTCATAGATTGACAGATATAAATCATATGATAATCTCCAAAACTGCAATAAAATTCCTTAAAAAGTTATACACATTTATGATTAAAAATACCCAACATATTATGTATAGAAAGAATATACCTCAACATAATAAAGGCCACATATAACACATAAATATCTAACTTCATACTCAACAGGGAAAAGCTAAAAGCTTTTTTCTCTAAAATCAGAAACAAGCTTAAGAATCCTAAATCTTCTTACTTATATTTAATAAAGTATTAGAAGTCTGAGCAAGATCAGTTAAGTATCAGAACAAAACAAAGGCATCCAAATTTGAAATTAAAGAGTAAAATTGGTTTTTGGCAGATGGCATGATATTATGTGGTGAGAACTCTAAATTCCACCAACAAACTATTAAAACCAATACAAGAATTAGGCAAAGATTCAAGATACAAAATCAATATATGGAATTAGTTGCATTTCTATACACTAACAAATAACTATACAATGAATAAACTAGGAAAACAGTCTCATTTACAATAGCATAAAATGTAACATTTTTACGCAGGAAATAAATTACAACAGATATTGGAAAGAGACCAAAACCAGGGACTGGGGTTGTGGCTTAGTGGTAGAATGCTAGAACATGTGAGGCACTGGGTTCGATCCTCAGCACCACATAAAAATAAAATAAAGATATTCTGTTCACCTACAATTAAAAAATAAATATTAAAAAGAGACTAAAACCATAAGCAATAAAAAAATAGACAAATTTGATTACATCAAACTGAAAAGCTTACACACAGGAAAGAACAGAGTCAAGATACAATCAATGAAAGGGAAAAATATTTTTAAATCTTCCATCTGATAAATGGTTAATATCCAAAATATATATAAAGAACTAAAGCAACTCAATTGCAAGGAAATGAACAACCCAATTGAAAATGGACAATACCCCTGAATTGACTATGGTTCTTCTCAAATGAAGTCATGCATACAAATAGCCAGTAAGTAAATGAGAAGTTCCTCATCACTACCATTCAGAGAAATGCAAATTAAAATCAAAATGAGAAGTCACCTCACATGGACAAAATTATACATAACATATATGTGTGTATATATAAATATATATAATATACATAATACATACACACATACATAGAATAGAAAATTATTTAATCTTAAAAAGAAGTTAATCCTGTCATTTGAGACCACATGGATAAACCTGGAGGACATACTTAAGTGAAATTAGCCAGAAAAAGAATACAAGTACTGCACGGTCACACTTATATGTGGAATCTAAAAAGAACTCATAGAAGTAGAAAGTAGAATTTTGGTTTCCCTGGGCTGCAAAGTGGGGGAAATGGGGAGATGTTGATCAAAATTTAGAAAACTTCAGTATTAAATTCTAGTGAACTAATGTACAGCATGGTACTATAGTTATTAGTACTGTATTATATATTTGAAATTTACAAAGGAAAAAAGTTCTCATCCCAATAAGCTAAGATAACTACGGGAGGTGATGGTATATCAATTTTCTTGATTGTGATAATCATTTCATAATGTATACATATTTCAAAACACATATGTAAATGTATAAAATTTATTATTATAAATATATACAAATTTAATTTTCAATTATGCTTCAATAAAGCCAGAAAAATGAAGTCAGCCATTTATATGTAATGATAATAAATAGTAGTACTATTTTTATGTAACACAAAGTTGATTTCAGAAGAAATGAAATTTGTTAGTCTTTAGAAATGAAATTTTAGTCTCTAGAAATCTGAAGGCAGGTGATAAGGCAGGATTCTGTTTTTCATTGTAAAAATTGAAAAACTACTTGACTATCAAAATATGCATGAATTGCTGAAGACAAAATGTCAGAACTGCAAGATAAAGTGGCCAGTCTTGAACATTCAGACAATATTAAATAAAAGAAAAATAAGTAACCATGATCAGAATATACAAGAATTCTTGGACAACATGAAGAGGCCAAATTTAGAATCATTGGATTGAGCTGGGCACAGTGATGCATGCCTGTACTTCCAGTGGCTCAGGAGACTGAGGTAGGAGGATTGTGAATTCAAAACCAGCCTCAGCAACTTAGTGAGGCTCTAAGCAACTTAGCGAGACTGTCTCTAAATAAAATTTTAAAAAGGGTTGGGGATGTGGCTCAGTGGTTGAATGACCCTGGATTCAATCCACAGTGCCAAAAAAGAAATCATTGAATTTGATGAGGCTGTGGGATGCGAGCTAATGGGATGAATAAACTCTTCAGGGAAATAGCCACAGAGAATTTTCCAAATCTTCAAGATGAGATGGACATCCAGAGATAGCAGGCATTCAGATCCCCAAGTAGACAAGTTCAAAAAAGAACCCCTCCATGGCATATAATAATTAAAATGCCTAACATACAGAACAAGAATATAATTCTAAAAGCCTCAAGAGAAAAACATCAGGCCACATTTAGAGGCAAGTCATTCAGAATCATTTCAGATTTCTCAGCACAATCTCTACAAGCCAGAAGGGCTTGGAATGATGTGTTTCAAGTCCTGAAAGAAAATGACTGTCAGCCAAGACTTATATCCAGCAAAGTTTTCATTCAAAATTGGAGATGAAATAAAAACATTCTAAGATAAGCAGAAACTAAAAGAATTATTACTAAACTTGTACTAAAGAACTTAATTAAAGAAATACTACACACAGACAAAATAAAAACAAACCTTGGAGCTCACAAAAGAGCAAATTTCATTTGAAATGTAGTTAAGCAAATGAGAAAAGGATCAAGTTTAAAACAATAAATAAATCAAAATGGCAGGAATTAATGAACATCTTTCTATAATATCATTGAATATAAATGGTCTCAGCTCTCCAATTAGAAGATATAGTCATGCATAATGGACTAAAAACCAAGACCTAACTATATGTTGTTTGCAAGATATAGTTGCAAACTATATGTTGTTTGCACCTTACAGGCGAAAACAGCCACAGACTCAGAGTGAAATGATGTAAATTGATATACCATGCAAATGGAGCCCCAACACAAGGAGGAGTAGGTACTCTCATATCTGACAAAGCATATTTCACACCAAAATTAATCAGAAGAGTCAAAGAAGGTTACTTCATATTGGTAAAAGGAACACTTCAACAAGAAGATATAAAAATAATAAATATTTATTTCCCAAATATGGGTGCAATTAATTACATAAAAGAGACACTACTTGAATTGAAGCCCCAAATAGACCTCAGTACACCTCTGTCACCATTAGATAGGTTCTCCAGACATAACAGTAATGATTCTTTGGACCTGAAAAAATATTAAAAATCAAATGTACCTAACACACATCTACAGAATATTTCATCCAACAACAGCTGAGTACACTTTCTTTTCAGCAACTTATGGAATATTCTTCAGGATAGACCACATTTTAAGTGACAAAGCAACTCTTAGCAAATACCAAAAAGTTGATATCATTCTTTGCATCTTATCAGATCATAATGGAATAAAATTAGAAATCAACATGTGCAAACCCTATAGAAACTATATGAACACTTGGAGATTGAACAATATTCTTTTTTTTAAATTTTTAAAGTTGTAGATGGATGCAATATCTTTATTTTATTTATTTATTTATTTTTTACGTGGTGCTGAGGATTGAATGCAGTGACTCACACATGCGAGGCAAGCGCTCTACCATTGAGCCACAGCCCCAGCCCAAACAATATTCTTTTGAATGATGAATGGATGATAAAAAAATCAAGGGAGAAATTAAAATATTCTTAGACTCAAATGAGAAATGTGGCAGAATATAACAGAACCTCTTGGACACTATGTAGACAGTTCTAACAGGGAAGTTTATAGCTGAGTGCCTATATAAGAAAATAAAAAATGTCCCAAAATAAACAAACTAATAAGGCATCACAAGGCTCTTGAAAAAGAAGGACAAATAAATTCTAAATCCAGTATAAGGAATGAAATAATTGAGATCATAGCTGAAATCCATGAACTTTAAAATAAAACAAACAATACAAATGAGCTATAAAACAGAGATAGTTCTTTGAAAAGATAAATAAGATTGAAAATCCCTTAGCCAAACTAACCAAAAGAAAAACAGAGAAAAAACAAATTAATAAAATTAGAGATGAAAAAAGAGAAATCACCACAGATATCTCAGAAATCTAGTATATTATAAAGGACTTACTTTGAAAACTTATATTCCAATAAATTGGACAACCTAGAAGAAATGGATACATTTATAGACAAATGTGATCTGCCAAAACTGAATCAAGAGTACATAGAAAACCTTAACACACCAATAAATTGTAATGAGATACAAGCAGTAATAAAAAACCTTCCAACAATAAAAGCCCAGGACCAGATGGATTATTAGCTGAATCCTACTGAACATTAGAAGAACTAAAGCCATCATTCCTCAATCTATTCTATTCCATGAAATAGAAAGGGATGGAACACTTCCAAATTCATTTTATGAGACCAGAATCACATTAATACAAAAAACACATCAAGAAAAGAAAACTGCAGATCAATATCCCTGATGAATTTAGAGGAAAAATACTTAATAAAATGTTAACAAATCATGTTCAACAGCATATTAAGGAGATTGTACAACACAACCAAGTTGGTTTTATTCCAGAGATGCAAGGATGGTTTAATAAATGCAGATCAATAAATGCAAGGAAAAAATCACTTAGTAATCTCAATAACTGCAGAGAATACCTTAAACAAAATTCAGTACACACTCATGATAAAAACAGTGAAAAAACTAGGGACATAAGGAGAGAACCTACCTCAACATCACAAAGGCTATATGTAAAAAACACAAAGCCAACCTCACAGTAAATGGGGAAAGACTGAAAGAATTGTCTTTAAAACCTGAGATAAGACAAGAATGCCCTCTTTAACCACTACTATTTACTATAGCACTAGAAATTCTAGCCAGAGAAGTTAGACAAAAGAAAGAAAGAACATGGATATAAATAGGAAAGGAAGAAGTTAAATCATCACTGTTTGCAGATATGATCCTATACCTAGAAGATAAAAAAACTCCACCAAAAGATTGACAGACCTAATAAATTTGGCACAGTAGCAAATTACAAAACCAGCATACAAAAATTAATGGCTTTCTTATATATCAACAACAAATTTCCTGAGAAAGAAACCAAGAAAACAATTCCATTAACAATAGCCTTAAGAAATACCTAAGAACAAATCTAACCAAGGAGGTGAAAGACCTCCACAATGAAAAGTATAGAACAATGAAGAAAGAAATGGAAGATGACCTCAGAATATGAAAGGCTGCCCATGTTCATGGATAGACAGAATTAATATTGTTTAAATGGCCATATTACCAAAAGCAATATACAGATTCAATGCAATCCCCATCAAAATATCAGTAGCATTCTTCACAGAACTAGACAAGACAGTACTAAAATTCATTTGGAAGACTAAAAGAACCAGAATAGCCAAAATAATTTTAAACCAAAAAAAGTAAAGCTGGAAGTATCAAAATGCCTGACTTCAAGTTACACTACAGAGCTGTAGTAACAAAAACTCCACGGTACTGGCATAAAATAGAGACACATAAATCAATGGTAGAGAATAGAAGACACAGAGACAAATCCACATAGATACAGCCATCTGATCCTTGACAAAGGTGTCAAAAACATATATTGAAGAAAAGATAGCCTTTTTAACAAATGGTGCTAGGCCAACTGGTTTTCTGTATATATAAAAATAAAACTAAATCCTATCTCTTACCATGCACAAAATATCAACTCAAAATGGATCAACGAGATCAGAATTTGACCAGAAACTATGAAACTCTTAGAAGAAATGTAGGGTCAACACTCTAGCTTTTAGGCACAGGCAACGACTTTCTCAATAGGACCCCTAAAGCTAAGAAAATAATGTAGGAGAGAATAAATTGGACAGCATCAAATTAAAAAGCTTCTGCATAGTCAAGGAAACAATTAGGAATGTAAATAGAGGACTCACAGAATGGGAAAAAGTCTTTGCTAGCTACTCTTCTGACAAAGGATTAATATCTAGAACATAGAAAAAACTCAAAGAACTTTCCACCAAAAAAATCAAATAACCCAATTAATAAATGGACAAATGAATTAAACAGACACTTCTCAAAAGAAGAAATACAAATGGCCAACAAATACATGAAAAATGTTCAACATCATTAGCAATTAGGAAAATGTAAATCAAACCTACAATAAGATTTCATCATACCACTCAGAATGGCAGCCATCAAGAATATGACAATAATAAATATTGAAGAGGATATGGAGAAAAAGAATACTTTTTATACTGTTGATGGGACTGTAGATTAGCTCAACCACTATGAAAATCATTACGGAGGTTCCTCAAAAGACTAGGCATGGAACCAGCATATGACCCAGCTATACCACTCCTCAGTATGTATGCTAAAGAATTAAAGTCATCATACTACAGTGATACATTCATACCCATGTTTCTAGCAGCATAATTCACAATAACCAAACTATGGAACCAGCCTAGGTGTTTATCAACAGATGAATGGATAAATAAAATGTGGTATATATACATAATAGGGTTTTAGTTGGCCATAAAGAAAAATGAAAGTATGTCATTTGTAGGAAAACAGATGGAATTAGAGACCATCACGTTAACAGAAATAAGTTAAACTCAGAAGGTTAAAGGTCATATGTTTTCTCTCATGTGTAGAAGCTAGAGGACAAAGGAAAACCAAGGTGGGGTTGAATCTCCTAAAAATCAAAGGGAGATCATTAGAGGAAAATGACCAATGGGTAGAAGGTGAGAGGGGGGAAGTGCTAAAGAGTGATATTGATCAAAATATATTTCTATATTTTGTATATGTATGAATATGTAATGAAAAATCCCATGAACATGTACAACTATAAAGCATGGATATAAAATGTGGAAAAAATAGTGCATATACACATACTTTACATACATGCACACATACATGCATAGGCATGTATATACATATAAACATACAAAATAAGGCATATAGAGAGAGAAAGACAGAAACAAAGAAAGAGACAGAGACAGACACATACATTTCCTAAGAGCAGCTAGTTTTATAAAGCATGGTAAAATTTTTAAAAAGTTAAAGTAAAAATATAAAACATATGAACGTGTTTGGAAGGGACATTTTTCATTTAAATTTTAGGAAGCAATATTTAACATACATTTCCCATCTTCTTTCCATCCTCCTAAAATATGTCATAATTGCTCATTTATTGATGACTCTCTTTCCTGATCTGTTGTCATAAATATCTGTCTTTTTGTACTTCTATACTCCCATCTCTGATAGAATAATGATATTTCAATCTATGTTCATAATCTACCATCTGGAATCTCGAAAAATCAATCTTTTGTATTTTAAAAAGCAAATGAGTGAGAATTTTGCCTAGTGTGATATTTAAATGAGACAGGTGTCATATTTCGTAAGTTTGACTTGTAAAAATCTAATATCTTTATATATCTTGATAAAATGAGGGGAAACAAGTCCCTTCTCTCTTCAGGGGAATGAAAAGGATAAAGAAAATGGTCCATGCTGGCATACTTTGGCACAAGAACAATAGGCCAGAAACAGAAAGTGGTATCATCCAATGTTTCATATTGAGGCTTATCAAAAGAGAAGCTTAATTGTTTCATCCTTCTCTTTTTTTTTTTTTTTTTTGGTACTGGGGATTGAACTCAGGGGCACTCAACCAGTGAGCCACATCCCCAGCCCTATTTTGTGTTTTATGTAGAGACAGGGTCTCACTGAGTTGCTTAGTGCCTCGCCATTGCTGAGGCTGGCTTTGAACTCGCGATTCTCCTGTCTCAGCCTCCCTAAGTGCTGGGATTACAAGCGTGAGCCACCGCGCCCGGCTTCATCCTTCTCTTATTGAACATTCTTAACTCTCTATCAGTCTGTGCCCAAGGAAGAAATAGCGAACAAGAAAACCTTGAATTGTTAAAAGCTTTCCCCTTTCACTGAGTTAGTGTCATGATTAAGTACTATTAGTCAGGAAAGTATGACATCTCAAGTGCCATAAAGATGTCAAAGTAGGGGCTGGGGTTGTGGCTCAGTAGTAGAGTGCTTGCCTAGCACGGATGAGGCACTGGGTTCGATCCTCAGCACCACATACAAATTAAAAAATAAAAATAAAGCTATAATAAAAAAAACAACCTAAGATAAAAAAAGATGCCAAAGTGTAGTTTGGGTTCAGAATGGAATAATCTGGGATAACAGGTCCTCTGAAAATGATAGATTCCTGACTCCATGGTGCAAGGTTATCTTATATCTTACTCAATCAGCAAGTGTCTCTTTTTATGTTAGTATAGAGAAGTATAGAGGAAGCTGACAATCCTAATGGCAAACTTTAATTCAATAATTTTATTATTAATTAAATTGAAGTCTCTCTTTCATTAGCTTTGAGGATAACAACTGTGGTGAGTGTTCAAAAGTATCAATTCTGTGATAGGAGCATTGTTAAAAACTATAGTTTTTGAACCACGAGGCTGTTAACACCTGTGAAGAAATTCCAAAAGAACATCTGAATTTGTTTGGAATTATTTGCTAATTCAAATTTTAACATGATAGAAAGTAACTTGGGTAAGTTTTTTGCAGAGTTTGTTGATATACATACTTACACCCAAATATATTAATAAATTACTCTAATTCTTTAAACTAAATGTTAGCAAAAAGATAAGCTGAATTTGCCAAAGCAGATTTTCCAGATAATATGTAGAATGCCTGGTTAAATTTGGATTTTGGAAAAATAAGGTGTTACATAAGTATGTCCTAACCAAGGAATCCTTATACTAGAAAAATATTCATTGTTTATATAAAATTCAAATTTAATTGGACATTCTGTAGTTTTATTTACTAAATAGGGCTGCCTTTTAATACTATTTCCTTTGTGTTCTCTTATTCAACTGTCACAGAAGCAAATGCACGGACAATATGAATTCCATACTGACTTTTAAGCTTAAGTTTTTAACTGAAATCATCAAAAATTAAGGTGCAAATGTTATGCTTTGCAGGATAAACATGAGTACCATTGGCACTTTATAGTGGCATAAAATTGATTCATGATATTAAGAGCTATTAAAATTTCTGGTATATCTCCTAATTTAACATTTGGCTTTTTTGCCAAGCTGCCAAGCTATTTTTTGGAATAAAAGTAGGCGAGACTCTAAGAAGGGAATAGGACAGGGAAGTTTAATTTTGGGAAAAGATGTTTGTTTAGAAAGGGTCTTGATGTCTAAAAAAAAATAATGCAAGTTGTATGTAGAAGTTTAAATTTTCTGTTAGCCATATTAACAAATTGTGAAAGGAAACAGGTGGAATTAATTTTAATATTTTGTTCAACCTCCTATATCCCTATTATTATTATAAAATATTATAACTGTATATAATTATATACTATTTATTGTTACATTTTTGAAAACATTTAAACAACATCAAATTTTGAGATATTTTATGTTATTTTCATACTAAGTCTTTGAAATCCAATATTTTGCACTTAGGAAAATATCAATTTGTGCTGGCCAAATTTCAAGTGCTCAGTAGTCATGTGTGATTAGTGGCTACCATAACAGTACATGCAAAGCTATATTCTTGGTATTCAAGACCAGAAGCTATGGCATCACCTGTAGGTTCCTTAGAAATGGAGACTCTCAAATCCCACTCCAGACCTACTAAGTCAGAATCATTTTAACAAGGCCGTTGGGTGATTCAAATGTACATTAATAGTTGAGAAGCACTGGCATTAGAGAGCACTGGGCATTTCTTAGGATACACATCATGGTTTTGCAGTCTAGAATAGATAGTGAAGATTATCACTTGATTGGCAAGGGAAATTCAAAAGGTGAAACACTGGTAACAATAAGGGTATGGTAAATAACAACTGTGATGAAGTTGTAAGTTTGCTTTTTGTTTTGTTTTGTTTTGTTTTGAGAAATCAGTTTGTGGGTGTGTTTGTAGATATAAGTTATTTCTATCCAAAATCAGAGATAGGACCTTTATTCATGAAGTTTTGGTAATACTTAGGTTGGCTAGTTCCATACCCCATCCATTCAACTTAGCATTTTTAAATAAACTAACTTCTGTATTAGCATTCTTGCTCAAATAAATAATATCTCCCTAAAACTAATTTCTCTTTGACTCTCTGCCTTTTCCAGCTCATTTCCCAATTTTCCAAGCCCATCCAATCCACTAGTCTTGATACATCCTCCACTATGTCATTTGAAATCTATTTCCTTATAAACAACCATGAAACATCTTCACAACTTTATTCATGGAACCCTCCCATAACTATTTAGTCTTAAATGAAGCAAATACAAAATTCCCTTCACAATACTTTTTTAGTCCTTCTAAATCTGTCCACCCATTGTCTCCTACTTTCTTTCAAATTTGAAGGATAAGAAGTTCGAAATCCAGAGATGGACAAAAAAGATGCAGTCTTTGCCTTCACAGAGCATAAAGCTTTATGAGATGGTGAAGGAAAAATCTTTAACACCTATTTACAATTTTGATAAGTACTCTAAGGGAGAAGTAGAGATTCAATGGAAGATGCTATTGTTGGAACATGGTTTGTACCCTCTGAAACTCATATTGAAATGTGGTCTCTGATTTAGTAACAATCTTGAGAGATGTTAGGGCCTTTAAGAGGCTATTAGATAATTAAGAAGAATTAATGCAATTGTTCCAGGACTGAATTAGTTATCATGAGACTGGGTTATTATAGAAATAGGAGACTGGGTTATTACAGAAATAGTAATATTTGTGATTTTTATGATTTGTCTTCTTATGATTTGTCTTTTTCCAAATTCTGTCATGAGTTGAAGGAGCACAAAGCCTTCACCAGAACCTGAAAAGATCCCTGTGCCCTGCTCTTGAACTTTTTTCCAGACTCTAGACCTATAAACATAATAAATTTCTATTCTATAAATTATCTTATCTCAGGTATTCTGTTAAAGCTTTAGAAAATGGACTCAACCAAGCATATATAACATGGAGCTCTCAAAGTCTGGCGAGTCACTGAAGAAATGATATTTAAATTTGAACATGAAAAATGAATTTTATTTTAATGGTGGTGAGTGAGAATAAGAGATACTATTCCAATTTCTCATTGTGCTCTGTTATTTTCTTTTGTAGTGTTTATAATAATTTGAAATATCTTTTTGGCCTATTTAATTGGTGTTATTTCTTTGCTAGACTGTAAGTTCCAAGAGAGGAGAGACCTTCTTGTTTTGTTAATTGTTGTAACCCTATCCCTTATAATAATGCTTAGCACATAAAAGACTCAAATATTTGTCGACTGAAGTTCTATGGTCCTACTGAGAAGACAGAGTCATATTTAAAGGACTGCAGTAAAACCACTGTGAGTTTTAGAGATTTTGAGAAAAGAATGAGGGAAGTCAATGACCAGAAGTAATTGGTGGAATTAGGATCATAGAGAGCCTTAGGAATAGTGTTAAAGACTTTTTACAATAAGGAGAAGAGGGGAAGGAGAGACGTTCACTAGATTAGACAAAGGGGAATGAAGGCAAGGGAGGGAGGATAGGATTAGGAAAGATAGTAGAATAAATCTAACATAATTTTCCTATGTATGCATATGAAAATATCTAAGTGAATCCCACCATCATGCTGACCTACAAGTATGGGGTCCTAATTACAATAAGATATATTCCATGTTTGTATAATTTTATCAGAATGGATTCTAATGTCATGTATAACTAAGAATAACCAATAAAAAGCAGACAAAAAGTATGTAGGGCTTTTTACTACAGTATAAAACATTATACTTGCAGATCTCATCTTGCTGGGGGCACTCCCTTTTGGAGACCTCACACACCGAAATCTCTGATTTCAAACTCCAGTACTTTTCCTTATCCTATTATTTTATTCTCCCTGTGCATGTTCTTTCCCTTTATTTTTATCTCATGTCTATCTCATATCTCCAGTCTTCTAGTTTATACTTTATTGTCGTTTCAGGCTGACTTCCATTCATTGTCAGACAATTCAATGAGGAATTTATTCCTGTCTCTTAACCCTTTCACTTTATGTCCTTTATAAAAAATTCCTGTCCTGGCTAACCCCTGTTACTTTTAATAGACCATATTATATACTGTGAAAACTGAGAAAATTTCCAAACTGTGTTCATGGTGTCCACAGAAAAATCCATCTTCACTGGTTTTAGTAAGCCTTCATAATATATAATAATTCTTATATTCTCTTTTTTTTTGGTACTGGGGATTGAACTCAGGGGCACTCGACCACTGAGCCACATCCCCAGCCCTATTTTGTGTTTTATTTAGAGACAGGGTCTCACTGAGTTGCTTAGCACCTCGCCGATGCTGAGGCTGGATTTGAATTTGCAATTCTCCTATCTCAGCCTCCCAAAGTGCTAGGAGTACGGAGTGTGCTACTGTACACGGCAATTCTTGTATTCTTATAGACTCTCTATCCCAATGCCCAATTACCATTTCAGATTTTTGGGGTTGTGGCCTGTTTTCTTGACTTGTACTTTATGTGCTCCAATCCATATCCATTTTCTTCATCTCAAATCCTCCATCTCTGTTTCTTTTTTGTTTATCTTTTTCTTGTTCCTGAAGTGAGAAATACGTTTTCCTTTAATTTCTGAAGCAAATATTTTCTGAATGTCTTTGCGTGCTTTCTCTAAGATTATATTGCACCAAGTATAACTCTCTACAAGCATTCTCTAGTTATTTTTTCCCTTCTGCTCACACTTAAAATCCTATAATAGCATGTCTACAAGCACAGGCTCCAGAGTTAACATACTGAGACGTGATTCCAATTCCAACATGTAAACCTTTCTGAACTTTATTTTCCTCCTTGTAAATATACAGTACAATTTTAAGGATTGAGATAATCTACATGAAACATTAAGCAGAGTGCCTAGTATATTGTGATAACTAAATTAAGTATTATGCTAAAAACAATGGTGTTGATCAAATTAAAGAAGCTCATTTTTCCCTTATTTTCAAAAAACTGCCATTTCTGATATCTCCTAAAGTTATCCTTGATCACAACCCTGATTATAAGAAGGTTGACTCTTTTCTTCCACCAGCTGCTCTTTAACCACAGACTTCTGTTATCACTGTTTAACTAAAACTGCTCTCCTGATGATGCTGAATCTCTTCACTACTTGTTCAGCATTCAATCACATATATGGTAATGCCTCCTGTCAAATACATCGGCTGATTCCACAGGTATGTTTTTTCAATTATTCATAATCAACCTTGATTCTAAGGGAGGGGTCTTAGAGTTGTTATTATGTAGGAATTCAGAGAATATAAGAAAGGCTTTCAACAGAAAATAATTACATTTAATTTTTCAAGTGTCATTTTGTGAAGTACTGTAATTCAATGCTTCTGACCTGATTCTGAGTCATTTTTATTCATTCTTATCAGTCTTATCACCCTTCCTCCACATTATGCTTTCCCAAGAAAATAAATTTTAAAAATAAAATATTTCATAATACTACTAATGAAGTTAATAACACATTAATTTATAATCATTATAATATGACATTTTTTTGGATTTGGGCTACAGTTTAAACCACTGAACTGCATCACCCTTGGTTCATATGATACCTCTTTTGAAAACTGAACTGTAGCTCCATATACAGCTTTCTTAAGAAGGTGGTGATATCATTCCATTTCAGAGAAGTAGAAGGTCCTGCTTCAGGCAGTAAGGAAATCTAATTTTAAAGTCTAATAAGGAAATCTGGGCAGATGAATACTGAGGAGAAGGTGATGTTGATCTAGCTGAGTGCACTGCAGAATTAAAACTTGATGGGAAATCATTGTGCTTCAGGGAACAAGACCAGCAAAGGCTTAGAGCACGATGTGAGGATCAATATTGGAAGAATAAAATAATTGAATTAACAAATCCTCAGAACAAACAGATTGAAGGGAACAATAGGCAGCAAAGCTCTGACTGACTTATGAAAGTTAAGAGAAATTAAGAAGGGAGATGGGCCCACATCTTTTGCAATCAGGTCTGCTAACACTATAGATGGATGTAGAATACATTTTGCTCTAGAAAGTAAAACTGCCATTGCTACTGCCTTGTTAAAATAAGACTAATTATCTCAGATCTAGGAGTGTTCAGCAGCCCCAACCCAGCCCCTTTAAACCAAAAGAGCAAAGTATTTTAATTTCTGTTTCAGTCACTAACTAGCTATGTGACTCGTGCAAGATATTTAAACTCAATTCACCATCTGTGAAATGGGGACAAAAAGAATTCATATGCTTTAGGGATATTATACTATCAATGTGAGATGATGTATGTAAATTACTAGGATAATGCCTGACACATAGTGGGAGCTCAACAAATGTAAATTTCTTAATTTTTATTGCCTCCATCTTAGTCTATTCCCTTTTGCTCTAACAGAATTCTTACCACTAAACAATATATAAATAATAGAGATTTGTTTTGGCTTACAGTTCTGGAGGCTAGGAAGTCCAAGAGTGTGGCTCAAGCATCTTCCTGGCTTTTATGAGGACTTTGTGTTGCATCAAAACCTGGCAGAGTAGAAGTGTGTATGAGAGTGGAAGCAAGAGGAAGCTGAGGAACCCAAACTCACTTTTTTATTAGAGCATTATAATTATGCATAGTATTTGGGTTCATTTTAACAAAATAATACTTCCAAGGAATTTTGTTTCCATCCTTATCCCCCTTTCCCTTTCTATCTCCCTCCCCTATTGTCTCTCCTCTCCTGTATTGATCTTTTTTTCACTCTTCTATTTATTTTGATTGTTTTTTCTACATATACATACAGGTGAAATTCTTTTTGGTACATGTATATGTATAAAGCATGATATTGTTAAACTCATTCCACATGTCTACGCTTTTTCTTTCCTCCCTCCTTCTCATTTTTTGTCTTCTACTCTACTAATCTTCATCATATTATTGTAACAAACCAACCTCAGGATAACTAATTTCTTCTCATAAGAACTCACTCACTCCTATGAAAACATCATTAATCCCTTCATGAGGATGGAGCTCAGAAAACCTCTTAAATTGTCTTGCCACCTCTTGACACTGTTACATTTAGAGGGGACAAATCATACCCTAACCATACCAGATCCTCAATATTTTTATTTAGTATCCCTACCCTTAGATAGGAGGGGAAAGAAATACAAATGATAGAAACTGTGGGCATTTGTTTTCTTGTTGCAAATATCAAGAGATTCAGTGAAATTTTATATTTTAGCACCAGCTAAAATACATTCAAGCATTATCAGTGATTTCATTATGCATACTTGCATCATTTTATTTGAAAATAGGTAATTACACATAGCACTATTGTTTTGCAGTGCTGGAAATTGAACCCAGGGCCAGGCACATTCTAGAAAAGTACTTTACCACTGAGACACACCCCAAGCCCCCACTGTACTATTTTAAAATAAGGCAGTTACATGGTGCATGGGTATACTCATTTGGCTGAAGAGTTTTCATTAGGACCCCATCAAATATTGTGATAAAAATAAGAGAAACTAACTACCACCTCTGTAGCTTTGAGACCAAATAGCAAATATAGTTTATAATTGCAAAGGCATCCTTCACAGCGCATCTACTATTGGTCACAGCTAAGGGTTGTAGATATCTTTAATCTTTACCCAAATCCCTGAATGGTAGGTATTATTATCCATATTTGACAGATGAGGAATCTGAAATTCAGAGACATCATTCAGGTCAATAACTGGGAGTTCAACCCAGGTCTTTGTGACCCTAAATCAAATACCTTCTTCATAGTACTAGCTTACCAGGCTATCCACATAGCAGTGGGTTGACTGTTAGCCTTTTGCTAGTTATTTAGTTTAGCTGAGCTGAATCTCACTAAATTTTAATTGGTACCACATGTCTGAAGGGGGGATAGTAGATCAAATTTTTAGGGTGAGACAGGAGTTCCTTATTGGGGAACCAAAACTATTCCAGGAAATACACTATTTAGTGAGGTTGATGTGAAGTTTCCTATGCACTGTGGTGTGAAACTTCTATTTGTAATAATGATTTGTGGATATGTATATGTATATGCATATATACATTGAATTTACCATCCAAGTCTGCAATATTTTTGTTTGGTACCAGGGAATGAATCCAGGGGTGCTTAACCCGTGAGCCATATCCCCAGCCCATTTTATTTTTTAATTTGAGTCAGGGTCTCACTAAGTTGCTTAGGGACTTGCCAAGTTGCTGAGGCTGGCTTTGAACTTGCAATCTTCCTGCCTCAGCCTCTCAAGTTGCTGGGATTACTCGTGTGTACCACCATGCCTGGCACCAAGCCTGAAGTTTTTGTTTGCTTATTGTCAACTGTTGACTATATGAATAAAATAAATTATCACTACATTAAATTGGAATCTCATTAGTGTCCAGTATTGTGTTGGATGTTTTAAGTATATGACTTATTTCTAACACCAATTCTAAGAAATTTATTATGGGAAAACTGAGGCACAGGGAGATTGTTTTACACAGACCAGAGTGCTAGTAAATTGAATAGCTCAGATTTAAACCAATTCTTAACTCCAGAATGCAGATCCTAACCATACTACTCTGAAGAAAACCACAAAATTACAGTGACCTGGCAAAGACCATTTGATAAATTTCACACTTGTATTTTCTATACAAGTATATCAGTTACTAAATCTAGTGTTGTTATCAGTATAAAGTACACAGGTTTCACAAGACTCAATAGAACAGATCAAAGTGAATAATCCATGGAATTTTTACTCTGAAATACAATAGTTATAGCCTTATCAACATTTACTTAGAATTTTAAAAGCAATTTTATTTGCATTGACTTTATACTCTGTTATCCACTAATTCATATTATTCCTATAGCCAAAGAAGCCTTTCCATTCTTAATTTTGATTTTGTTAATCCCATGTTTGAATTTAATTATTATCCCCTACCCTTGGAATTCCCTCTCTTTCCCCTTTACTCTTTGGGAAATTGCCTTTCAACATCTCACCTCTACTGTTAAAACCTACTTGAAATTCTTCCTTCCAGCATTACTGACTAATTCCACTATTCTGGACATTCCATAGGACGGAGTACTTTCCAGAAATTATGCATAGGGACACCTCAATTACTCATAATAGTTGGTCATTGCATACATGTATGAGAGTTATGGATTAATTGAAATTTCAAAATGGCCAGAAATTTTTTTAAAAAAAATTTATAATATCTTGGTTAGTTTTGTTTACTTAAAACCCTTTTAAGGTCTAGGTTGGATTTCTTCATTTTAGTAAAACTAATATACTGGCTAAGATGAAAACTTTTTAAGAAAATTTTTTTAGTTATAGATGGACTCACTATCTTTATTTTGTTTATTTATTTTTATGTGGTGCTGAGGATCAAACCCAGTGCCTCACATGTTCAAGGCAAGTGCTCTGCCACTGAGCCACAACCCCACAAGTGAAAACTTTTTTGATTCACTAACAGGATCACCAGAGCCTCAGCTTTTTTATTTGAGATATGAGTCATGAAAGTACCAATTTCCCTGATTGACAGGAGAATTAAATGAGATATTATATACAAACAGTACTTTTCCAATTGTATAGTGATATACAGATACACTACATTGTTCTCAAAAACTCTTGTGCAGGACTGTTAACTAAAAGAGGCAGGTGTATTTTAACTCTTGGACATACCTAATAGGTAATATTATTAAAATTTCCTTCATTTTTTCTTTCTGTCATTGCCATTCCCTTAAATGTAAAGTGTGGGAAAAATCTAATATTAAGTAATTTTATTAATTAATTAATTGAGGTTTTACTATATGTAGCTTTGCCACCTACTGCTAATTATGAATATATTCACTTCCTTTTATTGTTTGTTGTTTTTCTAAGTGTTTTGTTCTGTCTTAAAATCCCTATTATATGTAAGAACCATTGAAAGACAGGAACTTTGTTTCTGAATCCCTGGTATTTTTCATTCCACCTAGTAGGGACTGTGCACACAGAGAGCTAGTTCCTACACACGCACACACACACTCACAAGTACAAAGTTAATTAGAGCAAAGAAAGTGTCCTGACACTGAGAAAACTGATCATAATAGTCCAACCTGAAACACCTCATGCCTTTTGTTCTCTTTCACACCTAGACGCCAAGCTGCCTGGAAACAAGATTATTATGTGAGCTGCTTAATGAATACTGGTGAAATATTAAATTGGCTCTAAATTTTGTTGTGGTATAGTGGTTGTTTTACTACAGCTTCATTTTCTCACTTTCCTGTTTGAAATATATCAGAGATAGAATTTTAAATTGGTATTTTTAATATAAGACTACAAATAGAAGCTGACAGCACTTCACACCTTTGGTTTCCAAAAGTCGGCAAATCACTCCTGAAACACACAATTTCCTTTTGATTGGAGGCTAATGGTCGTACATGAGCAATCTTGGAGACCTGCCATCTTCCAAGTGCAGAAAGGGCAGAATGGGGCAGCAGTGGAACATGTATGAATGAACAGGTTTTAAGATGCATTTGGTCAGTAACTAATGTCCACAAAGAGCTGTTGGTATGTTCATTCCATGAGGTCTGTGTGGACACACTGAACCATCTAGGCAGCTGTCTCATTCTGAAGACTGCCCTGGAGCTTGAGCTTGGTGGATAAAAGGATCAGAGGTAGTTGGGCTTTTGTATATGCCCAACAGTAAAAGTGCCTCAATGGTCTATGTGGCCTTTTTCATCTCCCAGGGTGGTAAGCAACCTCAAAAAGGAACCAGGCTTTGGATCAGAAGGCCATCTCAGGCATGATGACAAAGATGAGGAAAGCTTATTGGATTCCCTGTGTTGGGGCTTTCATTGTTTCTTGCCCTCAGCAAACTCTAGCTCAGGATTTTCTCCCTGTGTCAGGATTCATATTTATCTGGATGAATGGAGTGGAGCTTGCTTCAAATTCAGATATCTTGACCACATCCCATACCTCCTGAACCAGAATCATGGCATAGGACCTAGGAATCTGATTTTTAACAACAGATGTTTCATATAACTCAGATCTGACACCCACGGTTGGCTAACCAGAACACTCTCCAATTTCTGAATTCATTCTTGTTCTTTCTTTCATGCATTTGTGCATTCTTTTTTCTATGTTTAGATTTACTTCTCCCTTTTCCATCATTCTTTAAGATTTGGCTTCAGCCGGGCGTGGTGGCGCAAGCCTGTAATCCCAGCACTTAGGGAGGCTGAGACAGGAGAATCGTGAGTTCAAAGCCAGCCTCAGCAAAGGCAAGGCGCTAAGCAACTCAGTGAGACCCTGTCTCTACATAAAACACAAAATAGGACTGGGGATGTGGCTCAGTGGTCAAGTGCCCCTTAGTTCAATCTCCAGTACCAAAAAAAAAAAAAAGATTTGGCTTCAAGGAAGGAACACTTTTGGTGATAATTATGAATGAAAATAAAATGAAAAATATGTACTGAAGTTAGATTACATTGCAAAGAATTGCAAGTGTATAATGATAATTAATCCTCATCCACCAACTAAGAAAAATTCTAGAGCTGCTTTGTTGCATTTCTGATAATTTGTTTTAATACATGTGCTCCCTCACCTGCATGGGAACTTATTCAGGATGACCCCTAGAGCAATGCTAGTCCATTAAGTATTCAATAAGTTTATTAAATGAGAGATTTTCAAGTGCAGTTGAAATGAAAGTTCACATTCTCAAACATAGTACTTTGAGTGAACCTGACAGGGGAACACTGCATAGCAGAGTGGATAAACCATTGGAATTTTAGAGTCAGAAAGACCTCGAATTCAATCCAAGCTCCACTGCTTATGTTCTGTGTAGCACTTGATAATTGCCTAATCTTTCTGTTTCTTCATCTACAATGTTAGGACAATAATAGTACTGGTCTTATAAGATTGGTCTAAGAATGAAACGAAGTGGTGTGAACAAAGCCCTTAGTATAGTACCTGTCCACATACTACATGTTCAATCAATAGTAGTTGTTATTATGTCTGTAATTACTGAGCAGACTTGTAATGCTGAAACATCCCAAGGGGCCATTGAGCTTGTAGGGCTGTTTATCTCTGCAGTAAATGACTGTAGGCTGTGTGTTGATTTTTTAAAATTCTACTGTCAGATATTTCTTTTATTACAGACTGACACTATCCAACAGCTTCTTCAATCTGCTCCCTCTTCTAATTTGCTGCTTATAATTTATTGTAAGATGGGAAACTAGATAACCAAACTTTGAATTAACACATCTACTCATTTAGTACTTTTGTTCAAAAATTCTCTATAACCCAGATCTGAACTCTAGATAACAGGATTTTTTTTCATGTCCCACTTAAAAAATTTGACTTACAAATTTGCAGTAGGGTTGTAGCAAGAGGCTTATAGTTTATGACATTTCCTTTCACTATTTTTTGGTATCTTTTCACAAAATTATTTTTTCCTCAGATTTAAAAACACATTTGTAGGCTTGTTTTTCTCTTGTGAAAGTAATTCTTTCCATCAATGTACTTATTTTTTTTTATGAAGGACATGAAGGGTCAACATAACTTAAACCTATTCTGAGAAACTCTACATTTCCAAGAAAAAGAATACTCAAAATGCATCATATGTAATTACAAGTAACAAAAACATCTAACAAATTTAATCTTCCACAGCAACATAGAAATATAGACTTGGCTGGGATCACAAATATAAAACAATTTGAAAAGCGATTTATTAAAAAATGTTGGAGACTGAACTATACTTCAGCTGTATTGAAAGGGTTATGTGACCCACATTTTCTACCAATAAATGCACCTGGAAATCTGCTGGATCATGCCATTTCTTAGCATGCTAAATTAAAGCTACCTTTATTTTATTTATTTATTTTTTTTGGTACCAGGGATTGAACTCAGGGGCACTCACCACTGAGCCACATCCCCAGCCCTATTTTGTGTTTTATGTAGAGACAGGGTCTCACTGAGTTGCTTAGTGCCTCGCCATTGCTGAGGCTGGCTTTGAACTCGCGATTCTCCTGTCTCAGCCTCCCTAAGTGCTGGGATTACAGGCTTGCGCCACCGCACCCGGCTAAAGCTACCTTTAATAAAGACATAACTCCAATGCAAAAATTTGCCTCATTATCACACTGAACATTTTGTAATTAGTTATCCATACACATTTGTGAACAGTAAAGATAAACTATTTCCCTCATTTTATGATTTACAAATCGGGAATTTGAGACTTAGGAGGTTTAATTTGATCTTTCCCAAGATCTTATGATTATCTTTGTTGAATTTTAAATTGTTTATGTTTTTAATTATTGTTTTAATTGTACTATCTTATGAAGTACTGCATGATAATTTGTACGTGCATAGTGTGTCATGTTCAAATCATGAGTGTTAACATTTCCATATCCTTACATGTTTAAAAAATAGTTGATTAACATGTAATAATTACATATTTATGGAGTACATTGTGCTATTTCAATGCATGTGTACAATATGTACTAAATAGATCAGGATAATGAATGTTTCCATCTCCTTGTCATTACTTTGTGTTTGGACCTTCAAGTTCTTTTCTTCTAGTTATTCATAAAATATATGATGGGTTATTGTGACCTGCAGTCTCCCCGCTACACCGTTCTGTAGAGCACTGAAAATAATTATTTCTATCTAACTGTGCTTTGGGTACCTGTTATCTAACTTCCCACTATCCTCTCACTTCCTAACCTTCTCAGTCTCTAATATTCACTTAAATGTTTACTTGTCATTTATTTTATTCCTTCAATGACATGTCTCTTCATGTACCTTACCCTCTTTCTATTTGGGTTATTGATATTTACATTTATGATACTTTTCCCCCAAACAATGATACTTTTCAATTATAAAACAACTTAATTTTTGAGAAATACTTTTCTGTTTCCTTCTGGTTTTATTATGTACTTATCATTTTACATTTTATTTGAGTTTATATATTCATAACTCATCCAGTTATTGGGCTCTAACATAATATTATTTTAATATTATAAAATGAAGTTGAGTTCTAACATTTTTCAAGTAATCAGATGTATCAGAAAAATTTATTGAATAATCCATCATTTTGCTCTTATATTTCTATACTAACTTCACTAAATATTATTTCATGTTAAAGTTTTTTATAAGGATCTGTACTCTGTTATATTTTTCAGATATTTTCCTACCATAATGTTACAATTTTAATTGACTTAGATTTATTATATATTTTTATCTGATAGGGCAAATTTTTGTCACTGTTTTTCCAGTTTTTTCCCAGATATTCTTATCCTTTTAGTCACTGTTATGAATATCAATATCCACTTCTCCAGTCAAAAGAATTGAATTTAGATTTAATTGAAATTGAATACATACATACTTTGTGGAGAATGAACAAATTCACAGTATTGAATATAGTCATTCATAAACTGTATATTTTAATGTAGTTACTATTATTTTCTGCTATATAATTATGTACTTTTTAAAAAATGTATGTTGGCAACTATCTGAACTCTCTATTTCACTTAAAATTATTTTTTGGATATTTAGGGATATAATACTACCATTCACAAATAATAATAAATTTATATTACTTTTTCAACATATCATTTATTTTATGGTCTTAAGTTTTTCATCTATAAATGGAGATAAAATAGTACTTATGTCTGGGATTGTGAAAATTAAAGAGGCTCAGCCACATAAAACAAAAAACACTATTGTTTACATGTGGCAAGTCCTCAATAAATATTGCTGCTGCTGTTCTTGTAATTATTATTATTATTGTTATATTTTAGGAGGTTGGACTTGCAGAAAATTATTGAAACATATTATCACTTTTTGGGAGTGTATACAACAGATATATTTTATATTAAGCAAATGTGCCTCTTATCTAATTTATTTAGAAATTTAAATTAGGAATACATCTTAAATTTAATCAAATATTTTGCTTTCCTACATTTGAGGAATATTAATCTGGTTTGACTTATTTGTTTTTTTTAATTTGATAGATTATATTATTATATTTCCTAATGTTTAAATATCCTTCTGAACTCTGCTTCCCTGGTATAATGGCATGTTTTGCTTTTAAAAATACCCATAAATTTGTTTTCTCATTATGTTAATTAGTACTAATATGTGTACTATCAGTGAGATTCATTTCTAGCTTTGCTTCTTTGAGTTCCTTTTTCAGATTTTAGTATCTGGGTTATTTTGTCTTCAGAAATTTTATGAGGAGCTTTTTATATTTTTCTGTGCATTGGAATAATTTATGTAATTGTAAATATTTGTCTCTTGGTCATTTAAAAAAACCGCAATCTATTATTTCCAAAGAGCAATTATACTTTACTTTCGAAAATTATGTCATATTATATCCTTTCTCTCCTTAAAATTTTTCATTGCTCTTGGAATAAACTTACAAGCTCTTACAATGGCCTGTAAGATCACACATGATGTAATTGTTCCTGACAATCTCTTTAGCATCATGTGTTACATTGCTTTCCCAGGCTCATTCTGAAAGAAGTCAATGAAGCTTCAACTCATTTCTTCCAACATGACAGAGTCCTACCCATGACAGGGCTTCTGTTCTAGCTCTGACCTTCACCCAAAGGTGTACTCTGCCCCTTTCACGTTCAACTCTTCACATTCTCATTCCTCAGGTCTCAGCTTAAAGGAAGCATCCTAGAAAAGTTACTCCCTGACCATCCTATATAAATACATTACCTTGCTATTCTTTTTTATAGCATCCAATTTATTTCCTTTATGACATTCATAACATTTATAATTATTTATTTTATGTATTTTTCATATAATCAATCTATTCCTTATTAATTGCCCATCTCCTGCAATTAGAGTTTAGTCTACTTTTTGGTATGCAATTACATTGTTCTTTTCCTAGATCTCCTAGCACAATACATTTTACCAATTGCATTACATTTTACAATCATAGTTATTACAGTTTGGAGACTCCATGGTTCATTCAATTCTCTGAGGAATGACGGACTTCTTATGGTAGAAATAGCTTTTGAATGACTTGTCAATTTAAGTTCATTGATAGGTAGGCTGGAATATGAATTTAGTATGAGGGCATTTGGTGTATTTTTCCAGGCTCTTACGTATATAAAACTTAATAAATGACAACTTGCTTACGTGAATAGCCTTTGGGAAAGAATATTTCTTCCTTGGAACTCTGAATATGATGCATTAACATGTTGTTTTGAGTATATCAGGGAGGTTGTGTGAAGGTTGAAAAGTCTAACTTTTGTTCCTATGGAGAAAACTCTGCTTCTGTCCATTAATGCATGAAGTTTAGTAGGGAATTTTAAATTCCTGTTAGCACATTCAAATCAATTATTTGCCAGACTATGTGTAGCAATAGTGAATCCTAAGGAGTTTGGACCCTGATATTTACTCAGCTCAGAAATTTTGCTAATTTCTAAAGCTCTTATTATTATACCTGCTCATATAAGTCTGTTCTTTAGAAACACCAGTTGTCAGTTGTTTAATCTCCATTCTTTTTATTTTTCTTGTATTATCATCTATCTTTTCCTCTCTGCTATTATTTCATAACTTGTCTTCCATTTCACTGATTTTCTTCAGTGAGAGTTCTTTTCATTTTTATTTGTGGACTGTGTTTTATTCATGATTTGATATTTTAGTTTCTTTTAAATGATTTCTCTACACAGTTCCTTTTTATATCATTCAGATACCTTCACATCACATCCTGTTATTTTTTAGTTTTCTCTGTTCTTATTTCATGGAGATCGTGTCTTGTTGAATCGGATTTAGAATGCTAAGAGGTTTTAGCTTTTTGTTCTCATGCTTCCTAGAGCAAAACTATTGTGAATCTGCTCTTCCACTAAAAATTTTGCCTTTCAAAAACATCACTTTTTCTTTTTTCTGTAGTATCCATTCATCAACCCCATGTTATTAAATTATTCCTTTTATTTCTCTTGGATCGAGGAGAGCTCTACTCTGCCCCAACGTTGTGAGCTCTATTAGGCAGCCCGTATTCCCAAGTCTTTTCCAAATTTTATATGGATATAGTGGTAGTTGGCAGTCATTTATATAATCCAGGATTTTTATCTTTGATGCAGTAAAAATTATCTTTGGACCAGATAATTCCTTTTGATGAGAAATATTTCTGTACATTGGAGGATGTTTAGCAGCATCCCAGGACTTTACCTACTTGATTCAATTAGCGCCTCCCTTACCCTCTAGTTGTAAGAACCAAAGATGTCTTCACATATTGGATAATGTCCTCTGGGGATAAAAACTGTCCCTGGTTTCCAGACGACAACTACTTGTCTAAACAAACCATTAGATCAATGTGGGATCATGATTTATATTTTAGTGTCCTATGTTCATTTCTCTAACAATGAGCTAAAGAACAAAGTGAAAAACTCTAAGCTTCAGCATCTTCTATTTTAAATTATGTCCTGCATCCTCCTCCAATGATAGCATTTTATTTACTGGAACTCTTCCCAGTGGTCACATTTGGTTGTGAAGTTTACATTCTACACAAGGCTGTCTGGTTTAATAGGGGCTATAATAGAGCATGTGCTTAATTTTCCAAGATATGTGTGCATGTGAGGCTATCTCAATCATATATCCTCTTTTTCTACCTCAAATAGAGCTTATGATCTTGGATCTATTACTTGCAACATGCAGTATATCTCTGCCAATTCCTATCTTACACCACTCTTTCTGCCACACTATTTTCTTGAATTATAGGCCCTGAATGAATTAGAAAGGTAAGCATTGCTAGAAGGATATAAGAGTGCTCTGGTCACCTAAAGAAGACCTGTACTGTATTGGTTGTTCCGTGTTTCTGAATGGTATATACCCTGGAGCCAGGCAGTGTGGGAGGTATAACACCTCTCTCCATTTCTTTCAGGACAACGGGTGTCCTTCATTTTAACTTACAAAGCATGTGCCAGCTTCCAATTATAATTGCCAATTCCATTCTGTATGTCCTATAATTAAAGAAAAACTGCTCCAGGTTTTGGCAATTATTTGCTTGTCAGTATTTTTAGCATTATTTTTTTGTCTTTTCTCCTGTGTTCATATGCATTATTGTTGGAAAGTGGGAGAATGTGAAACAGGAATGGCTAGCCAGCACCATTTTAAACCTGAAGATTTGAATCAACTTTTCAATTTGAAAGAAAATCAGACTTTCAAATATATATTTTTACAGTGTTATTCTGTGGTGAGGAAGATAAAAGACATTGAGATAAGATCCTTATCTTGAGGAATTTATAATTTTATAGGGACACGGTAAATACACAAGGGAAAGTACAAAGTCAAAATAACATAAATGCAATAAAATAATTATTAGGTGCAATGCTCTGGGGTCTTAAAAGGGGGACAATCTTTTTCATCTATAAGATCAGGAAATGCTTCCTAGAAGAGATGACATTTGAACTAATTTTTTAAAGATAAATAGTGGCACATCACCAGGAAAATACAACAGTCAGGGCTAGCAGCAATAAATAGAATGGGTCAGCACCTGCTTTTCCCATCCCTATTTAGGTATAGACACTAATGTCTTTAGCCTACAAGCTTAGACTCACCTATTTTAATGCCAATTTCACAGGTCATCCAGGTATTTATGATCATATTTACTATCCAAATGAGTTTTTTCATAAACCAGATGTATAATATTGACAATGAACAACTATGACACCATAAAGTGCCTAATAACATCAGTTTCTATTAGATATGTCAAAACTGTATCATATGACTCCTGTCTCTGTTCTTAAATTTGTACACACCCCTTCTGAAACTCCCAGAATGATTGAGAGATTCCTACATTGCCTATCCTTTGTTCGTTACATTTTGTTTGAGGCTAAGTCCTGATGCTCTTCTTTTCTTATATTATAACCCTTCTCCTATTGAATGAATAGGACAAAGATGATGCTACACATCTGATTCTGAGCATCATTATTACTTATGAAGTCTTGCTGCTATAACACTCACATGTCTATTACACTGAGTATTTACACAATTCATGACCAAACTTGTTTCTTCTATACTTCAGTCACAGAATTGAGATTATTCTAAAGAAAATTTTATATATATTATTATTTTATTTGAAAATATTTTGAGATATAATTCTAAAAGTTAAGTGCCTTTTAAACATTATTTCCAAAAATAAGTTAGAAACATTTTTGTGTCATTAAATATCCATTCCTCAGCAATTACTTTTTTATAGTGTGTTTAAATTTGAATTCAAATAATGTCAATTCATATATTTCAGTTTATTAGCATTTCACTTAACTCTCTTTTAATCACTAGCTTCTCCCATGTGTGATTTTTTCTTTGAAATTTTTTGAGACTATTTTTCTCTGTGGAAGATCTTACAGTCTGCTTTTTGCTTGCATGCCCATGGTGTCATTAACCTGATTTTCTATCTTCTGTATTTTCTGTAAATTAATGGTTAGGTCTACATGCTTGATTAGATACAATTTTTTTGGACAAGACGAAATCATGGATGATGCAAGTGTCTTGCCTTATGAGTATATGGTATCTAGCTGTCCTTTTTTTGTGGTGCTCTCATCCATTGATGATTATATCCCAGAACCATCAATTCAAATGGTGATATTTTCATTCTACCATATTTTCTTCATTTATTAGCATGGATAGTTGGACAAAGATAAACTTCCCCTATTTTACTCTTTTATTACCTTGAGATGTAAGTCATATAGGAAAAGCAAAATAAATGATTATTTTTCCTCTGTAGCCAGTTTTTAGGATAATGGATTTCTTGCTTGACATCTCCCAAGAGTATCACTATGAAATCATCAATATCAACTTAGTTGATGTATTTTAACTTATTGTAACTGCTATCCTTGTCAATGATTCCATCTTAAGCCATTCAGAGTTTTTTTTATCTTTGTTCTTTTTTCCTTTTTCAGTTTTATTGAGGTATAATTAATGAAGAAAAGTTCAGAGAATATAACATGATGATTTGATATACATATACATTGTGAAATGATTACTAGAATGAAACTAATTAACATCTATCACCACATATAGTTACAGTTTTGGGGGGAATGTAGATATATCTACTCTCAGCAATGTTTAAGTAGACAACAATGTATTAATGAATACAGTAATGCTATATGCTAGATCCTCAGAACTTCTTTATCATATAACTGGAAATGTATACATTTGACTAGAATCTCCCCTTTTCCCTAGCCACTGCCCCACCATTCTTCTCTCTTCTGAGTTGGATATTTTTAGATTCTACATATGAATGAGAAAATGTGATAGTTTTCTTTCTGTGACTGGTTTATCTTGTTTAACATAATGTCCTCCAGGTTCATTCATGTTGTCACAAATGACAGGATTTTCTTCTTTGTACATCTGAGTAAAATTCTATTGCATGTATATACTATGTTTTTTTAATTCATCAATCCTTATAACATGGCCCTAAAACTTTTTGATAGTTTCCTTGATTTAAGATGTAAAAACATGTTCCAGGCTCTTTTGTACATTTCCTGTACTCATTCTAAAAGCAGCCATTTCTCCAAAGAGCTGTGGTTCCTTTTAATAAGATGTTATATTTTAAAACCATAATTTTGGGGCTGGGATTTTAGCTCAGTGGTGGAGTGCTTGCCTAGCACATTTCAGGCACTGAGTTCAATCCTCAGCACCACATAAAAATAAATAGATAAATAAAGTTATTGTGTCCATCTACAACAAAAAATATTTTTATAAAACATGATTTGGGCACTAGGGATATGATTGGACTTGTTATTGTTTCTAGGCCTTTTAAGTATACAAAAATAGAGGATATGTGTTCTTTTTATTTTTAGTATAAGATTATTGTAAGTTGTATCAATAATACTTTCTATTCTTATTTTACTTATCATTATTTTTAAATGTATTTCCTTTTAATTGTACTAAAAATGATGCTTTATAATGACCTCAATATTAATTGCTTTAATCTCAGAATAACAAAGCTAATACTACTAATACTAACACTAATGATAATGAACAAAAAATGATAAGTAAACAACAAAAAAACCTTGTAACATGCTTTTTAAAATAATTTTTTTAGTTGTTGATGGATCTTTATTTTATTCATTTATTATTTATATGTGGTGTTAAGGATCGAACCCAGTGTCTCACACGTGCTAGGCAAGCGCTCTACCACTGAGCTACAGCCCCAGCCCTGTAACATGCTTTTTGAAGTAATTTTATCCTTATGTAAAATCTAAGTAATTCAGTACCCCTAAATTATTACAATTTTAAAATCTGTTAGAATTGCTCCTTGTGGATATGTCAATTAGATACATTATTAAATTACTTGTTTCATATTACTTTCTAATTTTATGAAATGCTTTTTAAAGGAATTTGTTTTATATATATATATATATATATATATCTATATACATATCTATATATCTATATCTATATCTATATCTATATATATATATATATATATATATATATATTTGGCATGGTTTCAAAGTGAAAAGCTACAAAATAAGGTGTATTCAGAACCAGGGTATAGTCTATGAAACAAAACAAAAAGCATAGCTTTTATCACCATATCTTTTACACTATTCCTTCTCTTATCCTATTAGTAACTGTTGTTTTGTAATTGTATGATTTATTGTTTAATTTTTACTCTTAGACAAATAATGAAATACTATATTAAGAAATATTATCTGGGCATGGTGGCACACACCTGTAATCCCAGCTGCTCAGGAGGCTGAAGCAGGAGGATCATGAATTCAAAGTCAGCCTCAGCAACTTAGCAAGGCCCTAAGTAATACAGTGAGACTCTGTCTCTAATAAAATACAAAAAGGGGCTGAAGATGTGGCTTAGTGGTTAAGTGCCCCTGGGTTCAATTCCTGGTACCAAAAAAAAAAAAAGAGAGAAAGAATGAAAGAAAAAGATAAAGCAGTATTATAAAGTACTATACTAATCATATTGTTAAATTATAAAACATTCAGATATTTTCTCCACCTTCCTACTTTTTATTAAACAATATATTCTAGGAATTATCTGATAATAAGTTGTACAGGTATTTCTCATTCTTATTTAAAACTGCACAGTACTCCATTTTATAGAGTACTATTTCCTGCTCATAAAAATTGATCGATTTTCCAGTATTTTCTATTATGAATGATGATGTAGTATGTGGTATTATGCATATATTCCTTTTGCTAGTATATCTTTGTAATCAATTTCTCCAAGTGAAATTGCTGAGTTAAATGCTAAATACACATATAGTTTTCCTGGGTATTGTTGCCAAATTACCTTTCACTGAGATTACATTATTTTGCATTCCCAGCAGCAGTGATTCAGGTGTCTGTTTTCTCCTGCCCTTACCAACAAAAATGTGTGTTGTTAAACTTGGAAGATTAATTTTTTTCAATCCAGTAGGTGAAAATTGCATCTGAATGTAATTTTAATTTGAATGTTCAGTCTGAATTTAAAATCCAACTTGATTCCACAAACATTCCGTACATGACATGGACCAGATGATTTCTAAGGCCCCTTCCATCCTTTTTGCTTTGTGAATGTTTCTATTTCCTCTCTCTGTTTGGCTTCATTCTTCATTCTCCTAACTCACTAAATTCAGGAACATATTAAAATAAATATTTAATATGATGTAGTTAATATTCAGGTAGGAATTTCAGTTGTCAAATAAGGATGATGGAGGTAAAACTTGAATCAGGTGAATGAATATTAAAGATGTGGGAGAAACATAACTGGTTTAAAAATTGCCCAAATATATTGGAATATGACAGGAGCTCATGTGGTTGTGATTATATGTAAAATCAATCAAAATTAGACTCACATCTGAAAATCTTTTTATTTGGTGTTATTATTTGGATCTTTAATGCTCCCCGAAAATGTCATATGTTAGATAATGCAAAAATATTCATAGGTGAAATTATTAGATTGTGAGAGCTGTAACCTCATCAGTGGATTATTCAATTTTATGGGTTAATAATTTTGGTGGATAACTGAGTTATAACTATAGGCAGATGGGGAATGGTTGGAGGAAGCAGATCACTGTGGGTATGCCCTTTGGCTCTATCTTGTCACTGACTCCTCTCTCTCTCTCTCATTCTCTGCTTCTTGACTGCCATATATTGAGCGGCTTTCCTCTGCCATGCTTTTCCACCATGATGTTCTGTCTCATCTCAGGCCAAGATTAATGGATTCAGCTGACCATAGACTGAACTTCTGAAACCATGACCAAAAATGAACTTTTCTTCCTCTACGTTGTTCTTATCAGGTATTCCAAGTTCAGCAATGCAAAGATGACTAATGCATTAGGGAACCAAAGAATTGTTAGCATTCCTACAGGTCTATTACCCAAGTTGTGAAATATAAGATGAATCTAGTCAGAGCAGGTACAAATTTTAATTCTGAAGCAAACAAACAAAAACACTTGTAAAAGATTTCTTATAATAAGCAAGCCATCATATCTTTTTAGGGATGATATAACTCTAAAGACGATGAAGTGTACTAAATGTACTTCATCTTCAGAAAAAGACATTTGAACTTATCATTTACTGAAACAGCCCTGGTACATCAAACGGAACTTTATTACAATAATGAAAGGATGTAATTAGTAAGATGATATTTTCATTTTCCAGCTGGGATAGCTTTCTATAGTCTGGGTAAATGTAAAGCTTCTTTGAAATGTGTTCTTTGAGAATAAAATCCCTCAAAAGCCTTTTAGGGACCCTCATTTATACAGACACCAGATAATCTCTTTAAAATAGATGACCCATTTTTCCAGACAACATTCATAAGCAAATACATAACACTTGACTAAAGTTGAGTGGGAAAAGTTGTGTTTGATTCTGAACAGGAGTCCAGAGCAGACATGAGCTTAAATATTCACAAAAAAATGTCAGCTCATAGATCAGGTGCACACTGGGAAATATGTGGAAGTAAAATAAGTATACATAATTTATGGGCATGGGGAGTGATATACAATTCTGCCTAGACAATGCTCAATGATATCAATGATATTTGTTTCATAACAGAATCCATATTATTTTACTAATGGAAAAAATTAAGAACAATGGTTACTCCAAACTCTCAGTTTTGTTGTCTTGTAATTTTGGATGAGATTGCTGCTTTTTCTTTGTTAGAAGTTGAAATGCAAATTATGATATGGAATACTTAGCAAATAAAGCTTCTTTATGTTTCACAAGGATCTAATTCATACAAGAAAGTAAATAAACTTTAAATATCCACCATTATATCAGACATAATCTTGGACATTATATTTGAGACAAACTGAACAAATGTCATTGAACACAGTCCATTGGGAAAGCACATTGGCAATTCTTCTTCACTGCCACTGCTTCTGTCTGACCTGTTTTACAGAGATGCATTTATTGACAGCCTTCTCCTCTAGGTTCAGGCTGAACATTGGACCTGAGGAGTGGATCAAGTCATGATGAAACTTAAAAGCTTCTGTAGGTGAGTGAGATGAGGAGAACTCAAGTTTTGAGCAAAGCTTAAAATGATCATGTCTTATGATCTGACATTTAGTGGTTTAGTTATCACTGTTATGCTTCTATGTTTTCGCATTTCCTGAGTCTCCATCAGTTATTTTCAGATCTCCATCAGTAGTTTTCTGAAAATGGCTTTTTATGAAACCTTAGGCCAGTTTCTCATATATATTTTTTAATTTGCAGGTAAAATGACTTTTTATGTAATAGCTTTATATGATTCATATACCATATAATTTGCCCATTTAAATTGTTTTTAATGGCTTTTAATTAATGGCTTTTTATAAACTCACAAAGTTTCGGTCACATAGTTTTAACCACAATTCTCTCCTCTGTTCATGAAATTAGTAAAACCTGAGCCTGGAGCTTCCTATGTAAAAGGATTTTTTTTTGTTTATTTTTTGTTGGTGTTTGTGTGTGTGTGTGTATGAAAAGAATGAGATGATATAGGTTAATGAATACTGATAGTTCAAAACAGCTCTGCAAATATGAGTTGTTATTGTCATTATTAATGAGGATATTAGGTTTGGATAGAGCCTTGAAGAGGAAAGTGAAAAATTGAAGTAAGTCAGTAGTAATCATAATACCTTACATTTATGTACAAATTTATACTTTCAAAGTGCTGTCCTTTGAGACATTGTTGGTGATCATCTTAGTCTATTTGGTTGCTGCTGTAACAGAAAATCTGAGACTGGATGATTTATAAAAGAAATGTTTATTTAGCTCAGAGTTCAGGAGGCTAGAAGTTCAATATTAGCTAGCCACATCTAGTGAGGGCCTTACACTGTATTATATATTCAAAACATAGCATTTATGATCTTAGGAGGGGGACTAAGTAAACATTTGAGTTCCCTTAGGACAAGAGGACAGAGCCCATATTACTTTCAAGCTCAAGAGAGATTCTTCTGTAAATGAGGAAGAATATCTGACCAATAATGCTTTTTGGTTCCCACAGTTGTCTGACATACAATAATTTTAAAAAATAGACTCACACTTTAGCAATTCTTGTTATAGTCCCTATTCTAGAGGGACTTACAAAGAAGTTTGCAATGCCAGTGTAAGCATGATCATCTGGAAGGACTTGCACTCTCAGCCAGCTGGATAATGGTGCATGGTAGTCAGATATTTTTCATGTTAATGACTATGTTCTATGAATGGATGTTGTTAAAGATAAAAAAAATGTTCATAAAGGATTTTATTGAATATTACTTCCATTAAATCATGTTACAGTTTGGCCTGTGAGGACTTTATGATCATTTTTGTCTTATAGTTAACGAATGTTCAATAAAGGAAAATTAAATCTACAAAGGGGTATGGCCAGCAACTTTTTAACATGACTTAAACTGACTTTGCTCTTGCATTACATTGCTGTTGAGGCAATGAAAATCTACCACAAACTTACTGGCTTCAAACAATATATGCTTAGGGTCCTATACTTATGTAGACTTGAAATTCAACATGAGTCTCACTGGGATAAAATTGAGGTGTCCATATGACTGTGTTCCTTCCAAATGCTGTAGAAGGCTTTTAGAGACTATCTACATTCCTCATCTCATGCTCCCCTTTCTCCATCTTGAAAGCCAGCAATGTTACATCTCTGCTCCTGCTTCCATTATCACCTCTCTATACAAACACAGCTGGTAAATATTGCCTACTTTTAAAGACTCATGTGATTAGATTGGTCTCACCTTGATAATCTAGGATAATCTTACCATTTGAAGTTCTAAAATGTTAATAACATCTGCAAAGTCCCTTTTGATGTGCAAGGGAATAATTTATATTCACTGCTTTCATAGGTTAAGATGTGTACATCTTGGGCTGGGGTTGTGGCTCAGTGGTAGAACACTTGCCTCACAAGTGTGAGGCACTGAGTTCGATTCTCAGACCACATAAAAACAAAACAAAATAAAGGGTATTAAAATTTTTTACAAAAACGTCTATATCTTTAAGTGTTGTCATTCTGTCTACTGGAGTTTTTAAGAATACATTCTAATATAGAATATTTGCTTCACATTGATGTGTTCTTCCATACTAGAATGTCCACCATGCCTTTTGAATGATCTGTGGGTTACAAACAGGGATTCTGCCTGGCTGGGTTTCATACTTCATTTTCATTGATACCAGCTACTTTTTTAAAAAATTTTTTTAGTTGTAGATGAACACAATATCTTTATTTTATTTATTTTTATGTGGTGCTGAAGATCAAACCCAGTACCTCACACATGCAAGGCAAGTGCTCTACCACTGAGCCACAATCCCAGCCCCGATACCAGCTACTTTTCATTTAGCTCACTGAAGGGAGGCATGGAAAATGTCTATACAGAATGGATATATTCATTCATTCATTGATTCATTCGAGAGATATTTATTGAGCATATGCTATGTGTCAGACACTGTGCTTGAAATTATGCATATTGAAATGATTAAGACACACTCCCTGCCTGCAGTGTTCATACTCTAGCAAAGGAGATGGACAGTAAGGGCTCTGATAGAATTATATTGAGGTATAATTACACATGAAAATATAGTACTAACCTCTCTTAATTCAATTGTTGATAGTGTGAAACATGAAATAACAAGAGCAGTTAACAGTTTCTGGGAGCACAGTACTCTAAACAAAATGTTCCTTTCCCACTCCAAATTAAGGGAAATTGTAAAATTTCATCTCAGTATACTTCCAAAAATGGTACTTTCCTGAGAATACTTTCCTGAGCTGATACTAATGTTTTTCTGAAGCCACAGCAGTTTTAACATTTCAGTACTGATCACATTGAACCATAGTAAATAGGAGGAAAAGAGGAAAGGAATAGATACATGGGTGAATTTCTTTATAGAAATAGGCAAGGTTTTGCATTTTCACTCCTGAACATTGAGCAAGAAGAGATTCAAAGGTTAATATTAGCTGTTAATATTAAGCCATATACATTGATTGATAAGGAAAGTGGCTTGTATGATGTGAACTCATCTAAGATCTCAAATAACACAAAATATGAACATAGAAATACCAGACAAGGTCAATGGAGGAAGATAATACAGATGATAATCAGAATAGACACTATCCTATTCATTTTAGTCAAACCAAGTAGTTCCACAAATATTCTATCTATGGACGAATGGCTGGTGCCTCATAAAAAAGTTTGCAAAGTGGCCAATAATGGGTTTCTTTTGATTTTTAGATGTTCAGTGATTTAGAAATTGGGAAATTTTAATACAAATTAAAATTTATGCCTTCTTTTGAACAGTTGGATGATTTGTCACATACATATTTGCATTCTTATGTAGAAATAATTTGTACTCAATGTGTAACTGCCCTGTTTTAGAGTGTGCATGTATTCTTTACTTCACCAGTTTCTACCACTAATTCCTTGTAATTTTCCCACTTACTTGTGTCAACTCCCTGAGTTTTGTAAGCAACATATACTTTGTAAAATTGCATCAATATAATACTCTAATTTACTATGTGTTTTTATGATACAACACATGCATTTATGCTTATAGAAACTATTTAAAATTCAACAAATAGTTTATCCTATAATTTAAGTTCAGTTATACCTTTTTAATGTCTTGGGTTTAGGACCTATGCAAATGCTATCAAGGAGAAACACCATAAATGCAGTGAGTGATCTACCCTATATAAGTTGATGGTCTTCTGTTGACCAGATGAGGCAGATCTGGTAGTAAATGACATTTCTTAGAAAGTAAAGTGAACAAGACCAACTCCTATCTTGGTGGTTATCTCTTACAAAAAATCATTTGTTTCCCATAAACTCACTATTACCTATTCCTCACTACCGAAGGAAAACAATGACAGGCAATGGACAATTAGGCTTTTTTAAATTGGTATGTTCAATTTTAAACGATTATTGTTACTTCATTGTAAAATAAAAGGCAGACACAGGAAACAAAATTAATATACATTTTAATGAATTATTATGAAATTAACACACTTTACCTCCCAGATCATCTCAAAAGCAAAACTCTGAAGACCATTTATAATCTAGAGATTTCTTGACCTTTAAGCTACACTTCTGCCCTTGAATATCTCAATATTGTACAGAAATGTTTAAAGATAAAAGAGAAAGATGAAGAAGAAATACCATAAATAGAGGGAAAAATCCAAAATAATTTGAAGGGGAAGTTTTAATTGCTGTTAATTAGAATCGCCTTTAAATCATTACTAAATTAATTGGTATAATAATGATACAGACCTTTTCCTAAAGAAATAAATAACGAAGTATTTATAAATTACAAAAGAGATTGTTATATGTCATTTATATGGCTAGATTTATCTACAAGTAGAGTGGCAGCTGCTTACCTGGGATGATTAATGAAACACTAGAAATGAAAACCTCTTCATCATTGTAATGTGCTTTTCTTCACCTTTCAGAGGTCTGAACATTCTTTATATGAGAGTCATCAATAAGAGGAGAACCAATTTGAAAGTACTCCTAAGAATGGGAATACACTTAATATCATAAAGAATGGCTGGCAACAGATATGAAATTTATTAAAAGAATGATTGGTGACAGATACAATAACTTGTTCTAAACTGAAAACAAGGGAATGCGGTTTTTGCTAGACATGCAGATAAAATACTGCCACACATATAGGGGTGCTTTTTTTGTTGTCCTATTAAATGTTTTGTATAAAGTAAAAGATACCTCTTTATACTTTATTTTCTTCTATTTTTTATTTGTTCTTATTAGTTATACACGACAGTAGAATTTATTTTGACATATTATACATATAGGAGTATAACTCCTCATTCTTCCGGTTATATATGATATGGAATTACATTGTTTGTGTAATCATATATGCACACAGGATAGTAATGTCCAATTTGTTCTACTATCTTTCTATTCCCATTCCGCCTCCTTTCCCTTCATTCCCCTTTATCTAATCCAGAGTACTTCTATTCTTACTTAACCTCCCAGCTTATTGTGAGTTAGCATTCACATATTGGAGAAAATATTTGGCCTTTGGTTTTTGGGAATTGGCTTATTTCACTTAGCATGATAGTCTCCAGTTCCATCCATTTACTACCAGATGCCATGATTTTATTCTTCCTTATTGCTCAGTAATATTACATTGTGTATATATACCACATTTTCTTTATCCATTCATCTGATGAAGGACACCTAAGCGGGTTCCATAGTTTAACTATTGTGAATTGAGCTGCTATACATATTGATGTGGCTACATCACTGTAAGTATGTAGTTTTTAAGTTCTTTGAGTATAAAGTGAGGAGTGGGATAACTAGGTCAAACAGTGATTCCATTCCAGGTTTTCTGAGGAACATACATAATGCTTTCCATAGTGGTTGTACCAATTTGCAGCCCCACCAGCAATGTATGAGTGTACTTTTTCCCCCGCATCCTCACCAACATTTATTTTTCCTTGTATTCTTGATAATTGCCATTCTGACTGGAGTGATGTGAAATTTCAGTATAGTTTTAGTTTGCATACCTTTAACTACTAGAGATGTTGAATATTTTTTCATATATTTGTTGACTAATCATATTACAATTATCTCATACTGGACAAAGGCACATAAATCATACCTTTGAGATAAGATAGCTTCTTCAACAAATAGTGCTGGGAAAACTGGAAAGCCATATGAAACTAAATTAAATTCAAATTCTCTCACCCTGCACAAAACTCAACTCAAAGTGTGTCAAGGAATTAGGCACTAGAACAGGGACCCTGTGCCTAATAGAAAAAATTAGGCCCAAATCTCCATAATGTTAGCTTAGGAACCAACTTCCTTAACAAGACTCCTAAAGCACAGGAAGTAAAATCAAAGATTACCAAATGGGATGGAATCAAACTGAAAAGCTTCTTCAAAGCAAACAAAACAATCAAGAACATGAAGAGAGAGCCTATGGGAGAAAATCTTTGTCACCTGCATCTCAGAGTGTTAATCTCTAGGATATATAAAGAATTCAAAAAACTTAACACCAAAAAACCAAATAATCCAATTAATAAACAGGCAAAGGAATTGATTAGGCACTTCACAGAAGAAGAAATATGATTGGTCAACAAATGTATTCTTCTATTTTACCAGGCTAAACTTAGAAGTTAGAAAATGTCAAGTTTCACCCTATCAAAGGAACAGGAAAAGGGAAGAACAGTGACATGATTCTGACCACACTTTCATATGAGCATGCATGAATGAGGCCACAATTGACCCCAGCACTGGGTGTATCTACAGGATACTAATTTAGAAAAAAAACGGAACTGTAAATGGATTGAAGTGGGATCTGTGGAATGGAGGGAGGGTAGTGGGGGATGGGAGGGAAGTGCCTGGGACTGAGTTGGAGCAGAATGGGCTTCATGCTTTTGTGATTATATCAGGGTATATACTGGTTATCATAACTAAAAAGAATACATTTAAAATATTTCAAAACTAAAGAACCAACAACATGTGTTGAATACTTCTTTGAAAAATCAAACAAGATAAGTTTTGTTGGTTCCAGAGTAAAATTTGGTTTAACTGGTCAAGTAGAGGATCAATGAGATTAGAATTTATAATAGTTTCATACCAGATTTCTGAAAAGCTATCGTTTTCTTTATTATTAGTATAGTGATCATCTGATTGATATTTTTTTCTCTACTAACCAACGTTAGTTTCCTATTCTCATAAATTCAGTTGAAAATGGTTATATGCTTTGTAAAATGTCCTGGGACCCACCAGCCCCATGGAAATATTTGCCCCTGGTGTAATGCATGAGATCTCTGGCCACGTATGGTGGTGCATGCCTATAATCCCAGTGGCTGAGGAGGCTGAGCCAGGAAAACCAGCCTCAGCAACAGCGAGGCACTAAGCAACTCAGTGAGACCCTGTCTTTAAATGAAATACAAAAAAAGGACTAGGGTTGTGGCTCAGTAATTGAGTGCTCCTGCATTCAATCCCTGGTACTGAAAGAGAGAGAGAGAGAGATGTCTGGATGTTGGTTTAAGAACTTTTCTTTCTTTCTGAGATCTAATGGAAGGTAAAAGAGAAAGACATACCAGATATTTAAGTCACTATTTCCTTTTAAATGGTATATCCAAATCTAGCTTGTTCGTCTCTTCACATATCCACAATCTACTTCTGGAATATTATTCCTGGTTTGAAAATGATTATTTTCTACTCAGCCACATTCTTCACAGGGTTTCTAATGAAAGATTTGCTTTCTGTTGGAAACTTCTTAGGAATGAACTGTTGAATAAAAAAGGTTAATGAATTACATCATATGTTCTCCTAGCCTGAAATTTCCCTGATTCCTACCTAACATGAGCCTCCTGCTTCATACTTTCTTAGTTTCAGATGCATGTATCCTGTCTGGGTTTATTATAACCATATTTATGGTAAGACATGAATAATTTTAAACGGTCTAAGGGTATGTCCATACATTAACAGGGAATCATGTATTTTTCAAATGTTTTAACTGCACATTTTTTCCCTAAGTGTATTCTGTGTAAACAAGGTACTGAAAGATGTTTAGAAGTGTCTAGAGTTGAATTTATTGATCAAATGTATTTAGGAAAATCAAATTTACAGAATGCTGCAGAATTACTCAAGCTCTCATTATGCACCCTATATCTTCAAGGGAAAAAAGCAGTTCTTTTTAAAATAACATATCTGAGAAGTAAGCTTGGAAAAAAAACATCCATGACAAATCACCATGCTGTGGTATCTATTATCATTTGCTTTCTGTTAGTCTTTATTAGTGGCTGTTCGTTAGGATTCTATTTCATCACACTATCCATAATGAAAGGTTTTCTTTTTATAAAGAGTTGTAGAATTTTTTAAAAGCTCCCAATATTACATTTTAAATATCCTTTTTAGTTGTAGATGGACACAATACCTTTATTTTATTTATCTTATTTATATGTAGTACTGGGAATGAAACCCACTGCCTCACACATGCTAGGCAAGCACTCTACCACTGAGCTATATCCCCAGCCTCCAAATGTTATTTTTCTTAAAGAGGACAGTTATGATTCAAAATTAGAAGCTTCAAATTCATTTTAATTATCATATTTCAAAGGGTAAAAATATTTGTCATTAAACTCTAAATTGATTTTTGTCTCCATTTTAACATACATTTTTCTATATTCATAGATTAAGGACATAAACTCCTGGAAAACACTAACAATTTGATTTTAGACAGTTAACGTAAGGCACAAAATCATTTCATGCAATCCACTCATTTTTAAAAATTAAGATATAATTTTATATCCCATAATATTTATCACTTTAAAATATATAACTGTGTGAGTTTTGGTATGTTTAGAGTTGTATAATCATCACTGCTAGTCCCAGAATATTTGACCACTCCACCAAGAAAGATCATACCCATTAGCAACCATTTCTCATTTCCTTTCCCCCCTTGGACTCCTGGAACCACTAACCTACTTTCTGATTCTGTAGATTTCTCTATTCTGGAAATTTCATGTAGGTGGAATCATGCAATATGTGTCCTTACATGTCTGTTTTCTTTTGCTCAGAAGAATGATTTCAAGGCTCATCCATGTTGTAGCATGTCTCAGTACTTCATTCCTTTGAGTGAAAATATTCCATTGTGTGGATTCATCACAATTTGTTTTTTCATAATTTGATGACTATTTGTGTCATTGGTACTTTTTTGGCTATTACAAACAGTGCTGCTATGAAAATTTTTTGTATAGTTTTTTTGTGGACATACTTCACTTGCAGATATATATAATTTGAATTGCTAGATAATATGATAACCTCATATCTTACCTTTTGGGAAACTACTAAAACTATTCTCAGAAGTGGCTGTCCCATTTTACATGCCCACTAATAGTATATATGAGATCCAGTTTCTCCCCTGTATAGATAGTTAATAATATGGGCTGGTCCTTGAGTGTGACTTAGGACAGGGGAGCTCATTAGTGAGGAATTTGGGAAAACTTTGAGGAAGCACCCTCAATGTTATTGTTCGGGGCCATCTGGCACACTAATGAGCTCTTGGTGCCTCAAAACTTTCAGCCTTTGATCCTGTGAGTTTTGGAACCTGGCCAGTTCCCACTTCACAGAGATTTTACAGCCTATGGCCAGCTGCATAACACTGGACTGCATGTTGGGAGGGGTTGCTGTGTCTTTTTAAGCCCTCCAAAGGAGAGAGAAGACAGAAGAAGGGACCCATCTGAACCGGAGAAGAAGGGGATCCATCTGGACCAGAGAAGAAGGGGATCCCTCTGGAGAGGAGAAATTGAATCCATTAGAGAAGAAATTTCAACCAGGAAAGAAAGAATCTGATGTTTTGGAGTAAGAAGAAGGAACCTGATGATGAGAAGAAGGAAGCTGACTTGGGAGGTGGAAGGCAGATTCTCACCTGTGCTGTTTTACCCCATTCTTGGTGTTGCTTATTTTACCCAAGGCTGGGTGTTGGAGGTAATGATGATGCTTTGAGTGTACTTGCAAATCCATGTTGTGTTATCCAGTGTTGATTGGTGAATGCTTATTGGGCTGGAGCCGCTCTCTCTTTCTGTTTTTCTATATTATTGATTCATTACATACAATATTCAATATTGCAAAGTATAACTGTTGCTTGCTTTGTTATATTGTCTCATATTAAAGCTTACAAAACCCATCCTGTTGTGAGGCTGGTGATTCACCCCACGAATCTGCCTAGATAAATTAGTCTGAGCTCAGCAATTCTTGGTCATAGATCCAGACCAAGACATCCCCATTCTTACCAACAGTTATCTATTTTTCACTATTATCAAGCTAGTATATGGAAACAAGTATCTTATTATGGTTTAATTTGTGAATTATCTATGGATACATAACAATTGTACACATTATAGAGTACAATGTGATATTTCTATGTGTATATATGTGTAATGTTAAAATAAGGATAAGCATATAGATCTCAAACATTTGTTATTGTCATTGTAGTCTCACTTGCATTTTCCTAATGACTAATGTTACTGAGAATTTTTATAATTTTTATTGATGCCTATTAGTTATACAGAATAGTGGGTTTTGTTGTAGTATATTTATATATTTATATAATAAAATTTGTTCAATTCCACTCTCCAGTATATTTCCTTTCTTTCCTCCTCCCTCCACTTGATCCCTTTTCTTTACCCTGAGAGTCTTCGTTCTGCTTGCATTGCATCCTTGTTTTCCCTTCTAGCTCCTACATATGAGAGAAAACACACAATACTTGTCTTTCTGAGTCTTGCTTATTTCACTTAACATTATGTTTCAAATTCTATCCATTTTCCTACAAATGCCATGTTTTTTTTCTTCTTTATGGCCAGATAAAACTCAATTTTGTATATGTACCATATTTTTAATCTACTAATCTACTAATGAAAACCTAGACTGCATAACTTGGCAAATGTGAATTGCATTCTGGTAAACACGTACATGCATGCATCTCTAAAGTATGTTGAATTTAATTCTTTTGGATAAATATGGAAATGTAGTATAGATGGATTATATGGTACTTCTATTTTTATATTTTTTTGAAGAACCTTCCTATTTATTTCCATAGTGGCTATACAAATTTACATTCATACCAACAGTGTGTAAGAGTCTCTTTCTCCTGAATCCTCTCTAGTATGTATTGTTACTTGTATTATTGATTATTTCTTAAATAAGATTTTAAAAAATCTTTATATTATTTATGTATTTTGTATGTGGTATTGAGGATCGAACCCAGTGCCTCACGCATGCTAGGCAAGTGCTCTACCACTGAGCCACAACCCCAGCACATTGATTATTTTCATTCTCATTGGAGTTAAATGGAATCTGAATGTACTTGTGAGTTGCTTTTTCCAAATGACCAAATATATTGAATATTTTTCATAGAATTATTTTTATATATGAATATCCAGTTTTTCCTACTACCAGTTGTTCAAGAAACCTATCTTTTCTCTAACATATGTTTTTGGCACCATTGTCAAGAATTAGAAGATAGAAATTCTTTGAATCTATCTCTGTGTTTTCTATTCTATTCCATCGTTCTACATATGTGTTTTTATGCTAGTACCATGCTATTTTTGTTTCTATGGTTCTGTAGTATAAGTTGGGTATTGCACATTTTGCTCAAGAGTGCTCTGGATATTCTGGATCTTTTGTTCTTCCATATGAATTATATGATTGCTTTTCTAGTTCTATGAAGAATGTCATTGGCATTTTATGGGGATTACATTAAATCTGTAGATCACTTTGGGTAGCATGATTATAAATATACGAATATGGGAGATCTTCCCACCTTCTACTCTCTTCTTCAATTTCTTTCAGTGTTTGTAGTTTTTGTATTTTTCTTTCATAAAATAGAAATAGCAAATGATCCTTTTACCTCCTTTGTTAGATTCATTCCTAGACATTTTTGAATCCATTTTGAATGGAATTAATTTCCTGACTTATTTCTCAGTAGGTTCATTATTGATGTATAAATAAACCATTAATTTTTTTATTTTGATTTTGTATCCTGGGGCTTTAACAAATTTGTTTATCAGAACTAGAAGTATTCTGGTGGTTCCTTTGAGATCTTCAAATTATAGAATTATATTATCTACAAACAGGGTTGGCTTCTTCCTTTCTTATTTGTATCTTTGTTACTTTCTTTTGCTTATTTGCTCTGGCTAAAATATCAAACACTATATTGATGGAAGTGGTAAGAGCGGACATCCTTGTATTGTTCCTGATTTTAGAAGAAACACTTTCATTTTTTCCCCATTCAGTATAATGATGGCTTTGGATTTGTCATATATAACCTTTATTATGTTGAGATAAGTTCATTCTATTCCTATTTTCTTGAGGGTTTTTATCATGAAGGAGTATTGAACTATCTTGGAGGCTTTTATTTTTGGCATCTACTGAGATGATAAGATGACTTTTTTCCTAATACATTTTTATTTTATTTTTTACATTAATTTATTTATTCTAATTAGGTATATATGACAGCAGAATGCATTTTGATTCATTGTACACAGATGCAGCACAACTTTTCATTTCTCTGGTTGTACACAATGTACTGTTGCACCATATGCACAGTCATGCATGTACATAGGGTAATGATATCCATCTCATTACACCATTTTTCCTGCCCCCATGTCCCCTCCCCTCCTCCCTTCCCCTTTGCCCAATCAAAGTTTCTCCATTCTTCCCTTACTCCACTCATTGTTGGATCAGCATCCACTTATCAGAGAGAACATTTGGCCTTTGGTTTTTTGGGATTGGCTTACTTCACTTAGCATGATATTCTCCAACTCCATCCATTTACCTGCAAATGCCATAATTTTATTTTCTTTTAATGCTGAGTAATATTCCATTGTGTATATATACCATAGTTTCTTTATCTATTCATCCACTGAGGAGCATCCAGATTGCTTCCACAGTTTAGCAATTATGAATTGAGCTGCTATAAACAGTAAAGTGGCTGCATTACTGTAATATGCTGTTTTTAAATCTTTAGGGTATAGACCAAGGAGTGAGATAACTGGGTAAAATGGTGGTTCCATTCCAAGTTTTCTAAGGAATCTCCATACTGCTTTCCAGATTGGTTGCACCCATTTGCAGTCCCACCAGCAATGTATGAATGTGCCTTTCCCTCTACATCCTCACCAACACTTATTGTTGCTTGTATTCTTCATAACTGCCATTCTGACTGGCATGAGATGAAATCTTAAAGTAGTTTTGATTTGCATTTCTCTAATTGCTAGAGATGTTGAACATTTTTTCATATATTTGTTGATTGATTGTATATCTTCTTCTGAGAAGTGTTTGTTCAGTTCCTTAGCCCATTTATTGATTGGGTTATTTGATTTTTTGGTGTTAAGTTTTTTGAGTTCTTTATATATCTTGGAGATCAGCACACTATCTGATGTGTGTGCAGCAAATATTTGCTCTCAAAATGTAGATTCTCTCTTCACCTCATTGATTGTTTCTTTTACTGAGAAGAAGCTATTTTGGTTTAAATCCATCCCATTTATTGATTTTTTATTTCTTGCACTTTAAGAGTCTTGTTAAGGAAGTTGGGGTGTAATCCAACATGTTTTAAGATTTGGGCCTAGTTTTTCTTCTATTAGGCGTAGTAGGGTCTCTGGTCTAATGATAATGTGGTTTTTGTCCTTGGCTTTGTTTATGTGATATTTTATGCTTATTGATTTGCATATGTTGAAACATCCTTGCATCTTTGGGATCAAACCAATTAGATCTTGGTACATGGTCTTTTTTAATATGTTGCTAAATACAATTTGCAAATATTTTATTAAGGATTTTTGCATCCATGTCCATCAGATTTACTGGTCCATAATTCTCTTTTCTTGATGTGTCCTTACTTGATTTTGGTATGAGGGTGATATTGGCTTTGTAGAATAAGTTTGGAAGCATTCCCTCCCTTTGTATTTCATGGAATAATTTGAGGAACATTATTACTAATTTTTCTTTAAAGATTCGGTAAAATTCAGTTGTGAATCCATCTCTTTCAGGTTCTTCCTTTGTTGGGAGAGTTTTTATTTCTGCTTCAGTTTCATTAGTTGCTATTTGTTTGTTTAGGCTTTCTACATCCCTTTTGTTCAGCTTTAGTAGGTCATATGTGCATCTTTTAATGTGCTTATTGGCCATTTGTATACTCTCTTTTGTACATATGTTTTCAAATTGGTCTTTCCTCATTCTAAGTGGGTTTTATGTATACATTTTTCTATTCTGGAAATTTTAGATAAATATACAAATTTTTTGTTGCATTTGGCATCTTTCAATTAGCAAGTTTTCTAGGTTTATCCATGTTGTAGCATGTGTCAGTACTTCATTCATATTATGTTTGAATAACAATCCATTATATGGATATGTTTTATCTTGTTTATCTTATCATAAGGTATAGAAAATTTGGATTGATTCCACTTTGAGTTATAATAAATAATAGTGCTAAAATCAATCCTCTGGAATATTTTGTGTGGTTATTAATTTTTACATGTTTTGGGCAGAATTCTGACTTTTAAAGTGGAATAACTGGGTTACATTATAACTATATGTTTGACAATTTGAAGAATTACCAAGTCAGTTTCCAAGCAGCTGCATCAATATTCATTCTTACTAGCAGTATATAAATGTTCCAGGTTCTCTGTATACTCTCTAAAACTTGTTGTTGTCATCTTTGTTATAACTTTCATAGGCTGTATAGTGTGATATCACTTCCCTGATTACTAATAAGACTGAGCATCATTTGTGCATATAATTTTGATAATATTTAACTTGTATGGAGCTCAAAGTATATTGATGTTGTGGAGAACAAAGATGGAGAAAGCAAACAGACCACAATAAAATAAAAATTTAGAGAGGGTTTTAATTCTGAATTAAGCCGTGTAAAGAATTTGTGATATTGGACAGATAAATTAATCCTTCTGTGCCTCCTATACCTCAGCTATAAAAATGAATTTCTTAATACATATTTCACAGAAAAATTTATAAGTATAAACTGAGATAATTCAATTTAACATTTTTTCACATGTCTTCCTTGTATTCTTGCACTCTCTATATAGTTAAACATTTGTATAAATTATGGTATATGAAACTGTCTACCCTAAGCCTGGCACCAATCAATACTAACAATGCTGATGACAATGTTGTTGGCAATGGTGAAAATGCTGAAAATAAAATCAATTATGGTGTTTTTGTTATTTTTGGATATGTTATTTTGTTATTGTGATGATAAATCACTTAGTGAGACATGTTTTAAACAGATTAAAAGGCTGATTTTGAATAGAAAATGTGCTTCAATGACACAGTTCTAGACTTTATCCCTAAAAACAAATCATTGGTATTTTTTTATTCCTGTTCCTCATTGTGAGTCTCTGTGTGCATGTTCAACTACAGCCATATTGGCACTAATTGGCATCCTGGTAGGCAGTTTCAGCCAGGAGATCAAGGACTGACAGATGAGAGTGCTGTGCCTTTGGTGAGGACAGAGGCATGTTGGCAGGATGCAGAATGGAAAGCTCACCTGCCACTGTTCAAGTTTGCTGTTTGACGAAACAAGATAGCCATTGTAGACATCAGCTTGATATCTTTAGAAAATGATAACTGTCACTATGGGAAAGAAATTAGGAAACCAACCTGGGTACCAGCTCTCTCTCTCTCAAAACAATTTCTCCTGAAAAGGCTGTATAAGTAAAAAGAACTAATAAAAAATGCTGTATAGGATATGCAGAATTTCCCTCTGTTTAAATGTGAAAAAAAATCCTTCATAAGGGATTTGACCTTGTGAAACAGCCAATTTTATGTAAGGACTAAAATGCAGAGTGTAATTGACAAATAATCAGAAAGTATCTAATGGCATGATTGATAATTTTGGGGATAATATTTTCTAAATAATTTTAGATGGGAAAGACAAATTGAATTGCACCTGGCTAAATGAATTTTCAAATCAACACCTTGAAAGAGTGATTTATATTTTAATAGCTTGGACAGGCATCTATAATAGCAAAAGGAGGGCTAGGTAATTACAAGTGAACTTTGTTATTATAAAAGTTCTTATATAAAAGTGCAATCACACAAGGTATTTCTACTACTAAGAATACACATCCATATTTTATAATGCTTATAGTGAGTAGGTGAAATTATGATTATTATAATTTGCTTTACAAAAAGTCTATTTAATTTTACACATATATTTTCCATGAAAGTTCTTCATTATTGTTTTCAAGTTCAAAAATGAACAATTACTGCCTTTGTGAAAAAAGCATTAAATACAAAAATATTCATAAATTTTTAATGTAAAATGTATATAACTGTATTGCACTCATATGTGCATAACAGCATTATAATTAAATTATGATTTTAAGAAACCATTTATTTTCTGATTCCAAAAATAATAATATTCTTTGTATAAATCCCATAAAATATATAAAAAAGCTTATTTTAGAATGCTAGCTTTTCCAAATTATTATCAACACTATTATCATTTAAAACATTAACAATCTAGTAGGTAAATTTTAATTTGGATTACTAGTGATTTTGAAATAATTTCTCATTTCTCACTTGTTTGTATTTATTCTTTTACAAACTGCCTTGCAAAATTCTGCCTATTTCTTTACTGAAGTTTTACATTTTATTGGTTTCTAAGTCCTTTTTTATTAAAGATTTAACCCTTTTTCTATGACATCTGTTGCAAGTATTTTTAATCATGAATTTCTGATTTTGCCTAATGCTTAGATAGGCCTTTCAAGCCTAGAGATGAGATGAATATCAACTATTTTTATTGTCTCATTTTGTTCATTTGTCCTTATTTAATGATCAAGGAGCAATATTGAAAGCATCAATATGACATTTTATATTTCCATATGGATTTCATGTAATTGTCTAGATAAATCTTCTCAAGAGTTCTTATAAGAAGGCAGTTTTACTATCCTATAACCTATTTCTTAGAAGAAAAACAATCATTTATTAGGCAGTGGAGCCCAACTCTGTCCTGACTCTGTATCTTGTGCTTCCCCTGCATTCATAGTACTTTTACTGATTCTGAGTCTCCATAGGGACCTCAGGACGCTTAAAGATCAATGAAAAAAATAATGGTTTGGAAGATTCAGATTAAAAACACCAAAGAATAAAATAATTTGGCATACAATTGCTTTTAAAAGTGTTTTAAGAGTAATTTAGAGAAATGCAAAAACTAAAATTGATGGAAGATTTTAACATTTCTCCCCACATACTATCACTGATATTAACACCTATAGCATTTTGTAGATAATTTTCCCATTATATATACATATATAAAACATGTATTGTATATGTACATGTATACATGTGTGTGTGTGTGTGTGTGTGTGTGTGTATGTATATATATGCTTTTAGGATAGTACCCTATACATAACATTGCATCTTGTTTTTGTCACTTAAAGTGTTATAGAAATATCTCCCTGTAGTTAAATATTACAATTTTAATTTAATTTTAGTTGTAAATGGACACAAAACCTTTATTTATTTTTTTATCTGGTGCTGAGGTTTGAACCCAGTGCTTCACACGTGCTAGGCAAGCGCTCTACCACTGAGGCACAACCCCAGCCCTAAATATTACAATTTTATATGGTTAAATAGTTTTATATCATAACCAATTCCATATTATTCAATATTTACCTTTTTCTATTTTTAACCACTATAGAAATGCTTTGCTAAATATTCTCATCTTATTGTTTATTAATTACAGTTTCTGGTCAAAGGATATTTACCTTTAAGATTACATGAGGCTAACTTTCTAAATGCTTTCCAGAAAGCATGTTTTCTTTCTTTTTTTTACCTTAATTAGAATTTGAACTTCACATACCTAGCCTTGAATCTGCCACAATAAATACTAAAATGTATTTGTAAAATAATCAAGAGGATAGATAAATGAGGAAAGAGAAGGGTGATGAGAACAGAGTGAAAATTGCATGTCTGATTTATGTGAGGAGAAAGCCAATCTTGTGGATTCATTGAAATCAAATTGGCCCTTGCAACTGTCTTTAACGTTGGCCAACTAGATTATGTCTATGTATCTTTTTAGCGACTAATGTATGAAAGAATAGGAATGCTTCATTTAATAGTTCCTCTTGGGGCAGGAGGTGGTAACAAAGAAGAAAAAACCACTTTCTCTGGGCCTGATTTCCTCTTAACCTGCTCTTTCTCTTCCTCCAGGACAGCACTGCAGCCTTCCAAATTACCCTTCCATTTTTTAAAATATTTTTATTTGTGTATTATAGCTATACATAATATTGGGACTCATTTTAATATAATCATGCACTCATGGAATATAATTTGCTACAATTCACTTCTCATTTTTAAGTTAAATTATTTTAACTCTCAGGTGTTGCTCCATATTTGAACTAATTGTACATAAATAAAAAGATCCAATAATATTTCTAAAGAAATGTCATTTAACTCAGGCATATATCATTAGTAAATCAAAGAGAAAATGAAAGTTTGAAATGATTTTTTTCTTTAAGCAGTACTAGATAAACTTTTTAAGCTTTCTGTCCCAAGGACAGAGAAAACTTTAGTAATATTGTTTTATTTTTCATTGATTTACACAGTTAAAGATCCAACACTTTTAAAGCATGCAAAGCAGAACAATGTAAATGTATTTGCAGTCAACCATGAAGAAAATTCTATGCAATTTCTATAGGTCTCACCTAGGAGGGGTAAATAAGAAAATTTAATGTATCTAGCATTTTTAGCCTCCTTTTGCATACTTTCTTCCAATGTCTTCTGGCTCTTTTTTCCTCTCCTGTCCTGTTAGACTAAGGAGGTTTTCAATGACAGTACTAATCCTTAATGGTTTTAGCAGCTGACTACACGTTTGAGCTCTTTTTCTGCCTTAGGCATTCAAATTGAATATCATCTAATTCCATTTCTGGTCTACAGAGTTTTTCCATGGAAAAAGAATTTCAGGACTCAGCATTCAGTTGAAGAGATGCATTTTTGATGCATTTGAGTCCCTGGCAACTTCACATAGCCTATCTCTTAGGCTGTCTCTCTAATATTTTGTTATAGACCTGGTACAGGGGAAAGAGTTTAGAAAGGATATATATGTTCTCTTTCTTATGGAGAGCCCCCAAGATGGAATTAGTTCCTTGTCAGCCAGGCTTAGAGTGCTCCCTTTCTAATAGTTGCTATCACCAGGAAAGCTTCAAGTCTTTTGTTCTTGACTTTTTAAAAAATTACTATTATTTTAATTCTACAGATTTTAAGATGTAGTATACTTATACCTTTGAATGCAAGTCAACTAGTCCTTAGTTGCACTCTTCTCTAAGACAGTCAGGTACGTATTTCATATTTTGGGACAATTTAATGTTTCATATGTATTTAAGAAGTATTTTATACTAGATTATCCTTATCTGATCTCCATTCTTTATCGACATCCTCACTTTCTATGTTATATTCACCTCTTGGAATTCAGTTTCTGACAAATAGAGCTCTGATCTTTATAATTTGATTTGTGACCATAGCTTTTCTATTTTAAATGGTGGAATAAATGTATAAAGCTCTAATGATTTACTGGAGATAGAAGAGCACCAGTATATAGTAATAATAGATTAGGACAAGGTTGTAGATTCCAGAAGAGAGCCCCTTTATTCCTTGAACAGTACTAGTGGATTAAACTGCTGCTTTTTGTTTGAAGGTCATTGGATGTGCTCTATGAAATTTACTCTGTAACCTACTTTCACCATGCAGGAAGGTAGCCTGAGGAGCTAGTAGTTCATGGGATATTTCTGGAAATAAATTAAAATCCCAACAATGACACTTTTGAAATGTTTCTTGTGCTGATTTTTATTTTCTTCACACTAAATATTATAAAGGAATATATGGAAGAATTTTATGCTTTTACTGCTGAATACATTTTTTAACCTGTGGAAAAAAGATAAAATCTAAAAAGTGTGGCTGTCTTTTATGTATTTCAGGTTTAAGTGCTAGAACTGGGGTTTGAGAAAGCAGCAAGAAACTAACACTTCAACCATGTCCATTTCTCATGAATGGTTTTAGTATTCTCTAAAATTATTTAGTATTCTAGAAAATTTAATGGATCTAGCAATTTTAGCCTCCTTTTGCATCCTTTCTTCCAATGTCTTCTGGCTCTTTTTTCCTCTCCTGTCCTATCAATGAGCTGACAGAGAGCTAACTAGGGAAAAAGCATGCTCATCACTACAATGGTATTAGGATCCATGGTATTGATTGAATATCTGAATGAATCCCTTACTGATATGACAATTGCTGTCTTTGTTCATTCATTCAGTAAGTGAATTGAGAGTAGGTAGAAACCTATGTTCATTTTCTATTGCTGCTGTGAAAAAGTACTACAAATTTAGTGACTTCAGACAATATGAATTTATGATTTTACTATTCTAGAAGTCAGAATTCCTAAAAATGAAGGTATGGAGGAGGACTGTCATCCTGGTGGCTGAAGGGGAGGATTTGTTTTCTTACTTTCCCCACATTCTAGATTCCATCAACATTCATTGTTTTGTGGCCCCTTCCTCTACCTTTAAAGCCAGTCATATATCATCCTTCTGACCTCTGATCCTGTCTTTACATTTCCTCTTTCTATACATATGACCTTCCTGTTTTTCACAGGATAGTTGTGATTAGATAAATCCAATAGGCTAATCTCCATTTTAGGACTTTAATCCCTCCCCTAGAATTCCTCAGAACTTTAATCATATCTACAAAGTCCTTTTTGCTATATAAGGTAACATTAAGAGGTTCTGGGGATTCAGGAATGGATATCATTGGGAGGGGACTTGTATTCAGCCTACCACTGTACTCCTACCCTTGAGAAGACACTCATATACTAGTATAAGATATTAGATATTAAACAGATTTGTATAATTAAATGTGATAAAACATAAGATAAAATCTTCATGGGTTACTATGGGAACACAGAGGAGAGGACATCAGACTCTGTCAGAGAAAGTACTTTACAAAGGAGGTGATTTTTATAATGAGTCTTTAAAGAAGATGAGAAAAGTGTTCAATAAGTGAAGGGAAAGTGCATGATAGGCAGACGGACAAATAGGCTTAAAAGAGCATGACCTTCTCAGGCAGCAGAGACCCATTAAGTTTGACTGAGATGTAGGAGACCTACAACATGGTGACAGAGACTGAGACCAGAAAGGAAAGAATTGGGATTCCATAAAGATGGTGTCATAAGAATAGGTTTATGTGTTATATTCTTTTAGATGACAGGGGGCTATGAAAATAATAAGAGCACACTGGATGTAGTTTCTGGAATTCTGAGCTGGGGAAGGAGAGAATTAACTGAAGGCAGGGAGGTCACATTGCTTGTATAAATGTGACTGGATATATGGGGCAAATCATTAGTATAAATAAGGTTAAGTCCACAAGGAACTTTGTCTATTTTCCCATCTATGTAGGTTGAATAAAGGTCTCCAAAGCTTTGAGGTGTTAATTCCTGCAACCTGTAAATGTTACTTGATATAGACAGTTTTTCCCCAAATGTGATTAATTTAAAGATCTTGACATGCAGCTATTATCCTGGATTATTTAGGTGGGCCCTTGTCGCAGCCTGTGTTCCAGATGGCAACACTGCTTGACAAAGTCCAGTGGGCCCATATGGATATAGGCTAAAGCGTTTATTCCTTATTTTGTTTTTGCTTAGAATGATTGTTGGTGGGATAATAGAGACAATTATACTAATGAATGTTTTCTTGCTAACCCTGAAGAAAAAACACTCTTGTCCAATTCTATGCAGAAGTTCCCTCACTCTGGAGTTAATGATTGTATCACTCAGGAGCACAAACAGTGTCAGTCTCCTATTATGCCTTCCAACCTTTTCCTAGGAAAGATAGAACATCCCAAAAGCACATCTAGAAAACCCCCTTTTGGAAACTCCCACAATGTATATGACTTCATGAAAACATCTACTCTTCCTAGGGAAAATATATTCCCTAGCCCATTCAACGGGAAATGTAGGCAGCCGATGTGGCAATTGCAGCAGCAGGAATTATGGGCAATAAATCCTCCTACTGTACCCAAGCCAAAAGCTATAGCTTTGGTACAGCCGAAGTCCTGGCCCAGGTGGGTTCCTCCTACCAGACATTCAGGATCATATATAATCTTTGATATGGGAAAGGGAATTACATGGCAGGTACCCAAACAAATAGTTACTACTCCAGAAATACCTCCTACAGTCACACAGCCTCCTTTACCTTGGACAGGAGCCTATATATATGGGGAAAGATGGGTTTCATGTATAAAACTTTATCACTCTGGGAAGAATCAGGAGACAGAGACCTAGATGTTTACCTAAGGAAGTAGAGTTAAAACTATGCAAGCAATGGTTTGAGCAGAACTTAAGTAATGGTAATTTGGGAAGATTTTATACTAGAAATAATATATGTAGATGATAGTATAGAAGATGTGATTTTAGTCACATAAACTAGCTATATAGAAACTTATTCATTTATAGAAGAAGTAGAAACTTAAGAGTCTGGTGAAAACCACAAACCACACAATGCCGTACCTTGCTGCTACTGAACTCCACATTACACTGCTCATTGTGACCTTGTGGTCATCATAGTTTAACCACAGTCTCACATCTAGTAGATTATTATCAACTTTGCCTAGTTATTACATATTAGCACATATTAGCCTCAATGGTTATTCTTAGAAAATTAAGGTAATAGGTTTAAGGTGATAGATGAGACTTTAACAATTTTAAGGTAGACTTTAAGATAGGTTAAGAAAAAAATATAAATGTAGAAACCTCTAGATGGAAGGTAATAGATTAACATTTTTATAGGTCTATTTTTTAGTTTATGATGTGTTTTTCTATTTTAAGCTGGCCAAAACTGTCATATGTAATCGTTAAATATAGAACATATGTTTTATGTATTTCCTCATTGTGGAATCTCATGGAATAACATCTTGCTACATTTGTATGATTAATAATGTATTCATTTATGATAATCTAATGATTTTAATGAAAATAGTCTATGAGAAAAAAAAGTTTGTTGAACATTTTATGGGTATAAATAAAGCCCTGCCACTGAGCAAATTCAGACGTAGGTTGCACCACATCTGGTCTCTGTGTCTCATTCGCCGTCCCCTCACTGACACCACTCATCCCACCTTCAAGGACCTCATGACCCGCAAAGCCTGGACCCCTGCAGGCCCTAAATGAAATCATGAGCATCTTTGTAAGAAGGAGGCAGATATATATTACAGACAGAAGGAGACATTGAGACACCCTGACCACAGAGGCAGAGATTGGAGTGAGTGACACAGCCACAAGTTATGGAAAGCCTGTAGATACCTGAAGCTGAGGAAACAAATTAAAGATTCACTTTTAGAGATACAGAAGGGAAAGCCAACAGGTCTCACCTTGATTTCGGCTCAGAGAAAACAATTTTGGACTTCTGATCTCCAGAGCTGTGAAAGAATGAAGTTCTACTTTTTCTAAGCCTCCAAATTTGTGATAATTTGTTACAGCAGCCACAGGAAGTGAACACACTCTCTTACTCTAAATAAACAGGTCCCATGGCTTCTAAATAAACAGGTCCCAGAGTCTTAGATTATACCATTATGCTCATAGTTTTAGTTCCAATTGAGCGTATATAACATACCTCTCCAAACAGCTATCCTTTTAAATCTTCATAACTAATAGGTAAATGGGTGATGTGTTTGTTTCTTTTTTACACACATGAAGAAAGAATTTTGTAGTTCTTAGTTCAAGCTTTTTAATGCTGTATTTAAATGTTTTTAGAGTTTTAGTTTACAAAGTTGAGATGATATGAGCAAGAGAAACATGACAATCAAAATATTAGGCTGGAGATGATGGGCAATCTTTTTCTAAAAGGTGGTATTTTTCTAAGCTAATACTTATTAGGTGAATATTAAAAAAATACTTTAGTTCTTCATAGTACATTAAAAAAATCGCCTTTCTCAGAGGGGTAGATATAGTACCATTCAGAAGAGAACAGAAGACAATCTTCCATGTGTATGTAAGCTTTCATTTATGCAAATCAGATTAATGTCATATTTTATGTCATGGGTCATAAATTCATACACATGTTAAAAAAGCATGAGATCAAGTTAATCCATGAATGAGAGTCAGTGGAATAGAAGGGCTCCCAAGGCAAATAGAAGTTTTTCCAACTTCAGGGCTACCATTTACAAGTTGAGAACCATTTTCTTTATATATGAAATAGAGTCAAAAACACTACCTGCTTCATTGGGTTATTGCAATGATTAAATGAAATAAAATATATAAAACCCTTTGCATAAACTTGGATATACACAAAACATTCAATGAATATTTGAAGCTGTTATCATGGTTAAACTGATGATATTATTTTTATCATCTGGTACTGCCATATGGTGATGCACCCATTAGGTAGCATTCTGTAGAAAATCCTAGAAAAGAGTAGATATTATGTTAGTATCTGCTTAAAATACCTTTAAAATGTTTTAACTGACATATAATCATAAACACACACATACATAAACAGTGTGTAATGGTTAGATCAGGGTAGTTGGCATATAGAAACTCATTTTTGAAGGTGGTGTTGGGCCTTGAGCTGATGGCCTTTTGACTATACTTCTATTTTTGTTCCAGGGGGATCTGAAGCAATCAATGAGAACACATTGCTTCTGATCAGAGCAAGTAGATTAAAAGAAGTAGACATGGTATTTTATTATTAAGCTGACTTTGCCTTGGATGTGGTGAAAGTCAATTAGGAAGGAATTGGCATGTTTATGGCTAGAGTTACAGACGTGACTGTGAACAAGAAAAGATAGTGGTCCATTAAGTGTTAAATTGTATAATATACACATTAAGTCTATGATTGATCAGGGTAGGCCTGAAGTAATCAAAGGAAGGCTAGAAAGTAAAAATGTAAGGTAGTTTGAAGGGGAGAAATTAAAAAGAAGAAATTAAAAAGAGAAATTAAAAAGAATGGAGAACTTAAAAAGAAGGCAAACACTGCAGCCAGGAGTTACTCTATAAACAAAAGTGAAGCACCATAACATTTGTCCTATTTCACCAGGTTGCCCTGGTCCTCTTCTAATGCTCTCCACCACTATTCCTTTTTAGCAAAAATACTAATCAGTAGTCCCTGAACTCACCCTAATCTTTCTTGCTTCTATATATCTTTACCAATGCTGTTTTGAAACTGTTCATTTCTCAAAGACTCTCTTTATTACAGATCCTTTTGTGAAGACTTTCCTTATCATAAAGTGGTACAGTCTTACTATTCTTATTATAGTGTCCTCATAACACTTTGGGTGATTGTCTATGATGCCACTACCAATATGTTAGAATTCTTTGTATAATTATAAGTTCCTTGAGGGCAGTAATCAAGTGTTACTCATCTACATACATCTGGAACAATTTTTTTTTTGTTACTGGAGATTGAACCCAGGGGCACTATTTGACCACTGAGCCACATCCCCAGCTCTTCTTCTTTTTTTTTTTGGTAATAGAGATTGAACTCAGGGGCACTCAACCACTGAGCCACATCCCCAGCCCTATTTTGTGTTTTATGTAGAGACAGGGTCTCACTGAGTTGCTTAGTGCCTCGCCATTGCTGAGGCTGGCTTTGAACTCGTGATTCTCCTGTCTCAGCCTCCCTAACTGCTGGGATTACAGGCATGTGCCACCACATCTGGCAACCCTGCAACAATTTTGAAAGAACTTTTGCATAATAGATGCTTCCCTTTTTTTTCTTATATTGAACTGAAGGAGATTGATTCCCATGTTCCCTGAGAACTCCCCAAATATTAGAAGTAATATTCACACTATGTATAAAAATATAATGTTGCAACTAGAAGTTTATCCAAATACTTTACATCTTCTTTCAGTGCTAGGTATATAGGAAGTTCTTAAATAATATATTGAGGATATCATAATGCTCATTGGTCTATTTGCAAATTACTACTGAGCATGACTTACACAGGTGCAAATGAAAATCTTTTATTCAAATAATGATGTCAATTAAATTTTTGTATTTAAAAATATCAGTTTTGTATTAAGTTCTCAATCAACCTCCCTTTGCACTTAAGCATGTACTCATTATCATATTGTACCCCATAAATAGGTACAATTATTATGTATCATTTTTTAAATAGTAAATAATTAAAAATTTAAAAAATAAATATTAAAATACTATTAAAATAAATTTACTTTTATATAATTATGTCAAAATGGATTCTACTTTCATATGTAACTAAAAAGAGGCAATAAATTAATTTAAATTTTAAAAAGATTAAAATATAAATTTACAAATAGTCCATTACATTTATAAGCAAATCAGCTTCTCCATCTGTACAATAATATACACATATATATATTTCTGGCATGATTCTACTTAGTTTTCTTTCTCATTGATTACAAAAGCCCTCAGGGCAAAGATTTCATCTTCTATTTTTTAATAATCACCTATATTGTATTGTACTGTGATACATCTGCTCATTCACAGAACTCAATAAACACTGATTTATTAAATGACAATGACCTCAAGACAGTTGATAGTTACAGTAATATTTGGCAAGAATTGTCACACCATATAATCTGGTTTTAGTGAAGGGAGAAATTAGAGGATAATCGACATTACAGGTTGGATTAGAAGCTTAGCTTTCTATGTTTTACATAAACTGGAAAAATTTCTTTTAATATTATTAAACTCTATAAAATAAAAGTATTTCAGATATATCTGTGTTCGTTCATGGTGATTAACAAGAATCATCATCATTCCCTATGCCTTGATTTTTGTTGCATAAAAGCTACATAAATCGTGCATTGATTACTTGTCTATGGCTTGGTTTACAATTATAGAATATTGTATCTTGCACAATCATGCTAGAAAATGAGCCTATTTTTATGTTTGCTGTGGATACTAAATGACAAAGTAGATTATCTACCAGTGGTAGTTATTTCACATACATGACTACATTATTTTTCAAGGATCTGCTGCATTTTGTCACCCAGTGGAATACATAATCCCTGGCTCCCATCAAAACTTAAACCTTAATCAGTTAAGTACAAATTTAATTTTATCACTGGCCATTTCTAGCAGTGAGTATATGAAGCTTATGAAAAATATCAGGGTGAAAGTAGTTATCATAAAGGGAAAAAAGACAATTGCTTTGTCTATATAAAAATATATCATATGAACCAATTTGCAAAATGAGCTATTTAATCATCTATAAGAATTATCCTTGGTAAAAGGAAAGACACACATGCTCAAAGATAGCTGTTACCTGTTCTTCTTTTAATATATATATTTCTAGTTGTGGCTAAACCTTTATTTTTATTTATTTATTTTTATGTGGTGCTGAAAATCGAACCCAGTGCCTCACACATGCTAGGCAAGTGCTCTACCACTGAGCCACAACCCCAGCCCAACTGTTACCTGTTCTTAAACTAGAATATAATTTGTGGCTCTCCACGTTTTATGGATTATTTATAATTTTAAAAAGTCCTGATGATCTCCTCCCAAGAGTTTCTTTCAGTTTTTTAACTATAGTTAAACTAAAGGAAAATGGTCTATTTTATTTTTTTTATTTATTGTATTTTTTATATATATATTTTTAGGTTGTTGATGGATCTTTATCTTATTCATTTATCATTTATATGTGGTGCTGAGGCTCGAACCCAGTGCCTCACGCATGCTAGGCAAGCACTCTACCACTGAGCCACAACCCCAGCCTGAAAATGGTATATTTTAAATAGCTGTGCACATTTAATTTATATTTTTTGATACATTTGAGGATAAGTATACACTCATGACACCATCAACATATACAATGCCCTAAAATTAAGAGGATGAACTCTGGATGATTCCAAACTGCTAGGCTTAAATAATTTCCACACCCCACACACATGCATACCTGGAGTCTGAGTGTGTATATTTTATGTCAAGCTAACTATTGCATTCAGAACTGAATTTTTCAGATCTAAATGGAAAAATAAGTTGTGTAGAACACACATTGCCAGGTAATTGCAATGTGTAGAACACACATTGCCAGGTAATTGCCTTTGACATCCCTGGAGAGAGATTTCAGGCAAATTTAGAAGAGCACACTAGTCTCCACCCCAGTTCTGCCCATGAGCATTTTTTCTTTTGGGTTTTCTGGGTTCAATGTATTCATTGTGTTCAAAATATACCTAGGAAAAATGCAACAGGACTCTGATTGCTGCCTTATTTTTTGAATTGGAACTGGAACCAAGGTGATCAGGAGTCTAGACTATGATTCTAGTGTTTCTCCAGATATTGTAGACTTGCCTACTATTTCCAAACAGAAGCTGATCTTTCCCTTGCTCTCCACAGGTATCTGAATTCCAAATTGCTGACCCGGTTTTCTCATTTAGAAAGTTACTACCAGGTTTACTGAGAAATAATTACATCAGTCCAGTAGCAGAAGAAGCTGTCATTACTCACTAAGCTAATGAAAATTATGATGACATCAAGACAGACTTCCTGGAAAACCTAATTATGTCACAGCACTCCAGCAAAAAGCAATTTGAGGGATAATGTTCATTGTCAAGTAGATAAGGCAATAAACAGCTATAGCAGGTGATTGAATGCCCCCAAAGAACTGGAAACATTTCATTACCATAAAGGCATCTTATTGTAAATATTCTCAATCCTGAACAGTATTAATATCACACAACACAAAAAGGAGTGCATAATGAAATACATTAAACCATTCCTCCAACTTACTCATGATCCAAGGTTGAGTTCTATTTTCTTAGTCCTAGCTCAGTAGTCACTTACTAGCTATAACAGCTTGAGTAAATCGGTGTGGGTTTCAGTATCATTATCTGTTAAAATGAAGAAAATAATAACTGCACTACCTATCTTGCAGGGGTTTTTTCAGGATAAAATAAAATATTTTTATAAAAATATTTGTGTTGACATGATGGAATTATTTTCCTCATAAGTGAGTTTCATATCTTTATGAACCTTGCTTTATGGAGGAGATGGGTGAAAGGAGGTTCATTTCCCCTCTCCACTGGTATCCCCAGAGTCCAGTTTACATTTGCCCATAAAAAGGAAAGAAATGGGATGTGAATATAGTGAAAAGTCTAATCCTCATAGTCAGAAAACCAATAAACATCAACTCAACACAAAATGTGAGCTAACTCTGTGAAAATAAGGAGGAAGATATGGTCTCTACACTTAAGAAGTTTCTAGTCTATATGGCATGGCAGAAGGAACACACACTAAGTCAATGGTTCACAAAGCAAGGTCTGGCAATATATGGGTGCCCCCAAGACCCTTTTAGGGAATCTGTAAGGTCAAATCTGTTTTCATTATAATACTAGGACTTTATTTTCTTCTTTCCCTCAGTGTCTCAAGAATGTATAGTGGAGTTTTACAGAGACTGTATAACATGCAATATACAGAAGAGTACATGCAGAAACATATATGAGTATCCTGCAGTGTTACATTAAGCCAGACATTAAAGAGATTTTTAAAACTGTAAAACGATGTCATTCTTATTGTCTTTGTTTTTGATTTTTTTATAAATATACATTTTTATGTTAACATGAATGGGTTTATTATTATTTGAAATGAAATAAAAAACTAGAAAACGTTCAGTTTTAATTCCAAATATAAATATATATAACCCATATAAACAAAGCTTATTGAGGCCCCTATAATTTTATGAGCATCAAGGGGTCCTGAGACTAAAAAGTTTGAGTACTGCTGCACTAAAACTAACAATCTAAGTGCTAATCTATGTGCTGCCAACTGGAGGAATCCCATAGGACATTGCTGCTAAAGTGTGGTCCATGAACCAACAGCATTAACTCACTCAGGAGTCTGTTGGAAATATGAACAAGATCCAAATGATTCATTAAACATTTAGGAGTATCAGGCTAAATAATACAGAGAGCTTCATAGAAATGGCTTTAAAGGAATACATGCCAAGGATTCAGTCTACAAATGCAAGCTTAAAATGCTAACTGGTATTCTAGAGCAGTGGTGTATAATTCCATCTGATTGTTAGAATCGCTTAGGAATTTTATAAAACATAACATTCCCAATGAAAATCAGAACATTTCTTGTGGAAGTTTATGTGGCAATATCCATGAAAATTAAGAATGTACATAACTTTTGGCAAACCCATTTCCAGGAATTTATATTACATAGAAACTTGCACCTGTACAAATATTATATATAGGAGAATTTTCACTCTATTATTACATGTAGTAGCAAGAAATGCAGGAGAAAATCTAAATTTACAGTAGTAGGAATCTATAAATGAGTAGTTGTTTATCCAAACAATGGAGTACTCTGAAGCTATTAAAAAAAGAGTGTATCATTCTTTTTTGTACTAATATGGGACAATTTCAAAGACAGGGGAATTAAATAAACCAAGGTATAGGACAGTATGTATAATATGTTACTCTGTAATAAAATGATATATGTATATGTGTGTATTTGCTTAAATATATGTAAATTCTCATAAAATGTTAGAGAAACTGGTAACAGTGATTACCTCTGTGTAGAGAAATTAACAGAAAGGAATTAACAAGATGACTTTCATTGTGTGCCCTTTTGTTTCTTCTGAATTAAGAAATTTGTTTATGTATTATCTATTATGAATAAAAAACAAAAATAGCTAAGCTATGGAACCAACCTAGATACCCTTCAACAGATGAATGGATAAAGAAAATATGGTATATATACTCAATGGAATATTACTCAGCATTGAAGAAGAATGAAATTATGGCATTTGCAGATTATTGGATGGAGCTGGAGACTATCATGTTAAGTGAAATAAGCCAATACCAAAGAACCAAAGGCTGAATGTTCTCTCTGATATGCAGATGCTAACTCACAATAAAGAGGAGGGTAGGGAAGAATAGAAGTACTTTGAATTGGACAGAGGGGAGTGAAGGAGGGATATAAGGGTAGGAAAGATAGTTGAATAAATTGGACATTATTTCCCTATAGATATGTGTGATTACATGACCTGTATAACTGTATATCATGTACAAACAGAAGAATGAGAAGTTATACTCCATTTATGTATGATGTGTCAAAAGCATTCTACTCTCATGTATAGCTAATAAGAACAAATAAAAAACAGATCCATAAATAATTGCATATTCTGATTGAGCAGGTAGAGATAAGGCATAACAATGTTTTTTTATCTCCCTAAATGATTCAGTTGATTCCCAATCAACTTTGGGAAGTCATGAACTTATTGAAAGTCAGGATTTTCTTCCTCATGAGTGCATCTCTGTAGAAAATAAAAGGAGATGTATATGTTCTTTTCTTCTTTGCCCATTGATGGTACTTCCCATATTGTAAAGAAAATAAGAATTTTAGCCTGACTCCATTTTCAAAAGAGGCACTGGAGAAAAAAGAAGATAATCACCAGGTGCATTCTATTTAAATTCATTTGAGCTTTTCCTGCAATTATTTTGGGTAGGTATTTTCAGGTTTGAAACAAAATGTATTGTTTTGTAGAAGGTATTTAGCAATGTAAAAAAATGCAATGTTTGTTTGGTACTGGGAATTGAATCTGGGGCACTTTACCACTGAGATATATCCTTAGTCTTTTTTTTTCCCTGTGAGACAGGGTCTTGCTAAATTGCTGGGTTGACTTTGAACTTGGAATCCTCTTGCTTTAGGCTCCTGTGTTCCTGGAATTATATGTATGCACCACCACACCTGGCTCTGATGTTTATTAGGTTTAGAGATGAAAGAATTTGGGAGAAAAGAGTGGACTCTTTTCTACAAATTCCCTCTTAAAAGCATTTCTTAGAGCTTTCTTTACTCCCAGATCTCACATTATTCAGTTTATTGACTTAGGAAGATACAATGTTGTACTTTCATTGCAACAGACAATACATGTATTTGAAATTTGCTTTAATATATGCACATATGGGATTTTATGTGTATATTTGCATACAAGTGAAAATTTACAACTTTTGATTTCAAAGTGTATCATTTATGTATCTATTAAAGGTTTTTGTAGTCCAAGAGACTGAGTGTGCCCAGTAGGCCTGGAAACTCTGGCTACTGGCCTGGCACTGGTATGGGCCTAAGCCTGATGACACTTGGGTGGGCCTAGCACTGGAGCCAGCCTTAAGCCTGGAGTCACTGATATGAGCCTGATAACGGGGTGGTATCTTTGACTGTGGCACAGGCTTTGCTACATGGACATGTGTGATTACACGACCTGTATAACTGTGTTGAGTTCCACAGCAAGAGCCAGAGCTTGCTTCCCTTTCCTTTCCCCTATAGAAAGTTATCTGTGTTTATACTGTGTTGCCTGTGGTTGGTAGAGGGTGACTCAGTTAATGTAAAACTGTCCTCATCCTCATCATTGTGTCTTTTCTTGTTTTTGTGTTATACTCTCTCACCTATTTTTCTTAGCTTGTGCATTTATAGTTATTCAAATTGATGTTTCTGTAGGGTAATGAGCACTGGAATGTCCTACTCCACCAACTTTCTCTCAATAGACAGTACTTTCTTATCACTTGAAAATGCTTCTCACTTTTCTACTAGCTTATAAATAGGATCTACTTAATCTGGAAGTATTTTTCTCATCTGCTGATTCTTGACAAGTTGGAGGAATGCAAAGAAGATTGTTAACAAGGCAGTGGGAGTTCACAAAGAGATAGGAAGGACCACATTAAGAATAAATATTGAGACTAAATTGAGGGTCATTATGGAGGGCTAAATCCTTTCTATATATTATCTGGTTATTATGGTTATGGAAAGGTACTCATGTGAAAGGACTTTTTGCAATGCTACATTGAGAGAAGTGAGTTTCCTCTAAGGCAAAGTAGAAAAAAAACTTTAATCCTGTCTGGCAAACTTGTCTTTGGCTTCTCAAGAAATATTGTAGGACCACTAAGGGACAGTGACTATTGAGTACAGTGATCCTGTTCTAGTAAGAGACAACATAATGGGACTGACTCAGTTGCAGAATTTCTTCCTTTTAAAATTCCTATGTTATTTATTAGGTATTGATTATAATAAGTACTTAGGAAGACTATAAAACAGTAAAGTTTTATTTTATTTTTTGTAGTGCTGGGGATTGAACCCCTACCCTCACATGTTATGCAAGCACTGATCTACAACCCCAGCCCTAATCCTAAAGTTTTATAATTTTACAAAATAGGAAAAAAAGCACTTTCTATGCTTTTAAACTATATTCCTGCTATGTAGGTAACCTTGTTTTATGTGACATATTTGTAAAGACTAGATGACCAAAAAGAAACAAATTAAAGCCGCTGATCAAGGCTTTATTGGAAATACATGCTCTTGGGCTGAATTCTCTCATCCATCAGAGTGTGTACAGGAGAAATGGCACCTGTGCTCCGGTGCACAGACAATTTCAAAAGGCCTGGTCAAGAAGGGGAGGACTTAGGGGCAGGAAGAGAAGGCCAGAGTCCTTCCTAGATAGGTCAGGAAAAACCCGCTGATTGACAGGAGGCATGTCTACTGGTGATGTCAGTGTCTGGCTGGCTGCTCCGTTCCACAGTTGCCCTGACTGGTCCCCCTAATTGGACATCCTGGACCTTGATCCGACCTAACATCTTGGCCTTTTTGATGATATAGAACAGCAGATTTGGTCTGGCTACTTCATGTGGGATTGGGGGCGCCAAGAGGGGGAGATGGCTCGGGTGTTGGTCAGGCAGGGAGGCAGAAAAAGGGGTGTGGGAGCCTCTGGTTGTCAGTCATGTTGCTTGAATATAGAAGCATCACCTGGGGGTAGGAACAGAGGCTTGGGAGAGATTACTGATTAGCAGAAAAAAAAGGGAGCTACCAAGAAATTTTGAGTTTGGTGGGAGTCCAGCGTGATGGGAGTCCAAGGCTGGTCAGTTCTGTAATGAAATTTGTTTAAGTTTTTAAGTAGCGGTTACTGCATAATCAAGTCCTCCTGCCTTAGCCCAGAGGCAGTGAATGGGGGCCAAGGACAGGCCAACTATTATCAGTAGAAAGATGGCCCCTTTTTGCCTTAGAGAGGGAGGTGGTAACAAGTCATGGTAATTCAGCCTCATTGTACAGTTAATTGAGTTAATGGGTATCACAGTTATGATTCAAATCTACATAGAGGAAACAGTCTGTAATGTAGAAAGTATAAGGATTGAGAATTTGTCCCCATAACAAGGCTGGAGAGGACAAGGCATGTAAACATAGTATTTGGTTTTTAATATCATAGATGTCTATCTTTAAACTATTTTTAAATGCCCAGGAATGGCGGTGTTCTTAGTTATGTTGTCTTGCTAGGTGTTTAAGATGAAGCAAGTCAAATTGACTTTTGTTCCTACCTATTGTTAAGAGTCACCTTTTGGTCTCCTGGGAGGCATCCTCGAGGAACTTGAGAGCAGCTTGTTAGCTCTGCTAGTGCCATCTGCATTAGGATAGGTCGAGGTCTGGTGCTGAACATGTGGCTTCCCTGGGAACCATGAGAGATGGCTCCCTCTCTCTTTGACCTTCTTCTCCATTGTATGGCATTTGATAAGCTCTTTAATTCTCTAATGGTTTCAGAAATCTCCCTGATAGGGAGGTCCTGTGGCCCAGAGATGTAGAGAAGTTTCCTCATTCCTTGGATTCAGGCTGACTCAGAGGGCAAGAGCCAAATACTGGTTTTCTTGGCCGTTCAATTTAATTTTAGTTTTTAAGTCTTGATCTTAAACACTCAGCAAGCCAATCTCATCAGTCTTAAAGTAAGGGTACTGGGCTTTAACTTTAAGGTCTATCCTGTAGGTGGTGGCTTATTTATTTTAAATTAAATTGGGTTGTTTGTTCTTAAAGTAGTACCTCTGTAAAATATTAACAGGCAATAGTCAGAGTTTAAGGAAAATATAAAATAAAATTAACAGCAGTAAAAACATATTTAGTATGTGTAATAGCTTTCTCAAATTTTGGCTGAGTTACACATTATATCCCTGTTTGATGTCCTAATGATCTTTACAACAACATTAATCCTTTGAACATATCTTTAAATGAACTGGAGTCTTTCTTATTTTAAAGCCATTGTAGTAAGCTGGGAGACAGAACTATCTCAGGTAAGACAGGGCTCCTTGTAAAATCTTAGCAGAATATTAAATAGATTAGGTCTTCATTTATTTAAAAGATTATTTTGATGTAAAAATAACTTAAGGCCTTATCTTACTGATGATAGGTTCAGTTATAAAACATTAAATGATATAAATTGATACCATATAAGTTCAGTTTGGAGAACATCAGCTTGATATAATGCTCTTTAAAACCTTCTATTTTAAACCTTGTATATCTGAAAGAAATGAACATATTTAATATAAAAATAGAACTAGTAGAATCAGAATTACATTGATGTTATTACATTAAGTTTAGTTCTCAAAGAAAAATTTAGATTTTAACTTTTTGTTTAATCATAGTTGTAAACCTTTTGACTAGAAATATTTTCTTTCCTTCCAATAAATGCCATATTTAGAATCTTTAATTCCTTCTGTTCATATCCTAAAGCAATCCTTGTAATTTTTTGAACTTAGGCAACAGTAGAAACCTTTAAAACTTCATATAGGGGGGCTGGGATTGTAGCTCAGTGGTACAGTGCTTGCCTCGCATGCATGAGGCCCTGGGTTTGATCCTCAGCACCACATACAAAGCAATAAAATAAAGACATTGTGTTCATCAACAACTAAAAAAAATTAAAAAAAAAACAAAAAACTTCATATAGGAATCTATAAACCTTTGTGTTTACCAAATTTAAGTTGAACATTTTAAATCATGTGAGTTAAAGGATTTGGATCCTTTTTTTAGGTTTAATTGATGAGTGCTCATTTTCTGTGCCAATTTTGATACCATGTACATGGTACACATACATACACATGCACACACAATAGTCAAGGCCTTCAGGCAATGTTAGGTGTTTTTTAAAAAAAAAAAAAAAACTCTATGGTTGAATAAAAATAGGACTGATCAGAAAATATTATCCTAGATTTGAAGGATTAAGGTCATGAGCTCAAAAACATAGAAATTAAAAAAAAGAAAGAGTCTTAGAGAAAAAAATGACGCAGCCAGTAAAAATAAAAAATGCAGGGTGCTTGGCTTGGTAGCTCACAGATGCTGAGCTGCCCGTCTGAGCAGTGCAGATGTGAGCAAGAGATGCAGGGACCTAGGTGGGCTGGCTCCACCCAATGCCTCTTTTCTGCCTTCTGGCGCTGGGATTGAGGCCGGCTCCGCCCCCCGGGAAGATGGCTGCATTTCAGCGGAACCCAGAGCGAGGGGAGGCGGGGCCTGGGCAGGGAATGGGACATAATGGCGGCCGCATGAGGAAGGAGATACAGAAGAGCAAATGGGAAAGGGATTTTTGGGATTTTTGTTAGCAAGAAGAACTTGAGAGGACAGAACAGATGGGAAAGAAGGGAGGGACGAGAGCGCACTTTCCAACAAAGCCTTAATGTAAGGAGTTTCTGTCCATTTCCCATCCAGTGACAAAAATCAGCCAAATCAGTGAGAATTTGAAAATCAAAAATTCCCCCTGGAGGCCATTTTGATCCATTATCCAAGCCATAGTACAGTGGAGTTTGGGGGTCTAGAGAAGAGTTGGTGTCCCTTGTGACTTCTCAGCGGTCCCGGGAAGTGGGCGGGAAGAGAAAAAAGGCGTCCCTAAAAATGTTCATGTCCATGGGAAGATGGAGGGCCAGGCGGAGAACTCAGCCATCCCTGGGAACTCTCCGGGGCCCTGGACGGTGGCAGATGGATAACACGAGGGTTGGGGACGTCTCCCCAATCCATGTGGCCTTGGACAGGGAGCCCATTGCACACGTGTGACTTATCGGATAGGCCTCTGAAGCGGATGGTGGGGGGGCAAGCTGAGAAGTCAGAGGAGACGGGGCGAGGGGCTGCCTACCTCACTTTTGTCGGTCCAGAGGGGGAAACCAGAGAGTAGCTCCCGGTCTGGTTCAGAGAATTTGCCTCTACCTCAGTACAGGGGGAGGTTCAAGAACTCTCCTGGGTTTTGTGCACCATTATGTAAAGACTAGATGACCAAAAAGAAACAAATTAAAGCCGCTGATCAAGGCTTTATTGGAAATACATGCTCTCGGGCTGAATTCTCCCATCCATCAGAGTGTGTACGGGAGAAATGGCACCTGTGCTCCAGTATACAGACAATTTCAAAAGGCCTGGTCAGGAAGGGGAGGGCTTGGGGGCAGGAAGAGAAGGTCAGAGTCCTTCCTGGATAGGTCAGGAAAAACCCGCTGATTGACAGGAGGTGTGTCTACTGGTGATGTCAGCGTCTGGCTGGCCGCTCCATTTTGCAGCTGCCCTGACCACAGTTGCCTTGACTGGTCCCTCTAATTGGACATCCTGGACCCTGGACTAACCTAACAATATTTAATTATATTTTTTGTTTGGGAGTGAAATGTTTACTTCATTGAAATTGGGGACAAACAACTGTTGCTAAAAGGCACATTATTTTTCATAAAATTGTTTACTGTTGGACCAGCTCCACCTGAAACAGTAGGTTTATGAAATCACAAATGTGACTCCATATTGTCACTTGAATGGCAGAGGATAATCATTAATATGTTTGGGTAAATTTTATTAATTATGAATCAATATAAGTAATATTTTTATGTCTAAAAATATTTTTACAGTTCTTAAGATTTGTTCTCCATTAGGAAAAACGTGCTAGCCTACTTTAAGATGCTAGAAGAAAGCAAATTTAGTTTTGATATGTGTATATACAAATATATTTAAATATATATTTTAATATATTAATATATTTTTATGTATTGACTTTACTCACACATACATAAAGCATGTGTGCACTCATGAACACACACAGGGTTCTCATGTTGGAGAATTACAGTTCTAAATTTTGGGCTGAGTATACATCAATGTTCAAATCATTGTTATGACCATGAGCAGAGGCAGCATAAGTATGCTTTTTACCCTACTACCAAGTATCATGAAAGCCAAGGCTCTCACAAGTGCTTGTTAAATATGCTCTACCAAATCTCTCAATCCCATTTTACATAGCATATGCTATATTAATGTCTGTGTAGATCCTGGGAGCAAATAATTTAAGGTATAAATGGTTTGAATCAATAAAAATTAGAGAAAGAGACTTCTAAAATTTAGAACTGTGAACATCCCAAGCCTCAATAGGCTGTTATATGTGATGAGATATTAGAAGTTAATTGTATGACTGTTAAAATCTAATGTTCTCACATTGCAGAATAAGGAACAAAACAAAGGCATAAAGATAGATTGGATATTTATCAGGAGAAAAACATGGTGAGTGGAATTATTGAAACCAGGTAACAAGAAGATCACTTGAAGGTCTTAGACAAGATTTAGCATGCAAAATAAAGACATGGAATAGAAGTATGAGTGGAAGAAGGTAAAGGTGAAGGTGAGAAGATAGCTTTTTTCTCCTTTTAGGTGTTATACATGAGGAAGAAGGATTAGATTCGTCACTTGTGGTCCTAAGAATTAAAATTGGGAGCAATGGGCAGTCCCAATTCAATAGAACATTGTGAGTTTTTAACTACTTCTTCTGGACATTGTAGGGGTAACTTAAGCTTGAGAAGGATGGCTGGACTAGAAGATTTCATTTTGACCCAGCTTTCTTTACTAATATATAAAATTAAAACTAGAAATAATATAGGTAATTGGAACCATGTTTTCTTAGAGTAAGTAAAAATCACCTTCAATGTTGAAAAATCACTACCAAACTGCAATAAATTATACTCTATATGAGAACTAAATTTTCTAATATGCAAGAGAAAATGGACAACCCAAAAAAGATAGGCAAAGGATATGGAAGATAATTCATACCAAAAGAATACAAATAACTAACATTTGTATAACATTTACAGTAGATACTCTTCTAAGTGATAATTCATCTAATCCTGAAGACATTTTAAATTGAATACTATTATTTTCTCCATTGTGCCAAGAATGAAAGCTGGCAAATATGCTCATGTCAAATATTGTTGGTCAGCTACATATGTGAATCAGTATGTTTTTTCTGCTAACTCTGTATACATAATCATTTTTCTACAACAGTCTAATATACAAAGATATGTGTAAAAATACCTTTCACATTTTTGTTTATAATATATTAAATATAGGACTAGGAAACTTCCTAAATGCTCTTCTAAAGGACTGATTTAAAAAATATCATATATCCTGAGGGACCTCCAGGGGAGCCCAGCCAAGATCAGGCCCAAGACTGCCAGCAGAAGATACTCTGACACACATGGAGTCCCAGACACAGGCCCAGGACTGCCTCTGAGGATCTTTGCAGTAATCCATGCCTAAGTGAGGCCCAGGATCATCCCCTGTTCCAAACCAGAGTCTTTACAGACTGGCACGAGCACAGGCCAAGGCCCAAGACTGCCTCCATGGACCTCCATGTAAGCCCAGACAAGGTCATCCCAAGACTGCCACAGCTGAGCCACCAACCCACACAGGAATCCAGACCCAAGCCCAGGACAGCCACTGGGGACCCCTGCAGGAGCCCAGGCCTAAGTAAGGCCAAAGACCTTCCACACTTTCTGCACCAGAGCCCCTGCTGATCAGTGGGAGATCAGACCCAGGCCCAGGCCCACCACCTGGGACACCTGTGGGAGCCCAGGGCAAGGTAGGGCCTAGGACCACCCCCACAGTCCTGTATGAGAGCCCAGGCCCAGGACAACTCCTGAGCAGAGTTGAGGTCCATTCTTTTACTCCCTTGCTGTATCCGTCTTGAGAAACTGCAGCCACTGACATAGCTTTTCCCATGTAGTAGCCTCCACCTTGGGACAACAGACAGGGCCTGGAGGCAGTGGCCTGCCACAGCTCAGCATGCCACAGCACTGCATCTCTGATCAATCAGCCCAAAGCCATTATAAGTCCTACCCTTTAAACCCTATCTCTGATAGTGTTTTCATCCATCTTGGGCCACCCACACTGCCATCTTGAGTTACCTTCACTATCTCTGCCACCATCTTTAGTGGCAGTAGCATCCATCTGGGCACACCTGCTGGGGACTTGAAGTGAATTCCAAGGTGAGATAGAGGTAATGTGTAGTGTCACTACAAGATTATAGGATAGAAACCACAATATCTCAGATCAACATTGCAAGAAAGGAAGATACATAATCAACATGAAAAAACAAGGGAAGAAAGTGCCACAAATAAACCAAGAAACTATAATAATAGAATCCATTAACAGCACAGTTGATGAAATGCCAGAGAAAGAATTCAGAATGTGTGTAATTAAAATGATCTGCAAATTAAAGAATGACTTAAGAGAGCAAATGCAGGCAAAAAATGATCACTCCAACAAAGAGATAAGGGAGCAAATAAAGGCAACCATTGATCACACTAACAAAGTGATAAGGCAGCAAATAAAGGTAGCAAAAGATTACCTCAAGAAAGAGCTAGAGGGGCGCGGTTCCAAGATAGCGGCCTAGGCAGACGCTGCGGTCAGTCTCTTCAGAGCCAGAGATTGAAGTAGTGGAAATACCATCTCCCAGCCAGCTTCTGGACATCATCCTACAGCTGCCCCGGCAGGAATTTCACTTGCGTGTGTCAGCAGGGCCACCAGGCAGCAGCCACTACCACAAGCAGCGCGTCTTTGGCAGCAAGCGGCGGCGGAGCTCAGCTGCGGCAGCTCAGAGCCCCAGCCCAGGGCTCGCCCCAGGCAGGGCCTGCTTCTATACGGGGTTCCTGGCTCCAGCGCCCACCCAACCATGCAGGGCCCCTAGCAGCTGCTCCCGTGGACACACAGCCTCAGCTGCTAGCTGCTGGGGAGCCCAAATTCAGGGCAAGAGTCGCTCCAGAGACACAAGCGGAGGCAGCCCGCCGCACTTCCGCTCCAGAGCTCCGGTGCACCGGCAGGAGCCGCAGAGGGCCCAGATCCGCCCGCAGGATCCTGCTCGGGTGTCCAGCAAGAGAGAGACCAGGAACTGCCACCTCGAGCCACTGAGGATCCCAAACTCAGGGTAAGAGTCCGCCCAGACACCCTAGTGCGAGGCAGCCCTGCCCAAGGGTAGCCTGGGCCTGCCCCAGTTCTGCTCCAGAGTTCCTGGGGACCGGCAGGAGCTGCAGAG